>CM054120.1:65305640-65623140 GCA_028673005.1 Tanypteryx hageni | reverse complement strand
TTACCTCTTTACTCGCAATTTAAACTTTTTACCATTCGTCAACACGCTTTCAGCAGTCACAAGTCCCTTGGGGAGATAAATTTCTTTTTAAACGCAGTAATGTAGAACATAAGGTCAAGAATGGCGATTATTGCCAGCTCACTAAGCCATTACCGCCTTATATAGGGAATTGAACGGAAAAAAGTTTCGAGTAAAATTCTAATATTTACGAAGGCAATGGCGATTTTGAGAGGTGGTGGAAAGTAACTTGCGAATCGAATTTACCTTTAAAATTCATGCCTTCATGTTAAGAAAGGAAATTAAAATTATCCAAAGGATGTTGGTAGGCTATTTCGTCACCGCCATTTATATTAAATATCTTCATCGTACTCTTTCAAGGATGCGAATATTTTATCTTCACATATTTTCGATGTTTCTTTTTTACAACAACCCTGCTTGCATTTTGAAACACTTTTCGCTTCACTATTCGCTATATTTCTGCCTTAGTGGCGAATTACCAGTGAAATTAGCGCGATAGTGGAACTCTCTAAGAAAAAACTCCTTATATCGAATTTGAAGTCGTCGGATGGTACTCATGAAATAATGGCGTAGGAATGTTTTTTGTCCAACTGTTAAGAATAGTACACGAAGCCGAGTGGTTGAAAGCACTGTAGCAGCTGTCGGAGTCGCAATTGGGTTATACCAAGCTTCCTGCGATTATAATACTACAGGGAATTTCACTTGTACCCTCACCACGGGCCACGAACTGTGCATTCTCGGGTGGATGAATACTTGAAATCTGCAGTAAACAGTGCCTGCGTGTCTCTCACTCTCGCACACCTCTCTCCCTCTCATCCCACCTCCCCTCTCCAACTCTCCCCCCTGACTGCATATCTGAACACACGCTTTTTCGTTTTTATATTACTTTATTATGTAGTTTTCTTATCATATGGTTTGACTTGGGTTTTAATAATTTGAGTCGGGTAATAGATATAAGTATTTTCCGTAATTTAAAGTAGGTTGCGCGGACTTTTACAACACCTTTCCCCTGGGTGATTTCCAGCATATAGATTTTTACCAAAAATGCATCATTGAAATAAATGGTTCTTCCATCATATTTAAACTTAATATCCTTCTCACATCTAATATACTTGTGTTACATTGTAATTAATATTGGTTTTTAAAAAAATTATTCATCTTAATTATGAATTGATTTTAAATATAATTATGAATTTATTTCACTGTGCCGTATTTGTATTTTTTCACAATGTGTAATAATTTATTCTGCATGTTAGCCCCAACCTCGACTAAATAAAGGCATCGCTCTATTTAGTCTCCAACCACTCACACTCTCACTCTCCTCCTATTCATCCTCCATTTCTCTCGCTTCCTTTACGTCTCACACCAAACAACCCCTTTTCATCCATATAAATACGCCACATCCTTCGTTAGGGAAAAAATAACAAAAACGGGAAATTGAAAATAGTAGGCCCCATATTCCTCTGACATCCTCACAATCTGAACAACTCTAGCTGTTATTATTTTCCCGTACAATTATCCTTACAATTATTGTATTGTTATTATATTATTGTTAATTCTTGAATGTATTATAATATTTTGTATTGTATGTGGAAGATGGGACTTCCTAGTCTCAATCTTTCCACAAATAAAGACCATATCTAATCTAACCTAATGACCACCTCTCCCTCTGGCCAATTCTCCCTATAACCATCTCTCTGTCTCTGAGAGAGCGTTGGCCTTCCACGTAGCGGTCTCGGGTTTGAATCCGGCGGAAGCAGGATATTTCAACCTGAAACCTCTCTGCGACTCACTAACTTCTCTACTGGTCAACTCTACCAATGTCCACTCCGCCCTCTGAAACCTTCTCCCTCTCAAACCTTCTCTCTCTCGCCCCCTAACTCTATCTCCCAAACTTTTCTCACTCTAGCCCTCCCTTCCCCTAGCCCTCTCCCCCCCAAACCCTCTCCTCCACTAGCCCTCTCCTCCACTAGCCCTCTCCTCCACTAGCCCTCTCCTCCACTAGCCCTCTCCCCCACTAACCCTCTCCCCCTAGCCTTCTCCCCCTAGCCTTCTCCCCCCTAGTCCTATCCCCCCTATCCCTCTTCCCCCCTAGCCCTGTCTCTCCACCTAGCCCTCTCTCTCCCCCTAGCCCTTTCCCTCCCTAGCCCTCTCTCTCCCCCTAGCCCTTTCCCTCCCTAGCCCTCTTCCTTCCTTTCTCTCTCTCCACCACTAACTCTCAACCCCAAAACCCTATCCCCTCAACCCCTATCCCTCTCTCCCCCTAGCCCTCTCTCTCCCCCTAGCCCTTTCCCTCCCTAGCCCTCTTCCTTCCTTTCTCTCTCCACCACTAACTCTCAACCCCAAAACCCTATCCCCTCAACCCCTATCCCTCTCCCCCCCAACCCTCTCCCCCAACCCTCTCCTCCAGACCCACTCTCCATCTCCCCACAACCACCTCTGCCTTCAACCCCCTCTCCACATAACCACCTCTCCTCATAACCACCTCTCCCCATAATCCTCTCCCCTAACCCTGTCCCCCCCTAGCCCACTCTTCCCCTAGCCCTCTCACCCCTAGCCTTCTCATCCCTAGCCCTCTCTACTAACCCACTTTCCCCTAACCCCCTCTCCCAAAACACCCTCTTCCCCTAAACCCCTCTCCCCCTAAAATCCTCTCCCCCTAACACTCTCTCCTCCTACCCCCTCTCCCCCTAACTCCCTCACCCCCTAACTCCCTCACCCCCTAACTCCCTCACCCCCTAGCACACTCTCCCCCTAGCCCTCAATCTCCACCTAGCAGTCTCTCTACCCTAGCCCTCTCTCCGCTAGCACTCTCTCTCCCCAAGCCTACTCTCCTCCTAACCACCTCTCCCCCTAGCTCTCTCTCTTCCCTAGCCCCCTCAGCCCCTAAAACCCTCACCCCTCGTCAAACCCAAACCCTCTCCCCCATCCAGCTCTCCCCTTCACCCTCTTTCCCCAAACCTCTCCCCCAAGCTCTCTCCACCACTAACACTATACCCCCCAACATCACCACCTCCTATTCCGCTCTTCCCCTATCCCTCTCCTCCGTATGCCTCTCCTCCCTATCCCTATTCCCCCTCAACACTCTCTCCCCTATCCCACTTTGCACCAACTCCCTAGCCCCTTCTCCCCCTAACCCCGTCTCCCCCTAACCGCCTCTCCACCTTAACTCCTTCAACCCCTAACTCTCTCACCCCTTAATTCTCTCACCCACCAAATCCCTCATCGCCTAGACCTCTCTCCCTCTAGATTTCTCTACTCCTTAGCCCTCTCTCATCCTAGCCCTCTCTACCCCTAGCCCATTCTCCCCCTAGTCCACTCTCCCCCTAGCCCGTTCTACACCTAGCATTCTCTCCCCCTTGTCCATTCTCCCCCTGGCCCTCTCTTCCCCTAGCCCTCTCATCTCCCCCCTCTCCTCTCCCCCCTATCCTCTCCCCCCCTACCACTCTCTCCCACTATCCTCTCTCCGCCTAGCTCTCTCTCTCTCTCTCCCTAGCCCTCACTCCCGCTGGCCCTCTCTCCCCCTCTAGCCCTCACTCCCCCTAGAACTTTCTCCCACTAGACCTCTCCCCCTTGCCCTTTCGCCCTTAGCCCTCCGACCTCCTAACCCGCTCTTCCCCTACCCCTCTCCCCCTACCCCTCTCCCCTCCTAGCCCATTCTCTCACCCCCCTCCCTCTCTCTCTCCCATCCCCTCTCCCCCTAGTCCTCTCCCCCCCCTTGCCCTATTCCCCTCCTCCCCTAGCCCTATCCCCCCTAGCCCTCTTCCCCCTAGCCCTCTCCCCCCCTTGCCCTATTCCCCTCCTCCCCTAGCCCTATCCCCCCTAGCCCTCTCCCCCCTATCCCTCTCCCCCCCTAGCCCTCTCCCCCCCTGACCCAATCTCCCCTAACCTCCTGTCACCTAACTTCCTCCACCACCCTCTCTCAACGCCTCAATCCCTCTACTCTCTCTCCTCTACTCCTGTCTCCATCTCCCACCCCTACTTTCTCTCCCAACAACATCCCCGAAACTCCTCCCCCCTAACCCCCTTTCCCCCTTAAGCCCCACTCTCCCTCTCCCCTGCCCCCTCTCCCCTAACCCTTTCTCCCCTTAACCCCCTCTCCCCCTAAACCTCTCCCATGTGTCCCGCTCTTCCCCTAGTCCTCTCCCCCTAGTCCTCTCCCCCCTAGCTACCTCTCCCCCCCCTAGCTACCTCACCCCCCCTAGCCACCCCACCCCCCCTAGCCACCCCACCCCTAAGCTCCTCTCCCCCCCTATCCTCTCTCCCCCCTAGCCCTTTCTCTCCCCTAGCCCTTTCTCTCCCCTAGCCCTCTCTCTACTTAGCCCTCTCTCTCCCTAACACTCTCTCACCACTTGCCCTCTCTCTCACTTGCCCTCCCTCCTCCTAGCCCCCTCACCCCCTAGCCCGCTCTTCCCCTAGCCCTCCCACACTTAGTCAACTCTCCTTCTAGCCCTCTCACCCCCTAACCCTTTCCCACCCCAGCGGTCTCCGCCCTTAACCCTTCCCCCGCCCCTACAACACCCCCCCTAGCCCTCTCCCCCCCCCCCAGCCATCACTCAGCCTAGACCTCTCCTCCCGTAGCCCTCTCTCTCCCTATCCTTCTCACACTAGCATTCTCTCTCCCTTGCCCTCTCTCACTTGCCCGCTCTTCCCTTAGCCCTCTCTCCTCCTAACCCTCTCACTCCCTATCCCGCTCTTACCCCAGCCCTCTCCCCCCTAGCCCTCTCCATCCCTATACCTCTCTTCCTTTACCCCTCTCCCACTAACCCTCTCTCTCTCTCACTTGCACTCCCTCCTCCTAGCCCTCTCACCCCTATCTCGCTCTACCCCTAGCCCTCTCACCCATAGGCCTCGCTCCCCCTAGACCCCTCCCCCACTAGCCCTCTCCCCCACTAGCCCTCTCCCCCACTAGCCCTCTCCCCCACTAGCCCTCTCTCTTCCGAGCACTCTCTCCCCCTAGCCCTCTCTCTTTCTAGCCCTCTCCCACTAGCCATCACTCTCCCTTGCCCTCTCTCTCACTTGCACTCCCTCCTCCTAGCCATCTCTCCCCTAGCCCTCTCACCCCTATCCCCCTCTCCCCATTTCCCTATCTCCCCCTAGCCTTCTCTCCCCCTAACGTCCTCTCCCCCTAACTCCCTCACCCCACATAACCCCTCTCTCCCACTAACCCACTCACCCCCTAATCCCCTCCCTCTACCCCTTAGCCCTGTCTCTTCCTAGCTCACTCTCCTCCTAGTCCTCTCCCCCCTAGCCCTCTGCCCCTTAGCCTTCTTCCCCCATATCCCTCTCCCCCCCCAGCCATCACCCCCTTAGACTTCTCCCCCCTATCCCTCTCCCCCAACCCTCTCCCCCAACCCTCTCCCCCCCAACCCTCTCCCCCCCAACCCTCTCCCCCCAAACCCTCTCCCCCCAAACCCTCTCCCTTCCTAACGCTCTCCCCCCTGACCCACTCTCCCTTAACTACCTTCCACCTTACCACACCCCCTAACACTCTCTCCCCCTAACCTCTCTTTCCCGCCGCCCTCTCCCCTACCCCCACTCCCCCTAACTCACTCACTCCCCCTAACTCCCTCACCCTCTCCCCCTAGCCCCCTCTCCCTCTCTAGCCTACTCTCCCCACAAAACCTCTCTCCCCAACCCTCTCCCAGTCTCAACCCTCTCCCAGTCTCAACCCTCTCCCCCCGAACCTTTCCTCCCCAACCATCTCACCCCAACCCTCTCCGCCCTATCCCAGTTTCCACAAACTCCCTAGCCCTCTCTTCCCCTTAGACCGCTCTCCCCCTATCCCGCTCTCCCTCTAGCCCTCTCTACCCCTAGCCCTTTCTCCCCTTGCCCTCTCTCCCTCTAGCCCTCTCTTCCCCTAGCCCGCTCTTCCCCAGCCCTCTCTCCCTCTATCCCTCTCTACCCTAGTCCTCTCTCCCTCTAGCCCTATCACCCCAAGCCCTATCTCCCCATAGCTCTCTCCCCTATTGCTTTCTCCCCCCTCGCCTTCTTCCCCCCTCGCTTTCTCTCCCCCTACACCCTCTCCCCTCTCCCTAACCCCTCTCCCCCTAACACCCTATACCGTTAATCCCCACAACTTCAAAACACTACCTCCAGCCCTCTCTCCCCTTATCCTCTTATCCTCTCCCCCCCTGGCCACCTCCCCCCTGGTCCCCTCTCCCCCAGGTCCCCTCTCCCCAGGCCCCCTTTCTCCCTGGCCTTCTCTCACCCTAGTGCTCGGACCCCTACCCCTCTGACACCCTAGCCTTCTGGTCCCCAGGCCCGTTCTCCCCTAGCCCTCTCTCCCCCTGGAACGATCTCCCCCTAGACCTTTCTCCCCCTAGCCTGCTCTCCCCCTAGCCCGCTCTCCCCCTAGCTTGCTCTCCCCCTAGCCCGCTCTCCCCCTAGCCCGCTCTCCCCCTAGCCCGCTCTCCCCCTAGCCCGCTCTCCCCCTAGCCCGCTCTCCCCCTAGCCCGCTCTCCCCCTAGCCCGCTCTCCCCCTAGCCCGCTCTCCCCCTAGCCCGCTCTCCCCCTAGCCCGCTCTCCCCCTAGCCCGCTCTCCCCCTAGCCCGCTCTCCCCCTAGCCCACTCTCCCCCAAACCCCTCTCCCCCAAAATCCTCGCCCACGCCCCCCTCTCCCCAACCCCTTCTCCCTCTATCCCCTTCCCACTACCACCTCTGGCCCCTATCCCTTCTACACCCTCTATCCCAACCCCCTCTCCCCCAGCCCCTTTCCCTTCAACCCTCTCTCCCCCAACCCCCTCTAGCCCCTATCCCTTCTACACCCTCTATCCCAACCCCCTCTCCCCCAGTCCCTTTCCCTTCAACCCTCTCTCCCCCAACCCCCCTCTCTCCCCCAACCCCCTCTCTTCCCAAACCCATCTCCTCCAACCTCTTCTTTCAACACCCTCCCCCAATCCCCTTTCTCCCTCATCCCTCTCTCCCCCATCCCTCTCTCCCCAGCCCCCTATCCCCACAACCCCTTATCTGTCCAACCCCTATCCCCCCAACCCTGTATCTCCCCAAACCTCTATCTGCCCCTCATCCTGCTATTTTCTCCAATTCTTCCTCCCCCATTTACTGTAGTTTCACTCAAGTCACAGCAGGGTTTGTTCCAATGAATCTTATACGCAGTGAATCATAACCTTACCAAATTCGTTTGAAGTTTCCTAAACAAAGAAATATATTTTTCCTCCCATTGACGTCAAGAAATGTTAACCAATTCTCATTCCACGTATTTCCTTTTCTCATCCACGTCACATTTGGACAAAAATAGATACCAACCGCGTACAACTGATACTCGGACCCATGTTTGGCTCCACCGATGTCTTGGAGCGAATTAAAATAGGTAAAGGATGAATGGAGAGATTTCTCATTATCAAAAACCTTCTCATTTGCAGGGAACGGAAGATTACGAGGCCTACTACCCGAACATCACTAAGCCATACAAGGAGCCACCAACATGTCACGGGAAGAAGAAAAAGCCGCTTAGAAAAAGGAAACCTGGGGAAGAGGAAGGATCTGACGAGGAGAGGAATTACGTGGGTGGGGACGGAAGGACCAAAGTCTACTTCGGCGTCCAAGAATCGTCCAAGCTGAACCGCGGTGGCGGCTCCTGGAGCGTGGGGCGGAATACGGCCCTCATAAACTTGACGCTCTTGTTCGTCCTTGTCTTGCTATCGAGGTGAAGGCACTAAAATTTAAAAAAAAATAAGAAATCGACGTTCTCCTGGCGATGTATTTATTTTTGTACATAACGTTCTCATTATATAAATGGTGCTAATTCATTTCAATGGTTAGGAGAGGAGAGGATGTAATGTCGGAATTTTTTCTTTTCCCCCTCTTTTGTTTTTTGCGTTGAGGATGCCGTGAGAGAAAAAAATCTCGAAAAATGTACGATGACGTGTTTAGTGTTTTTTTTCTCTATTTGGCCACAAAAGGAGGAGGAACATAATGAGTTTTTCTAGTTGTACTTAGATGAATGAAAATGGAGGGAGACGGAGGTGATAAAGTTTAAGGAGTCAGCGCAAAACTTTGTTGTAAAAATTCGAGAAATCGATTCGATCTCAAAATACAATTGACAGAAAGCGCGTGGATATGTGATTACGGAATGCTATTTAAAAAATGTTGGACTCTTGTGTTGGAGCTGGTTTGGGTTATAAAAGCGGTGCCTTAATGGCTGACCCGGAATAGACAATTGGGTCGCATGGAAAGTTGACTAGTCTACTGGCTAATGACAGTATTTTACATTCTTCAACGTTACTGCTTAGGTCATATCAAAGGTGCGCTGTTTGCATGCAAGTAGCTGTCGTGGAACTTAATCGTGTGTGTTAAAAAAAGAACTTTTGAGATTACCAGTTACGGTATCGACTCTTATTTATGAGACATTCCTATTTTTTGTCCCTTATAATTTCGAGGGAAGAGTCTTGAGCGACCGGCATGGATTTATATATTATTATTTTCTTCGTTATTTAAACGCTGTCCTATCTATTTAGCACTCTCTGTTTTCATAGCTGAATACGAGACGAACTTTAACCGCCCAAATGATTGCTTTCTGTTTCGCACAAGCAAGAAATAAATAATGTGTGGATTGTACACATTGTCGTTCAAAGACCTATGATCTGTTTGTTAGTCCACATGAGTATACATTAGTCATACCCTGTACAAATATGTGCATGTAAAGTTCACTGTATTATACGTTTGTACACTTACATAGAATAAAATTATGAGATGTGTATATATACCTTTATGGATCAAGTGGATGGTTTGACGCTGATATGGCGGAGGTGATATTTAATTTTTGTCCCGTGTGAATGTGTGTGATTGTGATTCCCTGTATTTATATAAAAGTGCGACAAGATGATGCAGAAAAGATGTAGCAGTTAGACATGTGATTTAAAGGTACGTAAACATGGTGAGTACAAGAATCAAGATTACTGAATACAAGAATCAAGATTACTGAATACAAGAATGGCATACATACGGTAGATAGCTTGCCTCGGCTGAAGTTTATTAATGGTCCGCTGCTGGCAAGGTAATCACTTTTTGTCGACCAAACCTTGTAATTTTTATTTTACCTCGATTAATCCTAAATGGACAAAAAACTCAAGAGTGGAGTAGAGGAATTTATTCGGAGAAAAAAATTTCAGAATGTTACAAGGAAAAAAAGAATGAAAAATCGTTCATATTCAAATCTCAACCGTAAACTATACAATTATAAACACCGATACTCACTACCTTACCCTTCATCCTTATTACCCAATAAACTCCAACACTGATTCATTGCTTGCTGACATTTTATCACCTCTTTACACGGCTCCACAACATAATTCTGAAGTTCTCGCAGATACTCCAACAACAATAGAAGACAATCATCTACCTGACCCTCGAGAAGCTTCTGCAATGCACCCGAGTATTCCTTGGCCAGGTGCTGCAGTCTTTTCTTAACTTTTTGATAGTCTCCCTTTTGACACTGCGGACACGACTTAATTTGGCCCAACGAGGAACCCAGTTCAAATCCACAGCAGACGCACTTGTATCGCGTCGATTTTAGTTTGTCAAATGTTTCCCACTCCTCCGAACAGGCGACGCAACAACAGTGGAAAAAATACTGCCTCTCGAGCATTCTAAGGCGCTCAGCCAAAGGGGTTGTCACGAAGTACACTCCATAGTTGTCGAGAAGTTCTTCGCCAGTCCGGATATACCTCGAAGCCCGGACAACGCAGAACTTTCCGCTGTGAAGAAATAAACGGAATTGTTTAAACAGTGACAATTTTTGTAGTCCGTAGCATTTAAAATACCCTAGTATATCGAGTGTTTAAGAGCAGATATTCCATTGCAACTACCTGAAAAGGTTATCATTATGATTGTACTCAGATGCTTTATTTAGTTCGCAAGTAATTTAAACGGCGACAAATTGGCAAGAACATATACCGGTAATGTTTAGTGTTAATAAGTTCATTCAGCCTAAAATTTATTTTAGCCCGAGGTACATTTAAAGAAAAATATTTTAATTTTTCCTTATCGGCACCAGTGAGAAAATATATCGTTTGAAATGGTTTCCTCAATCATACCGATCGTATTCGTCTTCTGATTGACATTTATTCGATAACATTGCTTTTACTAATGGGCTCCATCCCATTGCACAGAGTTAGAAACTTTGACTCGATGATTTGTAGGTGTGGTTACAAAAAAATGCAGGAGATAGGAAGAAAGTACTTTAGTACTACGAAAACCAGGCAAAATGTCAGTCAGGGTGAATGTTTAGGCACTTCCAAATGTGCTGGAGATTCGAAATTTTTTTCTTAGGTAGGATTTTGTGCAAAACCGACAAAAAAAACGAAAATCTTGAAAACGTGAAACAATGCGGCCGCTAAAAATTCGCAATTGTTTAAACAAAATTTCAAGGATTATGTATTTCCAAATGCGCTACGGAGCTGAAATTATTTCTAGTGGTAGGATTTGTAAAATGACGAAATAGGGATTATACAAATTTCGATATATTAATTTTTTGGCAGTTAAAAATTCTTCAAGTTTAAACAAATAGGTAAATGTTTAGACACTACCCGGCAAGTTAGGGAACTGAAATTATTAAATTATTTAGAATTTTGTCTATATAAACGAATAAACATTTCAATGTATCCATGAATTTATTATTTCGGCCGTTAAAAATTATTTAAATTTAAACATTTAGACAAATGTAATTTCACTTCTAATTGTGCTATAAATTTAAAATTTAGGCAGTAATGTGTGGCATTATTAACCCAATGTGGGAAAAGTATAATATTCCTAAAATTGTAAAAATTAGTGATTGTTTAACTCCATTATTGTTCCATAATGAAAAAACGAAAACAGATCCTGAGGAGAAATCTTTAGAATTAAAGAAATATTCCTCATGATGAATCTCTTTGAAAAATTGTTTTTTCAAGGTGAGATGAAATGCTTGCAGTATGCAAGCACCTTCTACTAGTACAATATATTTTTTGGCATTTTCCAGTACATTCTTTTATTTATTCGGATTTCTCGCGATGCAGCGTTTCCCGCTAGTAACTGCAGTAGTTTCTTGTTTTACAACATTATTCATCGCTGGGTTGGAAGGCAGTGTTTGCAGATGGGAATAGAAAAAATATTTTGAATCTCCTTATCTTTAAAAGTATTTCACTTTCTCCATGCAGAGTAATGAATATGATTGCAATAGTAACTACCTATAAGATACTCTTGACAACAGCAAAATTTCATATTTTGAATCACTTTTCACATTGAAAAATAATAAGTAAACAAAATTGTCACTTGTTGCTACGGTTTGCAAATTATTGGCGCACATCCTGCTACTAATGTGAAATTATTTCGCAAAATCAGTGTTTACAAGAAAATTTGCCTACATAATATGACGCTAGATGGAATTGAAATAATCTTGACCGCGATTAAAATTATCTTTGGCAGCGCTGGCGTGGCTATCAATATCTATTTCGAAAATGTTATCATAGCATCGGAAAAAAAGCTGTTACAAACGACATTCTTGCTGCATAAATTCAGGCGGATAATCTATATACCTCTGTAATAATGCAAGTAGGAATTAATAACTACCTCGAATAACAATTTGCACACAATAGCAATATAAAAATTACTTTAGAATTTAGTATAATGGTGACGGACCGGTAGTCCGAAACGCATTCCCCATTTTATTATGCATTATTAAGTACCATTTATGCGATGACCAATATCACGAGATCAGTATGCACAATAGTAATTATTTAGATACAATTTACCCGACCCCGCTGAAGCACTTGTTATTTTCATTTTGGCTCGACGTAAAAATTTAAGCCATGGTCGTCCGGATAAAGAAAATCGTATTCATTTCTTCGCGGACGCAATTAACCCCACAGTGGGTTGACACTTGATGGCGCGTTATTCATTGTCGCCCTGGTCCACAACGATGCGAAGTTTGTACGTGTTCGTATTGCAACATACTTGAGCTTGGAAAACCTTGGTACGTGATCTATCTCTCAATCAGCTGAGAATATCGCGGTTACTACACCTCCATACTACCCCGCCACATCACCCTTCCCTCTGAATGTTTCCCATACCTGCTAGAAGGTGAGCGACCCAAAATTCTTCCGTATTTCTATATGTCGGCTCGGTTAGTGGAGTGGCTACAGCGAGTGCCCTCCAATACAGAGGGAGCGGATTCAAATCCAGTCGTTGGATTTCGTGCACTCGCAAAGAGCTTGGTTGAAAAAACGGAAGACAAATAAAGGCCAAAATACAACAAAAATACGTTCAAAAGTTAAAGCAATCACACACGTCGTTCATTTGAAAATTTATGTAGAAAAATGGATTCGTAATAAAAAGATTTTGGCAAAATTATTGCAGCAAAAACATTTCAAAGAATTGCGAGAGTAGATTTCATTCAAAAAAATCATTTTAGCGCCCAAAATGTTTTTTTTTTAGCTGTAATAAGTATACATAATTATGAAAAATTTCATATAAAAACGTTTTCTGAAGTAATTCCTTGAAAGTATTAGAATGATTTATTTCCACGTTTAATAATAAAATTATATATACTCCTGCTGGTATTGGAGTGTGATTTCTGAAACTGAAATCGAGCCCACCGCGCACTCGCCAATATATATATATATATATATATATATATATATATATATATATACAAATAGAAGCAGACTAAATTTCAAAAATTTCGCGCAATCAACTATTCACTTCCATTCGTACTGGGAGAACAGAGATGATAGCGCCCCTAGAGGCAGGGAATGGTCGTAGCTATAAACAGCTGAACACTACATGAACACTACAATATTCCGTGTGTAACTTGATTAAATAAATTGAACTCATTGCGTCGTTCGGTAATTCGAGGTTGAAAAATGTCCCATTACGTGGGTGGAATAATCTGTGCAGTTTACGGATATTCTAAATATAAGTGTCGGAAGAATACCAGATCTTTTTTTCGCTTCCTGAAAGATAAGTACATAACCAAGAATACATCACAACTTTTCCAAAAGCCTACGTGAATATAAGTTTATGTATATGCTTCTCCTTCAGATATCATCAATGGGTCTTAAAAGCAAGAAGAGCAGATCTGGATGAGATATTTATGAAAGAAGGACCAGAACGTCTGTCTGTACTGCACTTATCGGATATGTGGTGTTCATTTTAAGCTACTTTTGGCGCCCCGAATGACATAATAAAATTTTAAGTTTGTATTTATAAAAGGGTATTTAACTAAAAATGAACAATCATTTCTTTGAAGTTTTTTTTTCGAGCTTTATTTTCAGCAAACATATTGATTGTCATTGAAATCTATATTTTAGCAGTGTCATATTCAATAGATAAGATGGCATGGCCAGAAAGTCTCTCTTGGTTCATTGATGACCGTAGGTAATTTTTGATCAATATTAGTTCATACTAAAAGAAATTTGAAATTGATGTGGCGAATGTCAGAAAAATTCTCTGTAAATTTTGCACATTGGGAAATGAACTTAAAAGTTCGTATTCGTGAAGAAATCCTAAAATTTCTTTCTGCGTAATTTTTACATTTTATATCGAAGGCATGTGGTGTTTCAAACTACGAACTTCTTCGATTAACTCGCGCTCATCCACATCGTTTTTATACATACTACGTGCCCCGCCTTCACTACGGATCTGTGTATGTGTTAGTAACATCTAACAACTCCTGAAACGTCCTTTCATTTTTAATAAACCTGACACTTTTCTAACCTAAGGAATGGGAGAGGCGACCTTAGAGCTACATTTTTAGATTAAAAAATTCAATACGACATACTGCTGAATTTGCGATTTCCGCTCATAACTTTCGAACGGTACGTCCGATCTTCCGTTCTCGGCTCGGACAGCTTGTTTCTTTAATTTTTTTAATGTGTTTAATAACAATGGGACAAACAATTTCTTGGCTTGAACGCGCAGCTGCTCGAACATTTCTGTAAGTCTCGTCACTGTTTTACACTGCACTTTTCGATTGACGCCACTGGTCATTCCTTGCCGCCACTTCGACCATACCTTGCCACTAGGTGGTACTAATGTCGTCGTTCGCACTCTTCTCCCGTGTTAAATGAGGAGAGAGGATGGTATTTCTATTCTAGGGTATTTACCCTTATAGTCTCTTTTCATTAGTATCTACGCTTTCTACGCTTGTATTATATTAATCTCGGCAATTGAATTATAGGTTTACTTTTATAAATGTCTTCCTTTATCGACGGAAACATTTGTGAGACATGAGTTACAAATGAACATGTTTCTAACTCTGCAATTAAAGAACAAATTTTAAATATCGGCGAATGTTTTTTTTTGTTTCTATCGATGTATTAAGTTAGCGTTGCTCCCACAGAAAATCGAAAAATACAAATTACACGGTGTTTAAATTATATATAATGTGTGTGTAAAGAATTTTTGAAGTTTATAAATATATGTTCGTCCTTAAATACATTAACAAAGCAACAATAGAGATAAAATATTCTTAACGTGTTTTTACTTTTGAAATGTCCTTTAAGCGAGACAGGAAGGTTTAAAAAAAACGAATTTTTGGGCATTATTATGTCGTTCGACGCACCGAAATTTCTTTGCATGAAATATTAATCCAATTATGATTGACGTGAAATAGGCCTTTCCTCCGACCCATCGACTCCAAAACTCGGCAAAAATTGAGGAAAATCCATTCAGCTTCTCGTATTAATCCAATTAGACCAAAATGGAGGAATCTGGTTTTTCTCCATCATCTCCTTTAAATACGACAAAGCCTCTGCTAAAAAGAAACTTCGGTTCGTGGAGACTTAAAATTTATTCGATTTCATCTCGGTTTCGTAGGCATCTCCTTCGGTAATTTACTTAGGGTAATGTGTCCGACAAAATCTACTTTTACCTGAAATTTCACTGAAAATATACTTTCATACTAATTATTGCGATCCTATTTTAGGCATATTACGCATCTTTACAGAAAGAATTTCGTGTCATCCTGTATATAACATCCGCTGTTAGCTTTAATATAATTAAAAATTTAACTAGAATTTTGTTAATAGAATTCAACGGCAAAACTCAATTTTTGATCATCAGGCAGCAGTGACGCCCTTATTCGAACAGATTTTGATGGAAATTATACAAAATCTTTACATGCATAAATTGGGTTATCCAACAAAATTAAATTTTTGTGATACACTAAAATAAACTTCTTCTGACGAAATTGACAAAAGAAATTATCATACGAACGCTTTGGAATAAATCATAACAAATACTTTTTGACTCAGACCAGCGGATCCCTGAGTGGAGTCCACGTTAAAAAATAGTTCCTTGAATATGCAATGAAGGCTCGCGAGTCACAAAAGGATGGGAAACTCAAGAGGTTTACCGAAGTCAAAATAAATCACGAAAAACACCATAAACTGTAAATGGCGAGCTTAATGCTTAATGAATCGATTCAAAATATAAATAAACCTCGAGTCTATATTACAATAGATGATCTAAGTGAAGGATTATCTAAGCAATAATGAATTCTCTCGGTGGGATGGAGAAAATACTTCTGTCCCTTATGGTGGAAACCAGTGGTGAGCAGTATTGAGCTCGCTTGGGCCCGCAAGAGCCCATTGCTAATTTTTTTTAAATTGGCAAGACCATTGTTACAATTATTGTTTATTAGGCGTTCTTTAGCAGCGAACCGTTAATGGCGGAACGCCTTATGGGCACGTCTGGTCCGTCCGTCACTCGTAACTTTCATCACCTAAACCGCTCAACGGATTTGAATTAAATTAAGTACGAGTGATCGTTATTAAAATTTATGGCCAAATTGTGATTTTGAACTGAATTAGTCAATTAGAACTTCCACTTTACATAATTACTTTAATAAACTTATACCTACTCGTATCTCGTTAAATGGCATCCGTCAAGCAACAATGAAATACCAAACTTTTCTCTCCCTAGGTCTTATATGATTTGTAGATTCGTAGATTTTTGGTCAAATTAAAATAGTTTTTAAATAAACTTGTAGAACTAGTAACGTAGAGTATTTAATTTTCTCTACTATTTTAATTTGACCAAAAATTTACGATATATAACGGGAAGTTCATTTTTTGTCAGCAGTAAAGTGGTACCCCTGATTGTCTTACGTGATTAATTTTTGTGATTTTCTAATTATCTTTGACTGTCAGTTCTTAATATCAAATTTCATCAAAATCCGTTTTGTAGAAGCCGAGAACGAACATGCGGACGGACGGACAAACCGACGGTAATAGGCGCTTATGCTGAAAGCGAAATGCCCTTAAAAAAGAGGGGGTCGAAAAAAATGCGAGCCCATTGTTAAAATATTCATAGTTCACCACTGGTGGAAACGAACCCGCACTTGTCCGAAAATAACAACATTACATTCGCGTAAAAATTCTAAGAAACTGATAAGAGAGAAAAAGTTATGCGTAGATAGATAGCTGGAAACAAACCTATACATTAGTTGTATTCGATCGTACAATATGAATCGTACACCTATTGCGATAACATGAAACCAACGGAGCGTTAAGAGACATCGATTCTCTCTATTGATAAAATTGGTCATTTCTCAGAAACGCCAGAATGAATCATAGGAGCAATTTTACAAATGAGAGATTACCTGAATACGATTTCCAAATGGGAACAAAATCGTCTACGAAACGAAAAAAAATGCACTACTTCATAAATAAATTAATACGAAGCAAATATATTCTTCGATTAAGAAGAATATATATGCTTCGTATAAATTCATTAATTATGTCAAACTGCAGAAGTAGATCAAATAAGTTTTTTCCTAAGTCCTTTACTCCTAATTTATTTTGAACCTAGCGCTTTACATATTTATCCTACTTAGATCAAATAAATGGCATGCAAGTTTAGCGAGTAGCATGTTACATGATGAAGTTTTGGTAAGGTACCATACATTACTTTACCAGAACTCAGAGAAAATTACGAAAACTACCGATATATTTATCTCCGATGGCTACAAAATGTTTGAGTAAAAAGCAACGCATCTCAGCTAGTGATGATGTCTTCATTGGTAATTCATCTTTCTTGAATCAGAGATCATTGAACTGAGGATGACTACCATTTATACATGTAGTTATAATAAATTACAGATATAGGTAAATTCGATGATTAGGCTACGATACTGTTCATTGCTAACCTACCTTAAAATAACTAACAAGAATCAGCATTTTAAAAACTTTTCTAGGCATTAAAATGTACTGAGAACAGTACTAGTAACGATAAAAGTATATGATTGCCAAAAATTGTTTTGTGGCAATAGACATCCGTAACATTTGTCCTGGTTTGAAACTTAGCCATGGCAGATTTTCAGGCCTAGTCCCAACCATCCCCTGCTTGTGTTTTCCGAGAGCATCACTAATTCAGAAAGCCGTCCTTCGGAAGATATGTACGCTACATTTCGAAAGAGTAAAATTCTGCCAACTCGGGATTTTCCTCCTTTCTACTGCGTGAATGTGTTTCAATGAGTGACGTTTTGGGCAAAGGGCCATAAAAAATTTCTAAAGCAACCGGTTGAGATGTGTACACCATTACGGTACGTCTTCAAGTGGAGCAGCGCGAGTAAATACAAGAAAGGTAGCCTATTTCTTGTTATAACATGCAAACCCCGCCTTAGTGAGTTACATGATATATTGCAGCGCTGCATCAGCCGGAGCTGTTTACTGTTTGCTTTACCTGTTTGTGCTAAGTGTTTTGGCGTGATATATAATGAGGTATTGAAAGGGTGAAGGCAAGTGTATACAAAATGAAAAGAAGAGATTCTACTGGGCATTTAACGCTAAGAAAATAAAATTTTGCTGCAAATATAATGGTTTGTCATGGATAAGAAAATGAAGTTTTTTTGTTCACATAACGCAAAAATCTTTCTCATAATATTGTTCATCACAACAACTTCATCATAACTATTTTTCTGTGTTAATATGTTGCAAAAGACCGCTTCAAGACATTTTCCGCTCGTGTGCAAAATTTAGCAATTTCCCATTGTGTTGATAGTGATTGCAATAAATATCATGAGCATTTATTTTAATAAACCTGCAAATTGTTTTACACAATAACATAATATCATGATAAATAACGTGATTCCTATGATAACTAATTCGATACCTGATAAATATGAGCGTTGCATTTAATAAAACTAAATGAATAATGGTACCAGAAGAGTTTGATCTCTTGCGCTTTTCTCAAAGAGACATGCTTAATTCGAACAAACAAAGAGCTATCTTTGTATTTCTGTAAAGAATATAATTATACTGCGTTCAATAGCATTTATTTCTGAACTTAAAAACTTTCTTTCTTGTCTCTAGAGTTCGCCACTCTTTGTGAATTTTATGAATAAAGTAAAAATTTCCAATGTACATTTTCATATATACCTTTAGTTCTGAAATGTGCACTAGATTCACTATTAAGAATGTAATGCATTTCGCATCCTTGAAATTTTTAATATAATACACTATGGGGGCCCTTTCTTTGCTGTCAACTCTTTAATAATTAACTAAACACAACAAAAAACAAACTTCATTATTAAAAACGTTTCAGTCTCAAAGCCTTATATGAAAAGATTTCACACTTGCTCCATTCCTTTGTTCTCTTCAGGGTGATATCGCGGTGTTTTATTTGCCCTCGGGTCAGGTTTTAGACGTAAGAGAAGTTCAAGAGAGCTCAAGGCATCTCGCAAAAGAGAGACACGGGGAAATAAAAGAGTCCAAAGGAGCAAAATTAAAGAAGCTAGAGAAGAAATAAAAACTACTCAAAGAAATGAAAGACTATTATTACTATCATCATGGATGTATGCCGAATTTTTCATTTCCTCAGAAATAAAACTTTGTGGAAGTTTATGAATTTTTCTGTGCATTTATGCCGGAATATGCATGTAATGAATACAATAAACAATTTTTAAGATATTCAGTGCTAGTTAAAATAATTTACGAGCAAAACAGAGATGCTATTTCTCCGTTTTTCTGGTAGGATATAATAATTTTTCCTCGAGTTTAATCAATTATTTAAGTTTGTCTATTTTTAGAGTTAATAACTTCGCTACCAAGCCATGAATACTCTTTCCTAATACATTCTCCTCATTAATTATAAATCACCGCATAAGAATGCTGCTCATTTTAAATAGTAAAATTAAATACCGAATCGATTAGCAGTTTTTCAGCCATGATTAAATAGTAACTAACTGGTAACTTTTCCGCATGCCTTCTAGTTAATGAGTATATTCTGCGGCAAGCACGAAAATAAATGTTCCAATCGACCTTAACCCTTTTAAGCCACAAATCAGTTTTGGAGGATAATATTATTTCCATTTCGCATTCGGTAAATCTTTATAATAGAATAACTTGAATTTGAACGATTTTAGAAACTACTGTATCCTCATAGAACAACAAACGGGAGAGGGTTTCTCCATGTTTGTAGTTGTCAAGAAATAGGCGTTTTGGTGTTTTCAATGCGAAATAATCACCATAACTTTTAAGGGTTTAACATTATACTAGAATGTATTCATTCAACAATACTGTCACTCTTTCCCACAAATTCTGAATTTGGCCTTTATAGTTACAAAACGACATTAAGAGAAGAGAAAGCACTGCATTCTTTCAAACTCTTGTAGCTTACAAAAATTGATAATAAAGGCGAAATTTTAAAATTTATCGCCGCCAACGCCAAAATCTCAAAGAAAGGATGTAAAATATTGCATAAACTCACTTCATGTCTATTGAAATGGAGAATCTAATGATAAATTAATAAATCACATTTACAAGTGGCGAACTTGAATAAATAAAAAAGCATTACTCGCAAAGTAATTTCAATGTAAATGGGCAACTACCAATTTACTGCCACTTTCTAGATCATTAAATTGAAAGGTACACCGATTATTAATGGAAAAATGGATCAGAAAAAAAAATCAAAGTGAATCGGAGCGAGTTTATTTAAAACCAGCCGATATATTTTTATTTTCCTGAGATTTGTGAGAGAGAAGCTGACCAAATGGAGAAATTCCCTAGAAAAGGAAATTTATTACGAGAGCGCCCCAAAAATTACTTGTATATAAGGGATTAGAGAAATCCTCGAATAATTGAAAACCACTGAGGCTGTATTCTGTCGGCGTATTCCAGGATACTAATTTAACAATGATAATTCATTGAATGGATGAAACTTTCCTGAGAAAGTTTCGAACGTATTCGCTTCGATCATATGTTTCAATACGCACCTAAAATTATCTACAACTATTATTTTTAAAGAGGAAATTTTTCACACGGAATTATACATTTAAGTATTAGTAAAATTAAACAACACAATAGATGGAGGGAGAATGTAATAATGTAAACATTTAATAAACGGAAAAACGACCTATAGAGGACCTAACAGAACAATAATAGACTGATTGAATGTGAAAAAATGTGTAGAAAAATTTAAACCTGTGGGTGAAAACTCTTTGAAGTTGTAAATTATATATACTTTTCATTCTTTCAGCCAGAAAAAATATCCACGGAAAATAAAATATTTTATTGGAGGTATACGAGTTAAGAGATAACGGTCAGAAAAATTACAGAAAAAATGTAATGCACAAAATATTCTTAGGGTAAATTCGCCTTTTAAGGAAATAGACTTATAAGCTCCAACTAATTTGATTAAAATTACACCTTAATCATGTCATTTCATACAGTGTGCCCTCAACATTTGCGAGGGTTACTTTCCCGGGAATCACCGAAAATGTTAAAAGCAAAAGATTATGGGAAAATGAGAGTCAGGATGACCACTGCTAAAGAGACCTACGTGAAGGTACTTAGTTGATAAGAATGAAAGTATAAAAAGGTAGAGTCATACATTAGCTATGCAGAGTGAATAATATAGTAGGGCAGTTGATTAAGATAATTACAAGGAATGGTATAATGAGAGAAAAACTGCCTGAACCACTTGCGTAAAATTGCTTTGATGCACTGGCGATACGACTAATTTTTGCAACGGTAAAATCATATACACATCCAATACGTTATAAGAACTGAACAAATAAGTGCTTCTAAGCCATAATTATATGCAGCCAAGAAAAGCCCTCCCCACCACAATCCTAAAAAGCGTGTGCGCGGCCGATGTGTGAAATTAAAAATGTCATCAAATCCAAAGAAAAGTAAGAACAAAATTCGCAAAACATTAGCTTTAAGGTAAAAGCGTAGGAAATGGCAAGAATATACGCATATCTGAATATCGGTAGAAAATAAATGAACTCATTACGTAACTGAAGTTATAAATTGATTATGACCGTGCAAGCTAAATTCGCGAAGCGTCTATTTTATATATCGCGAATATTAAATAGGAGAGAGCTGGAAATTTGAAATTATTAACTAAATATTTGTGGACAAGCGTTTATGTTTCCCGAGTTTTGATTGGATTATTTCTGACAGTTATTTCAAAGATTTTTTCCAATAGTTCATTTTTTTTAATTTCAGCTTGGATTGCGTCGCTTTAGATGTTACGTTTTTTAATGAACTAAATAGATTACAGCAAGTTAAATGCTATAGAAAAAATACAATGAAAGACAAAGCAAACATTTCAAACGAGCCAATACTCAGTGAATAACTCCAATACAAAAAATAATTTCAAACTAATATCGGTGTATTAATTTTTTTATGGTCTAGTACCTATATTACTACCACTAACGCGTAACAGTAGGAGAGATTTCATCGAGCAATACCTTTGCCATCAGTGAAGAATTCCGAATTCCTGTTCATAATCAACAATAGCATGAAAAAATGAGTTTCATTTGCTGACGCAATATGAAAAACCGTTTTTTATTTATCGAGGCTTATTTAGAATTATAAACTTAAAATTATTTATAAATTTAGTAATAATTATATAACAAAGTAATTTTTCAATAATTAATTAAATTATTTAAATCTTTAACCATTTTCTCAGAATCTTTTTGAAGGCACGCCCTGCCGCAAACCTCTTTTCAAAAACATTTCTTCAATCTAGAACCACTTGCTCATAATCTTATTTTCAACATTTTGAAGGCCCCGTCTGCCCCCATCTATTTCTCCCTAACATTTTTTGCGCAGCACAAATAGCATCATATATTACAAACACTCTGCAAATTTCTGTCTTATATCTGTTACCGTTTACTTGATATTTTCATTTAATTGATCGCGCAGACGGACAGAAAGCGACAACACAAGCGCGTTTATAAAATAAAACGCACTAAAAAGGAAATTCCCGCAATTGATGTATAGAAATCGTTTCAAATAAGCAATGATTCAAACTTACTTGACTGAGTGGCGCGCTAGATTGGCGCTGCAGCCGTGGTTCAGCAGGCTCACCGTAGGATAAACCGCACCACCGATCTCGAAAGGCTCCGCGTGCCTCACTCCTCTTCCCCCGCCGACCAGAGTTTCCGTCACCTCGTATGCGTTGCACGAGCAGCTCTGCAAGTGGCGGAGGAGAGTGGACCCAACCAGTAGCTCGTCCTCCGTATGCCCATCGGTAAACGTCGCCGTCCGAGGGAGGAATCCCACCTTCTGGAGACATCGCAACAGGAATATGGAAGTCGCCGTACGTTTGAGCAGGTCTTCGGTCAGCCTCTCCTTAGAGTGGGTCTCCTGCCAGAACGCCGACGAGTAATCGAGAGTGCGAAAAGGTGAGCTACTAGATGGAAATATAGGAGCGTCGGGGACGTTGGAGAGAGCTTCGAAACCTGCCGAAGTTACGGTTCTGTAAGCGAGTAATGCCATTCCGCTCAAATCGCTGGAGTCGTAGAGATGCCCTAAGATGAAACAATCGTACTTATGGTAACCTTCCCAAGATTCGTCCCTGCACTTGGGACCACAGTAGCACACCTGAAATTGCAATAAATAATTAATAATCAATGTGCACTAAGAACCTTAATATTTTGTAATATATAACAAAAAAAATTCGGAAAAACAGAATTATTGTATTTTTTATAGTAAATTTTACGTATCAATTTCTCTTATTTGTAAAACACTTTTGATGTTCGCAGCTTTAACTTAAAGTAGATTTCAATCCAATAACACTTTATGAGGGATATTATATTTTTAATAAATTTTTTTTAAATTTTCCCGACAACAAAAAATGAGAGCTATTTACAGCAAGATGTTTTCGGCTACGTGCCAGATCGTACATCAAGCAAATTAGTGCGTTAAATTTATTCCGAGTGGTAAAGAATGTCTTTTGTAGAGTGCGATGCTTCATTTGGTACAATACTGTTAACCGCTGGCTACCGAATTTCTTAATGCTTTCTTTTCTTCGTCGTTCTCTTGCTCGTAAAATTTCGAGAACGATCAAACTGACATATGACCCAAAAAAGTTGTTTCAGCACTAATCTTTATCAAGTTAGTATCATATCTTATTTTAAGACGCTATATCCAGCTGTTTCTCGGAATAAACTGCGTCCAGGCAAGCTGTTTTTCACCGTTAAAAAGCCATTAAAGACACCGCCTTGCTGCTGCATTTAATAAGATGAGGTTATTGAATTTATCCCCAAAAAAAGTCTCTTTGTAGATATTTCCTTTGTTAAGCGCTTCATCGCGAATCCATTATTCTATTTCATCATTCGGGATATACTCGACTCTCGCTGAATCGTTTTAATTTTTTTTTTCGTTTCCAAAACTTGCAGCTTTTCTCGATCGTATTGCTTTTCGCTACTAGGCGCTGAAGACGAAAAAACCGATCAACTCTGTGAAGCCGTAAAATATAAAAGATCGTAATATCATCTATGCTTCTTATGCAAGTATTTATATGGGTAGTAGTTAAAAACTGATTTCTACGATTTTTTAACGTGTTATCCCACTGCAAAGAGACGATAATGCAATCACAAACCTTAGATAAGGAAATGTAATAACATTTTTTAATCACATACCACATATTCTTATTCTATAAAAGAAATATAATCTGTATTGTGGTCTATGATGCTTTAAAAAGTTCATAAAGGACGGTGATGTTATGATTTCGCTAATATTTGTATGCGACCTCCGCGTAAAAATGTTGACATTTTCTCCACGACTTGCAAAAATATTCCCTTTCAAAGGAAGCAGCATTTTTGTTACCCTTTGCAAAATATATAAATTTTATTTCGTGCAAGGAAATGCCACAGAATTTCGAGGTTTGCTAGAATAACAAAATTAAACATTACGCGCTATAATTTTAGTTGTGAAAAATCAGATATTAAAAAATTGCATACAAAACCACTCTGTTTAAAAACACGAGGTTTTCTATTCTAAATTATTAATCTAATGCGCATGTGATACACCTCTACCGGAATTCTTTTAGAAAATTGTCTGTTTAAAAGTTGCCATTAAAATGTTAGTTTTAATACTTAACGTCTTATTAAAAGTAGCTTCGACCTTCTAGTTACACATGCTTCGACCGATTTTCCAGCAAAGTAATTCTCATTTCCATTTAAAATAAATATAACGTACTAAATACCGAAAATATGATTATTTAATTTAAGGTAATAATAGTAATCCTTAAGATTATCGGGAACACAAAAGAGAAAATTATTTTCTACCCCAGTTCTCCATACAGCGAGCTGTGAACAAAGACATGCATATTCAACACAACCGTATATCTTGTTATGCCTCTCATACACCAAAGACTTTCAAACTTTTTTCTTTCAAAACAGGAAAAATTGAAGCTACGTTTTGCAGCTTACTAAAATTTTACCTTATAAATGAGCAAATGTGGAAATATTAAATTATACTATACCCTGCATTTTAAATTAAATTTTGTTAACGAAAGTCCTATTTATGGAATTTAAATATCATGCAATCAAGTTTTGTCGGTAGCGCTTCATTCGACTTCATCCATCGAATCTTAAAAGGACCCAATTTATATGTACTGACGCAGAGCGATGAGCCGAGTCAAACGGTTCGAAAATTCATACTAGGTCATTCGTTGTTTTTAAATGTGCCATGATTATCGGTGTAATAGCAGAAAGTTATCAATTTGAAAGGTTTTTTTAAATATGAACACTAGTTAATAACCATTGCCCGTTTATCAAAACGATACAGATAGAAAATACACAATGAAGGAGTTAATTAAAAATTTTCAATTTTTGGCTTGCACGGCGGTTTTGCGAATGAAAATCAGAAACATGCGATTCAAGGTCGTATATAATGTTTTCCCACTTTCCCAAGATAAACTTTTTATTTTCCCTATCGAGTTAGTTAGATCTGTGTGTTATATTAGCTTCAAATATTCCATAGCGGTAAAATTTCCCGACTGTATCGATGAGTCAACCTAAAATTAACTAAAATTCACCAACCAAAAAAAACTACCATTTAATGGAATACTTTTACCTAGAGGAAACATTTCGAATTCATTATACTATCCCTTAAATTTTCCATCTCTTTTCATCCCGATTCTTCGTAAAACTTGTTGACTACCCACATACCACTAAAAGTAACATCAAAGAGCGTTAAAAGGGATTTTGAGACGGTTTCCTTGAAACCCCAAACAAGAAAAATGCATGCAAATTTTATCGAGCCTGATATACGGTTATATATGAACCAAAAGGGACTTCCCGCTTTCGTAAATGACATGATAATATAATCGGGACTATTCCCATTATTCCTATATGGTAAGGTATACGTCCATACAAATCCATTTTCATTTCCTTTAAAATATTCGGAGGAAAAAAGCACGTCATTTCGAATGCTAATTTTTATTGGGACCACAATTTACGGGGGAAAAGAAGTTGGTAAAATGTCCTCGTTGAAAACCTGAGTATTCACCTTAAAAAAAAACAAAACTGGAAGATCATCTCGAACCTATTTTCGATTATACATTAATTTCAAGAGGTTCGCCCCATCTTCTTCCCCTATTTAGTATTAAAAATATTAACATTTCCCAGTATAAATTTCATCCCGCTTAATATGCACGGATTGATGTCCAGGAAAACCCGCTCTAAATATATTTTGACCTCCTCAAAAGAGAGGGGGAATCAGGACTCCCTTGAATAATAATACTACTCGTCAAGTCCCTCCCCTAACCTTCCCCGCCAGCCTAACGTATAATCTACGCAGGGTCCTCTGATCTGTATTCCCAGGAGGCATTGGATTTTTACCTCCATTCTCTTTTCCCTCGATAAGGACAAGGAAAAGTTATGCTTTTATGCCAAACTGAGACTTACAGCCGCCCTTAATAACTCTATCATTATATGCCAGCCGACTAAAGACTGTGACGGCAACTTACTCGCAGACATGTCAGTTAAAGTGGGAATTATCTTTATTTTTTTGGATTACATTTTTTCAACTTTATCACTGGACCCAATGGTATTGGTGGGGATATTTTCGACTTTACGGAAGCCTTTGTTTTATCTGACATCGAATATTTTTAGAGTTGCGAGAGTAATGCGATCGATGAAAAAGAAATTATCGTTTCAGTTTTCACGTTCAATTCATTAACGAATTAAAGAATCCAAAAAGTGTTAAGCCTTAATTGGAATAGTTATATATCCGAATTCATGTTGAAATATCACAGTTTGTTGAAAATTTTCGGGATTGAAACCATTAAAAGTAGTCAACGAGAAAATTTAAAATATTTTGGCACATTTCTCGATAAATCAATCATTATAACGTGAATTACAAACTAATATATCCTAAACGTTTTGCAAAAAATGATAGAATTTGGGTGGCGAAATGGAATCGAATTAGGTTTCGGACAAAAGCACCAAAGCAGGTCCTCATTGTCCCTTAGGTGAGCATATTTAAATTTGAAATGTAGTTATATTACCGTTGAGCAGTTTTTGCATGGGATAGGCGCTCTGACCCTTCTCAGGCAATGAAGACAGTGGGTTTTCAAAGCGGCCACGTTCTGTGTGGTCCACGCAAAGGGCTCCTCAACTATCACAATATCTCCTGTAATTTGAGATAAAAGGGAGCATTTATTGGAGACAGCATACACTTTCATTTTGACCGAGGTTCTATTTTCTATATTTTTTAAGAATTCGTTACAATTAATATTCTAACGTCTTAAATTATACTATAAAATATTTTTATTACGATTAAATTAAAACATATTATGAAAAAATGTTCAAGTTTAAATCCACATCTTGACCATTTTTATAGGATCAAATGTGAAATACGTTTAAAATTAAAATAAGCGTCTAATTTATAATTTTACTGAAATTTGGTTAAACATTTTACAGTTACGGCTTAAAATATTCATATAAATGTTTTGATATTTATGTACACTCCAAGTAGACGCGAATTAAAATAGTTAACATTGCTGTTAGTTCAGTTTGCACAGAATGAAGAAAGTTAACTAAAATGGCGTTAAAATAGACATTACTAAATAATTATTGGAAAATAAAGATTTCCTCCACTCATTCGCATTGCGCTCTTCTGAAGTGCATAAATGCCATTAACATAGCCCTCGTAAATTTTCGATAAACACACATTTGCCTTCCAGTGAGAATCGAAGTGTCGAAATAATGCAATGCGTTGGGTAGTGGACGGAGCGCCTAACGGAAATAATTCTATTTTCGACGGTTTTCATTTGACGAGTGGATCAAAACGCTTCATTAATTTTGAGAAAATGAACTCATGCTGCATCTTTTATTCTCAAACATTTTACTCATTTTGATTTTTATGTTCTCTTGTACGACAAAATACGTAATTTACTAAGAGCTTGGGCGGAACGACAGATATATTTATATTACATGAAACTCTGCATTCTTAGAGGAAAAACATAATGATCGACGCGCTTACAAACGAAATTTAATTATCCATCCAAAAGAATATAAAAATGGAACCAAGTTCGTACCACGGGAAAAAAATTCAATGGAATAGATTCAAAGAGAGACTGCTTAGGAAGAGCGACAACGTAATCCCGAGCGCAAGAAGAAACAGCTTTTGAAAACCGAGAATGTGATGCAAGGAGATCAAACGTACTCATACATTAAGGAACAGTAAAATAAGCTTTCGAATCACTATATTGGCTGAAAATGTGTCTGCAGTTGAAAGGAATGCACATTAGTATGTAATTCAATCTTTGCCCACGAAAATTCTTCATTTCAAAATGCGCATACGAATTAGCTAGCAGAAAAAAACGTTAGAGTAAAAACTTAGAAATGGCAAAACTTGGACTGTATTACAAGAAAAAATAGTCAATGCACTAAGTTTTTTATAATCGAATTGCTTCCAAGAATCACAAATGTTGAAGTAGACATAGAATGTTGAGACATGTGTGCATGGATATCCATCGCCTTAAATGCCTGTAACTTCGGTATTTCAAGATATCCAGGTGAGATTTCATCATTCCGAGAATTAACATAGTAAAGAGTAGGTTAATGAGTAATTAGTAACCTACACGAAAATATAAAATGTAATGGAAATGATTTTGAACGCATAATCCCTTTCACCAATGTGTAATATTCTGTATATCATCCTAATAATAATTTAATGGCCACAATATTATTTACTATTTAGTTATTGAACATATGAACATTATTTTAATGAACTTAAAATATGTATACAAAAAGACCTTTTCACATCCCTTTTTCGTAAAGTATTTACGAGGCCAATTAAAGGCAAAAATTCTGTTTGAAAATGCTGAGGCAGGTTTTTGCCATTTAATTCCAGATATCAATCATCTCACTTAAATATAAATAATGTATGTGCTTAAAACAGAAATAATACATCCAGTCAGAGCCACCGTAATAACAACGACCGACAAGTAATGAAACAATAAACGAATACCAAAAATTTCACCGATCGCACACCGATAAAAATCAAGATTTTGACGAGACTGACAACGGGGAAATATTCGCGTAAAATTGATGTTGATGGGTTCATTTTATCGAATTATTTTTCATTGTGGAATTTCAGTGGGTTCATTAGCATTAAATAATCTGAATTATCGGAACAAAATGCCAGTTATTAGCGAAATACCCTGTTCAAAAGGGCACTGAAAAATGTGCAATAATGAAATACCACCCATAAATATTTTGATTTGAATGATTTTCTTAATAGAAAAAGTTCAAATTTTGGTTTCTACAGGTATTTAAAGAAAGCCATTACAATCGAGGAAAGTAATATTCAAATTTACAAAATAATATACATTTTGCTGTTACATTGAAAACATATTTCAAATTTCTGTGTAAATAAAATTGGTGAAAATTCTTTTTCGACAGTAACGGAATTGCTAATGAATTAGAAAGGCTAACCCACAAGATTTGCAAAAAATGTCATTTTAATAACCTTATAATTATAAAATAATACCATGCTGTTATATAGAAACTATCGAATTCCTAGGCAGATAAGGATTGATTTTTTTAAGTGCGTCGACGGCTGGTACATATCGCACAAGCTTGAAGGATCAAACCTATGAGAGAGTTTTTTGCCACAGAAACATTTCGTTTTCCGGTTACTTGTTTTCTTTCATTTCTAATTATTTTGTTTTATCAGTTTATAATTTTTTTTTAACGTCAATTTATTTATTTGATAAACACCAAATACGTCAATTTTTCGTAGTAGTATTAGGGCAAAGAAATAAAAACGGAAAAATGAAAGATAGAAACCCTATAAAGTAGGACCCCGACGATTTCTAGCAAAAGCGAAAACCAAAATCATGTCTCCGGATTAAAGAAATTCCATATAACATATGGTTTAACCCCAACAACTCTACCCTTGATTGAAAAAGAAAAAACTTGTGACATTGGGGTCACCAAAAACGTTTATTGACATGGTAAAATTGCCATTAGAAATCACGTTCAGCATCCAAAATACCTGAGCAGACCTTATAGATATTTATAGGGATTATTTCTTGAGATGCGATTCGTTTAACTCGTGAAAAATCTATAGTAAAGAAAGGAAAGAAATTTTTATCCACTTACTTTTGAAATACCATTTATATTTCGGTTTGGAAGATTTGTAGCATATAGTATGGGCTAGAAATGAAACATGGTGATGGTGGAGAAAAAGGGACTTACAACTGGTTTTCTTTCTCTCTAAGTTGTATCGAGCGTTCGTTCTACGGCATTTAGCTTCAAATGTGGCAAAAAAAAATGACGGAAATATTAGAATCCTGTAATGAAGCATGAGCAAGAAGTTGTTTGACCCAAGTATAAGTTAGTTAATCATCTATTTTAGTTGGGTAAACAGAAATTAACGGAAACATAAAAAGGAATATAAGTGGCCCAATTGATTGCAATTTTATTGGAAGAAACACAACGTTTAGGCCAGTGCTGATAGGAGTATACATCGACAACAGGACCCATTTAGAAACAAAACGAAATAATCAAATCGAATGTAAAGATGAGAACAAATCCTTTTGCAAGGGCAAATAAAAACGTATTAAGTAACAAAAGCAACAAGAGAATAAAGAAAGCAAGGAAATGAAAATGTATCTCAAATCCTCAACAAACCTGAAGGCCAATATGATATTTCAACTTTAAAACATTTAGGTTATAAATCATTACTTTATATTGCAATTAATCTTCTACTTACACACAAACACTTTCTACAAGATTTGGATACACGAAAATTCCACTCTCCTCGCTGAAAGATGATTCATCGATTAAAAAAATAGATTAAGAACGTAAGTTCTTTACGGTATTCCTACTTTGTCAGAGCGAATGATACAACGCGAGGACACTCGCGCAGACCAAGCCTACATCCAATTAAGAAAAACTTCTTCTTTGACCGGTCAAGTTCAAAAATCTTGACCTCCAAGCATTTGGAGCAATTGACTGCATAGCAAAATTCACTCTGACGGGGTGAAGAGAGTATACGTACACCACGAAAATTTCTTTCTCGGAATAAAAGATATTTTCGGAAAACGGGAATGATCTTTTCGAACTTTTTTCTTAATACGACTAAAAAATAAAACAACAAAATTCTACCACTTAGTAATCATGAAATAGAGTTTAGTGTTTTAAATGATCAATATGTAATTTTAAAAAGCTGTTAAACCGCCATACGATATCTTGAATAACTGATTTTACGTACATACTTATAGTCACATTTACTATGATCAAGGTATCTAATGATTAATAAATAATGGAGGTTAAAGTTGTCATATTTAATTCAATAAACTAATGGAAATATTAATTTTACATATAAAAAATCAAAATAATTGTAAATTCATGCTGCATTGGGAGAAATTTTTATTTTGTTTATGTGACCGCAAGCATTAACTCGATAATTTTAATTGCAAATGCATCATTATGATAGAAGACTCTCCCCAAACAAAATCTCCTTTTTCAAAGAATAAAAGCGATTGGTCGCATGGTTTTAACTTGACTTGATAGGATCCGATTTAAAACAATAAATGTCGATAAACTTCTAAAAATAAATAAACTTTTAAAAACGTTTGAATTTGACAAAAATGAATTGCCGTCGACAAACGTCGATTTTTCACTGCTCTATTTTATACTAAATTATGAGCCATGATTTTAAAATTTGGTTTTCCGCATTCAAACAATATATTTTACCGCAAAACATCCAAAATGGAAGAGAAAGTCGATATTTTCCATACCAAACGGTCACAGAAAATTCGGAATTCACTACACTTTGGTTTCTAATGTCGCTTATGCCACCGTCTCCCCTTCAAGCCCGTGCGCGTCCGACTTACTGGGTGCGACCGGCGCAGCACTAACTTTACATTTCGTTTTTTGAATAAAAAATATCTAAACCCATGCCATTATTGCTTTAATTTAACAAACAGAAGTTTGTTTTCTATTTTTTTATTTATTCTACTCGTATTTATTCAAAACAACCAGTTAAATTACAGTGAACTTATTTTTGCCTCATCCTTGTATAAGATGGGACGCATCTCAATTACGCTTATAAAATGCTATGGTATGTCACTATTCTGCCCTATGGCCTTTTGTACTCAACCTGCCTCAAATGCAAACTCAATTACTAGAGTTTCCCAAAGCACCCTTGTCCATAGGAAGATGGTATTCCCTGCCCCATCCAGTTTTGTATTCTCTCTCAGCGAAATACCTGGAGAGCGATAAGGGACAACGAAACAATTAAATAAGATCGAGGAAGAGAAAGGGACATCCCAAAACCACTTGACAGAGGTAAAAAGAAAAGCTTCGAATCATGATAAATGAAACACGAAATCGAGAGGCATAGTCACAGAATCGGGAGGCACCGCAACGTATGAATTCTGACAAACAGTTCAAGAACACGCAATTAAAAATGTACTTGCTTAGGTATCTCCAATAGCCACAAGAAGGTTAAAAACCATGTGCGCATTGCGGCTACAAAGCAGCCGTGTTCAGTGGTAATTCACCGAAAATGGGTTTTAAAAGAACAGATGTGCTAGCATTACAATTGTTTTTACATGGGGGAGGGGAGAGCTAGATGCGATAATCAACACCCGATCTCTTCGGTAATTCAACCCAACCGTTGTTTACTCGTCCGTGTGAAGAGATGTTTCTCACGCTTCAAGCACAATACGTCTTTTCACCGAGTTTGGGAGACATAAAGGGAGGTACTTTTATAAGAATAGTAATAGCTTTCCAAACATCTCATCGAACAGATGAATATGACGGTGCAGGTTGCTGTAACTACAATCGTTTAAGTATGTAGTTCCACAAATCGCAAGAAAATTTCGATCCGGAAATTTATGCAATTTATAATTATTTATTGATCATCAAGTCATTCATCAAATGGTAGAATATTTACGAAAACCTTTTCCAATTACAGAAGTATCATTTTGCGGTGTATCCTCGACATCCTGGCGTTCAATGGCTTGAACAAATATTAAAAGGGCTGCAGAACTGCGACAGGAAGAAGGAGAAGAAATTTTGCAAGAAGACCGACGTCTGAGAGTGACGGTGATGATGTTATTGATGATCGCGCTCAAACTGATTCAACAGAAGTCTAAGAAGATCGGGGGATAGATTCTGTGTGGGAGGACATTGAAAATTACAGAGAGAAGAAATAAAATTTCACTGGTACTTAAGACCCTCAAACTGCTGCCAAGAATAACTTTTTGGATGCTTTTGAGGTATTTTTATAAGAAATTAGCTTAAAAAATTGTGGAAGAAAACACGCTAAGCTAAAAAAGTTCATGTTTCGAGTGGGAATCTATTTTCGTGGAGATCGATAGTTAGGTAAAGGAAACCAGTGATAAGACGACATCAGTGATGCATTGGGTTTGTTGATGCTTATGGAAATTATTCAGAAGCCTACCTGTAAATTATATTTCACAACAAAAAGAATTTTATCGACTCCAGGTTTTAGAGATGTCATAAGTAGGAAAAGATTAGCAATAATTTTTACATTCCTCCATTTTTACGATAACAAAAAAGATTCATACCAACGGTAAACTAAAAAAATATTCTCCGAGATTCTCACCTAAGTCGAAAATTTTGGGATTTATATATGTTATTTATATTCACTCGATAGGAATATTTCCTTCGACGAGTCTCTAACGTTACGGAAAGGCCGTCTCTCACCCACATTGTCAGACAATAAATTCCTCTAAGTCATCTCAATTTGATACCAAAACCTACGAGCTTTGTGATGTAGCTAAATGTTATGTGGGGTCATTACTTGTATACACCAGAAAAGATACAGCAATAGCTTCACCACTTATCACTGAAGATACAAAAAACAGCCATGGTTTAAAACTGGCAGAGCCTCTTCTGAACAAGGGGTGAACTGTGTGGATGGATAACTTTTATTACTCACCGGCAATATCAATGTCTTTAAAAATTCAACATCACACAGATTGCGTTGGCACACGGACGTTGAATCGAAAATTTTTTCCGAAATTTGTAAAAGAAAAGAAACTGAAGACAGAGTAAGTCGCGCAGCACTCTGGTCCAGAGTCGATGATAAAGTGGTGCGACAAAAAATGCTACCATGGTTCAACTTATCACAGCGACGACACAAGAATATTAAACAAAAAAGGTAAAGATAAAATGAAGCCCGTTTGTGTGTTAGATTACAACTAACACATAGATGGGGTAGATTTGAAGTATCAACTGCTGCCGAGTTACCTCCTTGAAAGGAAGCAACTGAGTAAATGGTACATGAAGTTGTTTCGTAGGCTTCGGAACGTTACTGTATTTAATTCGATGATTATTTAAAGAGAGATTACAGGTATGAAAATTGTTCCTTGGACATTTAGAGTATAATTGGTGGGAGCTGTTTTTTTAAATATGGTAATATTTTCGAGAAAAAATGTCACAGCGGCACTCAACGGGCAACACTGTTCCACGCCTAATGGAAAGGCATTTTATGAAAAATTTCTCCCCACACAAAAGAAAGCTCGTGTCTGAAGCTCGGCATAAGAAGGGATGCTGTGTATTATTGGCTAATCAACCTCTTGAATTATTATAGCCATAGCTTCTTCCACACCGAACACACTCACGAGGGAGGAGGGACACCTAGTGCCGGCATTAGCCTAATCTTAACGGAGAGCACCAAGGGGGGTAACGGCTTAACCTCCCTTCCGAAGGACGGAACGTGAATTTGCGCGGTCTATTCAAACCACAAAAACAGGGGGCCGGGCGACCTTGAAAAATATTCTACTTTTGCAGGATTCGTCCCCGCTGCCTTTTCAAGCAGCAGGCGAGTAGCAGCCAGCGTCCCAGCCACTACACCAGAGGTTTTCAAACTTTCAACTGTCGCGGCCCCTTTTGAATTGTAAATACAGGCAACTCTCGTTAAACGAACGACATGCGTTCCTGAAAAGCGTTCGTAAAAGGGAAATACGTTGAACGTTTCCGTTTAAAATAATTGTCGATTGAAGGATAAAAAATAAGAAAAATGTTTATAAGATTCACAGCGAGACCAATTACAATAAATGTGGCCACGGCAATCGCTTGAAAACAAATCTTCGTGATGTAACGATTATATATTGTGACGTCTCTTGCTCGTGCATTTCGCAATTCATTTGTTTAGTGGCCGAGGTGAGGTGGTCACAGGCATAGAGTAAGGCTATAGGTAGAGCGATTTGTTCTACTGCGCATGGCTCCAACATTGGAAACCGGTGACCACGTGACTTGAGGCAAGCTGCTGAATCATCCCGTGCGTTGTGGTTGATTTTGATATTTCTGGTGTTGAGTTTTGCATTTATTGATTTATTTAAGCACTCCATATAACGCAATACGGTTGTTTCTTGTTATGCGTATAATTGCAAAGAAAGATATGTGAAAGGAGGACCGATTACATTCCATAGGTATGTTTAGTGAGAAAGATAAATATCCGGGACGTTTCAGGTTGATATTCTCAAAATAAGTTGTATTGATGCAGTTTTCTGACGTAATATTGCTTTGCAACTTATTGGAATATTATGGGTCAATCGGCTGCTTGTGTAATCCAGTACTTTTAATGGATAATCGTGTTTTCGTCATAATATTAATATAAGAACATGAAGTGCGTACGTATAGTATATAATCTTGCTGAAAAATATTGACGTATGGAACTTAATTTTGTACTTCAAATACCGCATTTTAAAATACTATAATTGTATCAATTTAATTAATATGTTACCGGTTCTTTTAAATGCATATGTTAATGTGTAAAAACAAAACCCACGTGCTACGGAGATGAGTACTTGGAAATGTATTTATTATTGAAGATTGGGGTAAATGATGCCGAACCGTTTATTTATGAAGTTATTATTTTATAAAACTTTCGTATAAATACCAATGAAGTTTTTAAGGTTTTATTTAAAGGGCAATGAAATGTAAGAAATTGTTATAATAATTTTTTTTGACATTGTAAAACATTGTTAATGTTATTTATTCCCTGTTCCATAGTAACTAGCAACTAATTATTAAAAGTGCATCACTTCATATTTACAATTGTATTTCTTGTCTTTAAATAAGAAAAATCGAATTTAAATTTACTTTATGAAATAATTAGTGTAATGACACCTGATATAATTTATTGAAGATGTGGAAAAAAATATGTTATGAAATCCTCGGCTTTCAAAAGTTAAATTTATGAATTAATTTAATCTGAAAGCTATGAAATGTTCTGTATTTGAATATTGCATTGCTAAGTAGCGTAAAAAAAATCAAAATATCAAAGTTAAAATAAGACTGCATCAAAATATATCGGTCGACCATATTTCATGTTAGTAGCTTCTATTCATTTTCGCATGTAAAACTTAATGAATATAGGATTATCATATTTTCAATCTTACACCCCGGACAAAACCCAGACTTTTAAAATTTAACTTTTTAAGCACAAAAATTGTCCTTTGGTGTTATATATAAAGGAAATAATATTCAAGTAAATTGTCGAAAGTGAATGTTTTTATTACTTAAGAAAAGTATTTAAAATTCCTGTTTGTTCATTATCTCGAACGTTAACTGTAAGCACAAGCATGAGATTTCTTATTTATTTTGATTTGAAACAATCTATTTTAAAACTCCTTAGTCCAAATACTTCAGCGACACTGCATATAGGAATGGGCGGAACAAATACGTCCCTTGCCTCAAGCCACGTGACTCGAGCTAAGGCATATGTTGGGGCCACTTTCTCTCTACTGCGCAGGTAGGAAGTGCGCTCTATGTATATCGTTACTCTATGGTCACGGGAGCGAGCAAGGCAGAAGGGGACGGACAGGGAACCGAGGAGGTCCCTGTTCACAGAAGGACACGGAGAAGGAAGGAAAGGAGGTCTCGGTACACAGAAGGAGACGGAAAAGGAAGGCGAGGAGGTCTCGGTTGCCTGACCTGAAATTCTTCTTCTGAGCAACTACCTTCGTATATTTGAATTATTTGTGCCTCTTAAGTTTGTTCAAATCAGAATATAGTTTGTTTTCCTTGCATTTACTGATTTACGTGTATATTCTTTTGGGTCACCTACCTCAATCTTCGGTGAACCCACACCCACCCTCGAGAGATCTCGTGATTTGTTACAGTATGAGCCACGAGAAGACGAATGTGACCGAACGTAGCCAGTCCAAGTCACAGACTGAAACATAGAATAGCTGTGGGAAACAATGCATAGTGTACTTTCTCCTCATCGGGTACACAAGAGGTGAGTAACAAACAGCACGTTTCGGTGATGTCATAATAAAACCCAAGAAATGCAGGCGATAGGAAAAATGCGTGAAGTGGACACACGAAGAATCCATCGGTAAACAAGACGGCCTTTATGACCCCAAGAGCATTCGTAAACATCAGAGTTTCTTCGACCTGAGTTGGATACATGTAATTCAGTTCGTTAAAGTGAACAGAATTTGTGGCGAAAAGTAAAGCTATAAAATTCATTTAATTCGTTAAAGCGAACATTCGTTTAACGAAAGTTCGTTGAACGAGAGCTAGTTACCTGTAGTAAAAATAAGAAACTTTATTGCAAATTTCTTCATTTTATGTAACTATTAATAACTTTTAGCACAACATATTTCCTAAAATACGCCAATAAAATTTTATTTTTCGTGAAAACTGTATTTTTCGACATTTCACCATGCATCCAAAATAATTTTGCGCCCCCCTGGGAGGCCGCGGCTCACAATTCGAGAAACAATCCACTACACCACCGGCACCCCCCAAGGGACGCTGTATATTGTTGTGATAAGTGTGATGTTGGATTGTTTTGACCGTTTCGAAATTTATCGCACCAAATTAAATTATCCGAGTAAAATCTATTGTCTTTTGTGCAATTGTTAGTGATAATTAAGAAATCGATAAAATTATTTCAAATTTTGAATTAGACCTGATGAATTTTATAGAAGTTGCAATGATATAAATAAAACCATGCATTGCTCTTAATTTAAAGCAAAAACTTCTCCGACAAATCGATTTAAATCCTCAGCTTCTAAGGGGTTGAGGACACACACTAAGCTGCCGCGGGATCCAAAGCCAAAGGTAAGGGACAAAAAAATATGATCGATCCATTGCGCTCTTTCTTACCCTAGACCAGATCCGATTATCCTTACACACTTGGGACTCCATTTACCGAAAAGCCGGGGGACGTCCATTTGTCTTCCGTGCTGATCAGCTGACCTCCTCCAAGAGGCGAAAAGAAATGTCTTCCCGAACCGAAAAATGGGTACCGATCGTCAGATGTTCTTATAGTATTTTCAAAAGCACCCTGTCATAAAATTTATATTATCCATCCTCTGAGAGAGTGTACTTAAGTTACTTTTGTATTGCTGTCGAAGGAGCATCGTTCGGTACACGCCCTCCGGTCTTTTTCTGCCTTCATAGTCGTTTGTTACCCAACAAGGTAAGATTTCTTTGATTAAAATATTCATTTATGCATTTTATTGTACATTATGCATATTCACGTCACATTAATTTCTTCACGATTTCGCGAAAAGAGGCAAAAATTAGCGAGTAAATATTTATTCCGAAAAATGAACTGTTCCAGGTTGGTGGTCGAAGCCAACAACAACAAATTCACCAAAATTTAGATAACTACAAACAAACCAGCATACAAGAAGTCTTATTTTTATTTATACACATTTAGTTAAATGTAATTAGAAGAAATTGAATTTGTAAAAAAATGTACAAAAATCTGTAATATGTATCATAAGAAACATCATATTCGTGATCGATTTTTGGTAAAAATAAAAGTCGATATTAGTGGTCGCTTTTTAAGAAATATAAACATTGAAAACTAAGAAGCCAAATAAAATGTATAAAAATAAGCGTCGATGTTTTATAGAGTTTCCACCCGTTCGGTTTTCGCCCGAACAGTTCGGTAATCAAATTATTTGTTCGTTGTTCGTAATGAACACACAAATGTTCTGTCAAATTTATCAAACAAGTTTTTATCAAATTTTAGCTTAATACAATTCGAAAGTTAGCATTTCCATTATTACCTGAACCGACTGTTCAAATCGAGTAGGTGTTCGGTAATGACACCAGAAAAATGTGGTAACCCTAATGTTTTAGGAAAAATGTACGATGTTAGTTGTCGCTTTTCAAGCAATATTAACTTTGCAAACTACTATGCCTAGTAAAGTGCCTTAAAATAAACGTTAATATTCGTCGCCGTTATTTAAGAAAAATAGATATTGAAAACTACCAAACCTAATTGTAATCACCCACTGCGAGGAGCTCAAACCGGTAAGTCATCGATAAGTCGCATTAAACAGGATTTCATATGCGCTTACGTCTGCGTATGAGTCCGCTACCGCCAACCAAGGTCAATCGAACTCGTGGCCTAAATACAAAGGTCTCCGAAGCAAAGGTCAAGAGGCTTTACTCCTTCTGTCCATAATTGACGTTTGTTCTTGGAAGACACAAATTAAGCGAGGTTTTATATGCGGAAGCCAGTGTTGGTACGTTATCAATCATACGATTGTTCCATTTTAACAAACCGGTAGTAGGAACGAATAAAACAATTGCTTCCTCATTTAATATGCCTAATTATTTCGATGCATTCTAGCATTACAGGCTTTTATTTTTGTGCGTTGGGTTTTCGTTAAATAATACGTAGCGCAATACAATATAATCAACATGGTTTCTAAAATACATTGATTAATACAGTTTTTCATATATTAATTGCTTCGAGGCGGTAATTAACCATGATTATCATACGGCATTGAATATGCACTCCAGCATTGGGATCGAAATGTCTACCAAACACGCAGCCACTACCGGAAGTCCTATCCTGCACTACTGAATGATGCTGCGGAATTCTACGTCAGAAATCATTGCGTATTACTTGAAAACTTATAAATAAGCAAAAATAATGTCAAAACATAATGAAAATAGCGGTATATCTCTACTAAAAGGAAAATTTGATACCGATTTCAATCCTCTAGTTTTGAGTAGTTCATCTGATGAGCACGATTACTCAAGGTCATCCGTGAAAGCAAAATTCACGAGTTCACTTTGTATTATTTCAAAGGGAGTAATTTCATTAGTGAAAGCGGTGTTGCGCGGAACAAATAGCATGTATCTACTCTTTATGCCGGGAGTTAGCATTGGAGCTTTTCCTAAATTTATGCGATTATAACCCAAGTACATTATTTTACCTTAAAATACATTGCGAAAATTTCATTCGAGACATATATTTAACTAAAATTACGACAGAATTTTTAAAAATCTCAATAACATTGATAACAGAGAAGAAAGTCGACACAGAGCATTCGAATACTCGCCAGAAAATAAAACATTGTCGAGGCAGCAATTCAAATAAATTAAAGCTGAACAAATTGAATTTATACGAACGAAGATCGGTAATTTACAGCAGCGGATACAAAAAATATAATTTAACTTTTAAAACAAAACATGCGAGTGCTCTAAATTACTTTAACCACCGTCGTTCTACAACTTGTGATGCTAAACGGGAGCGTCAGCTATTTTCTGCCACAAACCAGTGCTTTTTTACTTTCATCGCAATTTCTCCGTTTTCCAGTTTCAGAGTTATGGAATTGAATTCCAATGTGGAGCGGAAAATGCGCCCCGTGACGATTTTTCCGTTGCGACTTGCGTCTATTTTTTTCGTTGTTTCCCCTGCGACACAGACTGATGTAATGTATATTAAGGTGCATTTTATTTCTTTTATATGCGCGGGTCATCAAAATTGATTTTCCTCCCTAACGCAGCCCGCAAGTGGAAATTTCATTAGAGGAAGGCTGAGGACTCGCAATTTTTAATCCCTTGGCGGACGCTTTCTGTACTTCATACGATTCCGGTTTTATACGGTATAAAATGAAACTATAAGCTCTGCTTAATAAAGCGTATTCGGGTCAACCATTTCTCTTTCCGAGAGTACTTCTCTCGATTTCGTTTCGAAAAGTAAGTTTTGTTTTATAAAAAGTAGAAGGTGATTCGGGAAATATTTCCTGGCCGTAAAAATAACGGAAGGTAATTGATTTTTTGCAGAACTCGGTAAAAATACGTATGATCTACAAGACGAAGCCCTTTTTACGCACAATAAATCTTCAATTTTTTCTGATTGAGCAGAATTCTAGACCACATGTGACTGGTAGATAATATTACTCCAACGCATGCAGTTTTTCAATGACATCGATGTTTTATTTCCGATTTCTTCGTATTTTATCTAAATCCGCCTTTTTTATGCCTGCTTGAAAAATGTCTTGCGCGACTTCTCATTTTTAGCATCTTTTACGATGCACAAGAATATTAATTTTATTCCACGGGTTAGATAAATATCTATCTTGTATTTGTTTTCCAATAAAATGCATTTCCGTGAAAAGGGCATTGTGATATAAACGAAATGGCATTTGGAATCCAAGGCTTTAGGTTAGGATAATTTATTTTTTTATCTCCAGGGTCATGGCCATATTATTCTAACGCAGATCTTCTGACGCAGTAAGTTGTTCCGGTTGATGAACACCGTCCTAAATCAAGATATTTTCTACCGTGATCGCGAATCGTACAGATGATATAAGGTAAATCCTGTAGGCATAAAACGCTTGAATAAACCAAATCGCGTTTGAGCACCAAAGTAGCCGTCCTCGGAGACAAAATACCGATCGTTGATTCTAATAAGAATCTGGTTTACTCAGCCGTTTTATGGCTACAGGGGTTAACCTACATCATCCATTGGGTGAGTGCCATAAGGTGTGCTCAACTGCACATTTTTTAAGTATCCCATTTTTTTTATTCCAGAATCGGATTTTTCAAATGAACGCTCAGAAACTATCAGTTTAACTATATTTAGTCCACCGTATTCATTTTCAAGACTTTTTTCAGACTTATTTTTTAAAAACTAAATCCTTATTATCAGAAATAATACCGAGCCGGTTATCCGCGACATTAATTCAAACTGTTTTTAAAAAATACCGCTTGCCCTTAACTCGAGAAAATAAACATATAGAGGGCGCTATTTTTAATCCTCATTTTTTCTCTATCATAGGTCTACCGATTCCACTTCCCAGTGAGGAGGGTTATAAGTGGAAAGATAAACGACCCATCTGATAAAAAAACTTCTTCGTTCTCGTCTCCATGACCCTAGCCAACTACTTAATTGGTTTATTTGTCTCTGGGGTTACTGAGAAAAGCTTGCGATTCGTTGGCTGCGGTTACTTCGATCTGGAGATAACGAAGGATAGGATGAGGAAATGGTCGTAAAGAATGTGGCGGAGACTAAGAGGTCAAGAGAGTAGAAAGGAAAGGTTCGGATGCAAGTAGAGCAGAGAATGGTCGCAGGCCGTCTAACGTCTCCGGAAGTCCGACGGACATATTGAGCAATTCGCCAATGATTTATATTTCGACGTTCCGTCATTCAAATTGATATCAATTGACGCTGATTAAGTTCATTTTTTTCACTCCGAGATATATCTTCTGCAAGTGTTATACGGGGAGAGATAATTCGTGGTGTTGGTAACATTCTTCCTCCTTTAGAAATTGTAGCGTTACATAATTGAAATGAAGGATCTTGTGTGTTATCCGCCCCGTTTTTATTACATCATCTGACTTGTTTTTAAAAAGTTATACTGTTGTTGTTTCTATTTAAATTAATAAATCCATTGTTGTAGTTTCTATTTAAATCAATAAGGTTTATACCCTTATACAATGAATTCAGAATAAACTTTCTTAGAAACCTAACAACCAAAATAAAAACAAAAAACCATCCCGATGGAGAGTGCTAATGTGAACGTGGAAGGAAAACCTACCCAACCTCCAACACAACCCGATGGAGAGTACACATGTGAACGTTCAAGGAAAATCAAGCCAGCCACCAACCCAACCTTATGGAGAGTGCAAATGTGAACGTGGAGGAATTGTTTTGCAAACCCCCCTTCCCCTTAAACTCCCGCATCAAGGTTTTGTTGCAGTCGATAAAGGGGGCTGCCGCCCCCTTAGACTCCCGCATCCCACTTAACCCAACCCGGAGGGAGGAAATAAAAACGAATCCAACCCCCAACCTCTTAACCAAACCCGGGGAAGGAAATAAAACGAATCCAACCCCTAACTACTTAACTCAACTCTGAGGGAAGAACTAGAACGAATCCAACCCACAACTTTTAACCCAACCCGGGGGAAGGAAATGGAACGAATCCAACCCCCAACCACTTAACCCAACCCGATGGGGGAAGTAGAACAAATCCAACCCCCAACCACTTAAACCAACCCGAGGAGGGAAGTAGAACGAATCCAACCCCCAACCACTTAACCCCACTTCGAGGGCGGAAATAGAACGAATCCAACCCCCAAACACTTAACCCAACCTGGGATGAGTTGAAACTGTTGTTTCTGTTGTTCACAAGGGTTGAGTTTATTCAATAAATTCTGTTAAAAATGTTATTATTTGTTAAATTTGTTGTTTCGAACACAAGATCCGAAATGAATACTAACAGGGAATCGACTAGAATTTTCAGAGTGGATAAGGCTTACTCTGTTTCGTTATTAAGCCATATTTTTTTTTAATTCGTTCTAGTTTAAAACTATTTAAACGCGACCTCAAAAATGACGAAAGCCTCGACTGTTACTGTTTCAGAAGTTAAGCACATACACTTTTACAATTAACGTCAAATATTTTGTAAAGAGCACACATTGACTGCTCTTCTCTCGGGAGATTTTCATTTATGGTGTGTGTTGGATGGCGAATCAGCCTCTTGGGCAATTATCGCCGTAACAACTCGCACAACTCCCATATATGAGAAAGAAAGTCACGCAACACAAATAACGTAGACAAGATTACATTAAATTAATCCAACCAGGTGTCTCATCCTATGGAATGATTAAATAAGGAAATAATAAATAAATAATAACTAAACAATAAAAAATAATAAATAAATAATAAATAAATAAATAACAAATAAATAATAAATACATATGACATAAATAATAACTAAATAAGTTTTTAAAAAATTGGGAGAGATTGTAAAAAGCCTTTCGCAATCTATGAAATAAAATGTCGGTGAGACTGTATAGGGTCTTCCGACAGTAAAAAATAAAATTAACACAGGCTGAAAGGGAGCCTCCTATTATGGTTTCTAAAATCTTATATTACATAAAAATGGATATCAGATTTTCCTTTATGGTAACTTATGAAAAAGACCGTCCACGTGACGGGAAGGAATATGTTATTTAAATTAAATTCTCGTACTTATTACTGCATGCATGTAGTTCAAAAATTGTACGGTAGGGAGATTGAGTGCTAGGGGTGGAGAGGTGACGAACCTCGAAGTGATGTCATAAATTTGTCAAAGGAACAACAATGCGACTACCCTTGACGACGGAAGATTTATAACCCAAAAAACGCTAAATTTTCGAGTTCAAATCAGGGCATCGAACCGGAACCGAACCGAAATCGAAAAAAAAGTTATTTTAGCTGGAGTGAAACCGAACCCGAACTGAAAAAAATATTTTGCTGAACCCGAACCGAAACCGAAAACCATTATTTCGTTCCATTTTTTTCGGTTCGCATAAACAGTGGGAGCGAAAGAATGGTATTTTTGCTTTAATGTGAGTCTTTGAAAGGCTCACTTTTCAACACCGAATAAGGCAAATGCTTATGGTTTTCTTGAGAATACAAGCTCCTAAGTCTTTGGAGAGATGCATCTTTGTGATAATATCCTATGGAAAAACGTAAAAGTGTGCGTCTTAAAATACAGAATTTTTTGTTATTATTCTACAATATCTAAGATATTGGCGCGATATTTGCATGACCGTAAAGACAATAGATTGCTGATAAATTTTCTCATCGAATTTTATTTATCAATCGCGTTTCTTCAAAGATTCACGTATTTATTAATTGTATCATTTTAGGTCCTTGATAACCAGTGTAGTTGGATTCCATTGTTGTCACAATTCTCCTGATTAATATGCACACATTTAAAAAAAGGAACTATTTTTCTAATCGTCCTAATCATCTTCGATGAATCTCTCGAAGTTGTGAAGGCGGACGGAATAAATAGGGAGAGGGAGGAGATTGCAAGTGAGGATGGGGATAAAACAGAATGATATATGAATATGCTATTCAACTCTAGGCTCGTACGTAATAAATGCAGTTTGTTGTATTCCAACTTCACTGAATTTCTCCTCCTTGGAAACGTTTTACGTGTTGAACTTCAGCGGACAGCATCTCTATTATGTACGTAATATCGCAAGTACTCGTCCAAAATGACGGCAACAGGAATCAATTTTAATATATTTATCTATATAGGTGCATTTAATTCCCTATATAAATCTTCCCTTTCACTCAATGATTCCTCAATCTCTCGTCTCCTCCTTATCTCTTTCTCTTCACCCCCTTTCCTCTAAGTCTCTCCCTACTGCTCTTTTTTTACTTTTCCCGTAGTTATCCCTACCAGTTACTTATATCTATTCCTTCCTATAAATCAATACCCAATTGGAGGACATTTTATTAATTAGATCGAATTTTGGTTGCTTGGAGTCAGGGGCGTAACTACTATGCCACCAGGTCCGTCACCGCGGGGGGGGGGGGGGGGCAGCGACACCGGCCCAGAAGAGGGGGGTGCTCCCGGTGCAAATAATCGGGGTGCCCGAACTTGAGCAGTCATATATAAACATTCCTGCGTGTCTTACAAAATCATATTATATAGACAGCTATGGTCGAAAATGGAGAATTTGAAAAATTCAATTGCTGAATCTTGACAGCGGAAAATTATAATTATATAATTAATAGCGTAACTACCCGTCAAATTTGACGGGATTATCATAGAAGTACTCCAAATATATTCGATTTCGATATTGAAAAATCAGTAAGATATGCTACGATCTGGTTTGGCTTTCATTCACAATCAAATCACTGTTTTTGAAAGTTATCTTTGTTTTAATTATATTGTTTAAATAATTATTATCATAGAGGCCAAATTGTTATCCAAATGTTTCCTGAAATTAAGAGGAAAATCGAAATGATAAGATATAATGCATCAAGAATTTGCAGAAATTTACTTGAAATATTTGAGAAAATTATTAGTTATTTAAAACGTATAGAATTTAACTTAATAATCGAATTATTTTACTCTTATTAACTCGTAAAAACAGGTTAAAATGTGAATGAACAGTCAATTTACCATCAAAGGAAAAATGTGTAGTAGGTTAGTATGAAATAAATACATGAACTGCAATGAGTTTTAACTATATTTTAAGATCGCAGTTTTCTTGTAGCTACATATAGTAGTTTTGATTTTTTTCCATTGGCTTTATTTAAAGAAATTTAAATACAAGTCAAAATGTTATTTTTCAATCCTATTGTAAATTCGGTTTGAAATATTTGATGTATTACATTTAAAGTAATCCATTGAAAATTACTCTACCTATATTTAGTTTTATGAATTCCCACCATTTAGCAATGGCGCATGATTCGATAGTACTACATTTTTTATAATCAATTATAATTTATTATTGTTATTTTTGTACTGCAGCTCCTTGTAATCCTACACAAATGCTACTTCCTCTTCCTCTTTCTCCATTTCTGCTCATTCCCATTCTCTTTTCCTTCCTACCTCTAAATATTTAATTGGTTCGGTAAATAAGTTATGCCCATGTATAAAAGTCTGATCCGTGTTAAAGCACTAAATTGGTGCATGTATTATGAAGCCAAGAATAGAATTCAACAATTGAGACAACAGTGGCCCAATATAAATAAAATACGTGAAAACGTGAAAAAATATCGCATTAAAACGTAATTGTTGGAGATTTACAAATGAGATTTAAAATATTCTCTTCGCAAAACTAATTTAAATACCTCATCCTTGAAATATTTTAAAATGTAAATGAAAAAGGTCTGCATATCAAGGAATGGCTTTTTGCGTGATCCATGTACGCGATGGGAATTTATAACTCCGGTAAATTATATGATGCACTACAAAAAACTACGAAAACAGCTATAAAATAGTTAATTACCAAAAATTTAAATGTGCAGTTAACTGAAAAGAAATTAATGAAAAACACAATTTTAATAATAAAATATTCGGGCGCCTTCTTTCTCGTACTAAAGCATTCAAAGCATGCTTTCCTTACACACATAGTATAAGGACGACAATAGAATCTCAAGGTTTAATATTTACACGGTCGGCAAGGCAACATATCTTTAAAAAGCTTAAATTTTTCCAATAAATATGATTTAAACGTATAATTTGAGCGATTTCGAACTGAAGGCAAAAATTGATGATAAGAATCTATGTTCATTTTTCTTTAAAATGGTCCCTGTCCAAAGATCACAAGTCAATCACTTCTAATTTAATTTTGCAAGAGGAAAAAAAGCCTGCAAGTGAAAAAAGGGATTTTTAAGTGTTCTCTTATGGGGATTTGTATAGAGAGTTCCGGCGGACGGGCCAACGGATGGACGGACAGAATAAGGATATTATGTATATAATGGTGGTGGGAAGTGGTGGCCACGGGCCCGACAGCAGGAGAAGCACCGGGACCCAGGAACCCCTGCAACCATTATACGTTATTATTTAGAATGGACATTTTCCTAGCTCGTTCAAATATACTCTTAAGAGTACAATCTCCTAGAATATCAATCAATTCATTTTGAATCGCTTTACCGCACTATAGAACGCGGGTTTCAGACAATATTATTCGACGTACATGCTCACTCATAACCAAATCAAATTTGCCTAGTAGTTCCACGAGACCTAGAAAATGGCCATTATGCTGTTTAAATAATCTATCTGAACATCCTCGAAAAGCTAAATTGTTTTTGGCCAAATACAAGGTTATATTAATTAACTTTCTAGCACACTTCACCAATGGATTCTTTCTTTCTTAATAAGTGTTTGCACACCTTCATCTAAAGTTTTATTCTTGTTAAGTCGCAAATCCATTTCAAACCACATTTTTGGCATTTCAAATGTTGCGGCGAGTTATGTGATTTTAAGCATTCACTACGATGCTTTCAATCGCTCACTACCTTCTTTGCTAAATTACTTCTACTTAATAGATCAAAGAGCCTAAAGCAGAAGCAAAAAGCTGCGTTTTTGCTCTCTGAATACATTAATCATCTTAAAAACGTTTCCCCATTGCTTGTTTTCCTATAACGCATCTAAATAAAAACTGCGATTACTAGAATCTATCGGAAAATTAAAATCATTTCTCAAAGTAGATGGACAAATCATTATAATAAGATCGAATTCAGAAGGTGATAAATTATCAGACCAAAGGCTAATATCGGCATACAGCATTGAAACGTTTGTTATAATATTAAATTCTTCCTTAACATAAACTTATTTTGAAATATACCAAAAGAATGTCCTATTCGTCAAATATTCTATTACTCTGTATCTTGTAAATATAATTATATATTAAAAAGTGCATTATATTATTTATATCAACATTTTCAAAGCTAGTATAGAATGATTTTAGTATGGTTGCTTAGAAAATTTTCGAAAATTTTTCGGGACCAAAAAATTGCCGTTACGCCACTGCTTGGAATAAATGTTATTGTGTGTACATATTGTCATATTTAGAAAGTTTATGTAATTATTATTGTATGACATTTGTAATATTAACATCTAAATGACTGTATTTAAAAGAATTAAGTAGCTCTTCTTTGAACAACTATATGAATTACATCCTACATTCAAATGTGAATTAATATTATTGTGCCTGTTCAAGTGCGTGCATAAGTACTGTTGGAGTAAATTGATTACGATAATGAGAGAATCTGCTTATATTGGAATTGCAAAATAAAATAAATATTGACTTTACATCAAATTAAAGACTACAAAATAAGATTTTTAATAACTTTTATACACGCTAAAAAGGAAAAAATAAATTTTAAATTCCTATAGAGCAGTATTAGACGGAGTCGTATAAAAGGAGCCGTTTACAAATTGAATAACGAAAAATGTAAGAATGTAATTCATACATGATTTACAGTACGTTACATGGTGGGAGGGAGCGCTTGCGCATTGTAACGTGCGGATATCTATTTTTTCTTCTTGACTTGCGATAGTGAAGACGTATTTCGTTTAAATAAAAAATAACATTAATTAATAAAGATTATTTTGGAATTCTCTTAAAATTTTCTCCAAAAATTCAAAGTCGGAGCGAAAAAAACAGGCTCGAACGGGTTCAATGGTGGTTTTAGGCGCGAAACCGGAACCGAACCGACATTTTTTTATGTGAACCGGAACGAAAACCAAAGCGAAAAAAAATTCGGTTCGATGCCCTGGTTCAAATCGAAAATATGGTCCGGCCGGACGCGTATTTCAAAATCGACGGTAGGAAAATGAATTTTCAATGGCGCTTTTTGGTTCAAGTTTCATATTCAAACAAATTTTAATGAGGAATATGATGTACTCGCGAACTTTTTTGCTCATTTTTTATTTTTACACTACTGTGAACTTAAAATCATTCGCTATCAAATTTTCAAAAAATCTATTCATATCTTGTGAGAATTAAGCGCCAGAGATTATCTGATTTGACAGAGACGAAGAATTGTAGATCATTTTATAGCAGTGATCTCAATTTCTAAGCATTGGAAACATCTTCTTTTGAAAATACAGCGATACTATCGCTTAATGATGTGATAATTTTTATATGTAAATAACTTGGGTAGTTATCCAATTACACACAAATGGAACGATTGTGGCAAATGATTTTTGGAACGCTTTCGTAATCGCTCGAGAACATTGCACTAAAAGTAAAAAATCATAAAAGACGTCTGAAAATTTTGTAATCAAATTCTACTAAAATAGAATATCGATTTTGATTCGTATTTTAAAGTTATTTCGAATCGATTCGATTTTAAGTTCACAGTAGTGTAAAAATAAAAAATGAGCAAAAAATTTCGCGAGTACATCATATTCCTCATTAAAATTTGATCACGTTACACTGATGTGGCTACATAATTGATGTTGATATTTCGAGAAAATTAAAAGTGGTCGGTTTTAAGTTTACAGTGGCATAAAAATTTAAAAAATCTCAGCAAAAGATTTTGTTGTTCCTTTGAAAGTCGCATTAAACGCCTGTGAACAGTAGTGGCGACGTCGCACGCCGCACCTCGATCCTCCCTATTACGATAACAAAAAACGCAATTTCCTAGTATAAAAACCCACAAAACACAATCAATAAAATGTAGCCGCTGCTAGATAGAGGTAGATTGAATGTTAGTATCCACACAAGAGTAAAATTCTAAGTTACGGCGATCACGTTTCACATATCTCCTTAATTTCTCGAGGACAGAGTATTCATCTTAATTTTCTCGAAGACAATACGATATACTATAAATTAACTTCGTGGAAAACATTTGTTGATTTTCTATTTAAATAAGATTACTCAATGGATGGTTTAATTTAAAAGTGTACCAAGGAACAAAATTTGCGAAATGTTTTTCAAAGATATGCGAGAGCTCTGGAATTAGAACTCCAAAGATATACGAATCAGACGATCGAAACTAAATCCAATTATTAATCAAAGAAAGATTCCCTATTCGAACATCCCTTTAAAATTAAACCTTCCCGCTATAATTTAGCTACAGACAATGAAATTCAAATTTTCATCTGCACCTACCAGCCTTGATATCCCTTGCCGCCACCAGATGCCTTCCTTTATCCGGAGAGTAACAGTATTCCACAGCTGCTGATGCTGCAGGAATCGCCGGATTAACCCCATATGAAACATCCGGAAGCTTAGGCGATCGATCACATTCACTGACACCCGGTCTCAACTCATCACCGACGACCGCCTTCGTCTCCTCTCTCATCTTCTTCGCCTTTTTCAACAATGGAACCAATTTCCCCACGGCAGAAGCCTTGGACGTATTGTCCATGTTGCTCACACGAAGTTTCTGCAACGCCGTTCCCAATATCTTTTCCGCCAAATCCCACTCCTCAGTCACACACAGGGCACAACCTATGGTTTGGAAGGCGGAGAATATATCCTCCGGCTCCAAAAGCTCCTCCAGCTCTAGGGCCCTCTCCGCGTCCATACGAGCAGCGTGAGGATCGCCGTCCGACAAGAACGCTTCGGCACGCGCCACATAGCCAGATGCCATGGCCGTGCTAGAGTCTGGCGCCGTCAATATAGCCAACGTGTAGAGGTCCGAGGGCGTCCCGCTCGCCATGGCTTCTTCCAGAAGGCCATCGGACCGGAGTGTACTTTTACCTTCGAAGGACTCGGGCACGGAAAGATTTTTGGCGGAGGGAAGTACCATCATGGCTGCGATGCGTTCCCTGTCGGTTTTTGCCTCCCCGAACAGTTTGACGAAGTCATCTTTCCTCGTCTCGTGGAACATGGATTCGTAATAACAGTCGTACAAAGACGAATGGACCGCCATCTTTAGGAAGGCTGTAATTGAAATACCACGAGTAAGCCGATATTTTATAAGAAGGATATGGCGATTCTGAATTGTTTTAGAGCACATAAAATAGGCAAAAACATACTGAAATAACAACCTAATTGGCTAACACGGTGAGATATGTTGGGGTAATTTTAAAACTGGATGAGAGGCGATTAGAACGCGAGACTACATCCATAGGTACAAATATTTGAGTGTTTATTCAAAAAAGATCACTGAAATTGATGTAAATGCTTAAGGAGCAATCGTGAACTAATTTTAACTAAAATTAAGCAGCATTACAGCTAATAACAAACCCTCGTCATTTTTTATTTGCCACAGAAGGGTCACAATTTTTAAAAGATTTATGCATAAAAGAAAATTATAGGCGTGCAAAGCTTTTGACGCCGTTATGATTATTTAAAAATTGTAATTTACTAATAAAATCGAAACACGTATTTTGGAAATCGTGTAGGTGTTATCAAAATGGAGACTTTGATCTACGAACTAAACTCTCACATGTGAACATGGTATTTCGGGGAAAACTGTTGTAACACAAGGAAAAGATTTGGAGCGAAAGCCAATTTATAGGAAAAATAAGCTATATCCGTATGGATGGGGATTTTGTCCATAACATACGCGAAAATAGTTTTCCTCGACACGCAAACAGCTACGGGTATCCAAGTTAACCAATGTTCGTTGGTTTACATTAAGTGAGATCGAATTTGAATAAAATGGTGGGAGATTGGTTATACCTCCGAATATAACGCCGCAACACGAGTATTGCCTAAAGGGAACGCTTATTTTATCCAATCCGAAACCATCGATCTCTTCCTCCCGAATGCGCTTTAGTATGTGTAAAGGGATACGCAAAGGACGTAGTCCGGAGCAATCTCCGGCTTCAAAACACGCTTCCTCCTCTCGTAAGCTTTGAGGATATATATCCATCGATCCTCACAGTTCAGTGATTTTTAAAGAAACGGTACGTAGCCTCTCCCGCGTTCGTGTACCTACTTTAGCCACACAAGCTTCACGCAAAGCACCTTCTTGCGTGGTGAAATGTATTTACGTTCCTTCATTCCTTCGCGGTCCCATTGAAATGCTTAAGGGCTGCATTAAATCGGCGATTAGAGAGAAGAGGAAATTTCTTGAAAATATAACTGGTAGATATTAGTAACGAACAATACTTTTTCCCTCGAATCTTAATCGACCGACAGATTCATTACCTAACTTACATTTACTCCCACTCTTCTAGCTAAATAAGAAATTAAAAACCGCATTTTTTAATTTCTTGAAACAGATACGCCGACGTCAAAATTTTAACTAACGACGTTATTTCACTAATATATAGATTATAGCTGCCGCCTACATTTGTGATTTGTGACGCTTCTATAGTCGTTCCTCGCCATTTAACAAGCATCCATTTTTTCATTTTACAAAATAACTCAAAAGAAGTACTTAAGAGTATAGCCCTAGGAAAACTATACAACTGAAATCTTTAACCTAAAGGCAAGCGTAGGAAAATATGGAGCAAACAACATTAGACAAAACATAGAAGCCTAAGTAAAGGTATGCATTCCATAGCACTTAAGCTCACTATCACCTTCACGTACAGGAAAAAGAATCTCCAAATAATGGGTTTATTGTCACTCCATAATATAGCAACAAGCAGGGAGAGCTCCATATTTTTATCAAAACATAATTAATGGAACAAACCATAACGAAACTGGACATTGAAACGAAGTCCTTGCATTAATATAAAAACGAATTTGTCAAATATAGTTTCTTATGCTCAAAGAATTAAAAGAAACCGAAAATAAAAATAGTTTGAGTTCTGAAGTTGTAAAGGCAGGAGTGTATTTTTCACCTACTTAGATTTCAATTATAACAACATCGGTTGGAATTTGTACCCCCAGAAAATGTAACTTTATACATTTGTCTGTGGACTACCGATTGTAGAAGTTCTGTTGGTTCAAAACATGACTTCCTCAGTCATGGATTCATGAAACTGCTCGCCACAGTCTTCCCGTCTATCAGGTGTGAATTTTGTAAAATCGAACAAAATTTCGCTCCACGCAAAAAATAACTTTTTCTACAAATTTACGATTATAGAAAAGCCTTTCATGGATATTAAAAGTTACTTTTGAACGGCCAGAATGGAAAAACCCGTCGCATCCTTAGAAATCAAGCAAATAAAACGTAAATACATTTCCCGATTCGTATCTATGCACTGATATAAATCTTCAAAATTATTAAGCGGATTTTTTTAATTACCAATATTTAAAATTGTATTTATGCATGTATAATTTTTCCTAAAACGGGTGTTTTTTGTCGATATAAGAAATCATGATGGGACTCGTATTTTTAAATCACCTTTGCGCCATAAATATTTAAGCTATCAATAGAACAATAAATTACAATCTACTGATAGTTTTCATTACGAATTAATGGAAATACTGGACTTTTTCACCGAAAATGCTATACATATATAGTTATATTATAAAGACAGCGTAAACACTCCGTAATCGGGTAATATGCAAAAATGGACACTTAACAGTTAGGATAAATTACTAGCTATTCTTCATAAGCTTTCTCCCACCTGTGGTGATATTTCCCTCGTGGATCTGTAGCGTGGATCATCGCTCGGCACGACTCTTCAGATAACATACACGTACACTGTGTCGAGGCATTTTTCTCCGCTATCTAATCGCAAGAATCCAAGTTATGAACCACCGATTGCAACACTCCACACAGCCAGGCTGCATACCGATAAAACACGAAGTCGAAAAAAGAAAATATTATCTTTTGCTTCCCCAAATCGATTGATGCGGGAGGAACATTAAAACCACTTCACTTGAACTAGCCTGTTTGCACTGCGTCCTGAACGTAGCACGTGGCGGAGCATGTTCGTTTCTATTACTGCCGATCGAAAAAAATCTCTTCGCTGTGGTGATTCGCATTCAAATCCCGACCAGAATATCCGCTAGTTTTTTGTGAACTAATCGAAATTCATTCTATAATCGACTTCGACGTCGGAGTGCGCAACAGCGCGGATTCGTTAACTCGTACGGCCTAGAGAACACTCGAGCGAGCAGTGTAACGGGGTCTGCAAAACGTTATTCCTAAATGCCGATCGTTAAACGCTCGACGACAAGCGAGCTTGCTCCTCGAGCAATCACAGAGCACGCACATCGTGCATCGCTTTATTTACGATGCGTCGTATCGCACTCGGTTGGGTCTGGTTTCTTCGACTTACCGTAGTGCGTCTAGCTGGTGGCGGAGTCGTTCGTGTGGCTCGTCTCAATTGCCGTACCTCCCAACACGCATCTGATCCCTAGAGCGAGACACCCCATATACGCCCTCATCTTAAAATAGTACACGGAAAAATCACGTGACTCCTGATGTGGGAGTCTCCTAAGATTTGGCGCGGCGGACCATCGCCCGTTACTATGTCCAAGTCCTTCCCAACGGATTATGTTAATAGTTTACCCTCGGTAGCTATTCTTCTTCAAAGAGAATCTGCCATTTACAGAATCATAAATATGTTTTGGCCTTACGTGAGTGCGCTTACTAAATCAATCTAGAGTAAAAATCCTACGAATGTTTACGATCTTCAATTGCCATTAATAGATAGTTGAACGAATTTAATGATTACATATGCCTCAACGTTGCATGACTATAGTAAGAGAACCGCGCTAAGACCGGATTACGAGGGTCCGAACGCTGTATCCCATAGGGCAGCTGAAGGACGGAATGAATCTATTTTGATTATTAATGATCGAAAAAAATACCTATCTTGGCCTCATTGCCTGAAAATAACCGAGTAGGTTTTCACTGGGTCAAAAAACTATTTTTAATTACGTTGAATTATAATAATTTCACGCTCTACTCTATATATATATATATATATATATATATATATATATATATATATATATATATATATATATATATAAAGAAATCACTAAATATTCGAAAGATATGGAGAAAATTTCACATCGCCATCTTAAGAATTCATTTGATATTCCCGAGTGTCGGCACTGTTATGATCATTTTGCTCCTTACTTCACCTGTAATGAGGTACAAAAACGCGTGTACATTGAAAATAACGTTATGCAAGAATTCGGGCAATAAGATCAAGAGTGATGGATGATCAAGCAAAAGCACTGAATTACACGCGTTACAAAATACATTTGTGCTACCTGCGGATTGATTTTCAAAACACCGGGGTGAAGAAGGTGAAATTAAAGTCAACTTACACGAGTTGGCCATGTTCCTTGTGGGCTGCCAAAGGGGGTGGGGGAGAAGGGGATGGGGGAGTGGGGAGCGAGTAAGGCACTCTTTGGAATGTGCTAGATCTGAATACGTGCCAATTGCTGCGACATGCACTACGACCTTTGCTTCCGAATTGAAATGGGCGGAAAAGCATATTTAAGTATTTCATTTTACGATTTTTAAAACAATGTTATTGATACTTTGAATATTTCTTGCTTTTACTCAATTTTAGGGTGTGGAGAAAAACAAATCATTTTGCGGAAATTGAGATTTAATTAATGAAGTAATATATTTCCTATAATTAGAACATACCAACAAAAAACGTCTTGGAGTAATGCAAATCTTTCCATAAAATTCCTATTCCTATAATCAATACGAAGCGTATAATTGGGGTTAACAAAAATGAATATAGTCTTAATAAACACCGGCCTATATTCCTAACGTATATTGTGAATTTAATCATCCCCACATTAGCATTATATTAACAGTTCCTATCCAAAAAATTTAACATCATTATAAATGCTGTGGCTTTGTAAGTATCTTTACGAAGGTTATTCTATAACTACGCATCTATGTCGCTTGCTGTGGTGACTTTTTCTCGTTCCATATTGCTAAATCATAAAAACCAACGGATGATGATTATTCCATATTATCATACCAAAGCGTGTCTCTACCCCGCACTAAAAGTCTCTTGGTCGTAGACATTGGTCAAGAGGATTCGACACCAAATTCGGAACAGATATAGAAGTTCCTAGACGACCTGAACAAAATTCTCCGAGTCCACTATCTTATAAACGTCTTTCCTATAGTTTACGAGGTCATCCAAGAAACGCTGACTACTTTCATTGTGTAGCTTAGTCAACACGGGGGGAATCCCTTCGATGCCAGCTGTCCTTGCTAGGTCGTCGTAGTAATCTCCTTGAAGGGGTCCCATCATATGAGCTTGGCGCCGGCGGAGGCCAGACATGCGTCTCCTCTCAATCTCTTCATCGGCTTCTGCGTTCATTTCTTCCGTAGATGGAAGGCTCAGGGAACCGTCCAAAATTCGGAGAAAGAATCGGCACTAAAATTCAGAGGGAAAATTCACGAGTTTCATTACAAGTTACCTTCATTTGATCGACCACATTTTTAAAGCGAATAACTGCAAGTCATGGAAACTATTCCTTGTTAATATTTAAAATAAATTCCAGTAACTATTATTGCATAAGTTTAATTCGGACACTACCCCTTATCCTTAACTTATCGAATAAACCTATGGGATAATCAAAACAGCAATTGCATTAATAGTTTTAAATGACAACAGAAAAATATTTACTTGCGTAACATTTCAATAATGCGTCTTCGTATCTAGACGAAAGCAAAATTGATCGCGAAAGCCGAATTTTCGACAGCAAAAAGAGAATTCCTAGTACGTATTGATAAAAATATCTTTTCATCGCCAATTCTTTTTCTTCTCCTGTATTTCGAGTTACCAACATTGTCTCTACATCGTCAGGCTTTTTCATGTCTCGTTATGTTTTTCGAAAATCTGCTATCATTATGTTGTTTCGTTTATATGCTCTCTCTGAACGAGAATATTTTTCTTTGCACCTAAGCGCGATCTCCTCCATAACCTCGGCCCAGCAACACGAATTAAGGAAAATAATTCTGTTATAACTGAAGAACTAAACATGAAATTATTTTATTGTAGGTAAGGTACAAGGATCTTACGTTTCCGCCTTCCGCATATTTTTCTTAACGTAAAAAACGATAATAATATAGCTTTTCTGTTAATCGAAAAAAGGAAAAATGTATACGTTTGTCTTTGCAAGTGCTCTTTTCATTGAGTTTAAGTAACACCCTACTGCCAGTGGTAACCTACGAGTAGGAAATATATTTTGTGGGTTTTTACAGATTTTGCCGTTTTTTACCTCCTGATTTGATTTATAAAAATTCGGGTAAACCCGAGTACACCCCAAAACGCTACACTAGTAATAAAATAATTAATATTAAACTAGGAGCTTCGAACATTCAAACACGATTTTAATATGCAAACGGTTTACAATTTCAGCTCACGTTTACATTTGATTTGGCTGTAATTCATTTAAAAGCTCGAGTTTATCACTCATCATCATCATCATGCTTCTGTCCGAAGACAGGTTTTAACAGAATCGCTGCCTCCATTTCTCTCTCTCCCTAGAAGCCTCTTTTATACCTCTATAAGTATTATATCCCTGCTTTATATTATCTAATATTTCTATTCTTTTACTCCCTCTTCCTCTTCTTCCACTTATTTTTCCTTCTAAGATCGTCCTTTGTAAACACTGTCTTCTCAATATATGCCCTATCCAATTTGCTTTTCTTTTCCTGATTGTAAATTATAACTATTTCAAAACCGCAGTGTTATCGACAGAAATGGAGACGCAATTAATTGATGCGGACGTTACATCTCACGGAGAAGAAGACGGACGAAAAGTTTCTTCAAGACATAAAACTATCGTTTGAGCATATCACATATATGGAATTTCATTTACACGCCACAAGACACAACATCGCACTCTTCGCTGTTTTTTTAGGCAGATTGCATAGCGGCAACACTTTCAGACATTGTTGTATGTCACCGGTTTACATGTGTAATCAATTCAGGCCCAAAAATATATAACGTGCATAATACGTGTAAAATATTACGTATATTGGTTAAAAATTTTATTTCTATTAAATATAATTAATTAAATTAAATATAACAATAAATTAAAAATCAATTTTATTTTTAACCCGAAAAATATGTACCTATCTATGAGATATATTGCGGAAGCAGTATTGTCAAACAAAACGGCATTTCATTTAGCCTTGGTATTTATAGATGAACAACTTTTTTCTTTCCGAGACCTTCGTCTCTTACTCTACCCACACCTATCCTTTGTTCTTATCTTTTCCCAAAATGTCTTCCATTCCCTCGATAAAAAGTTCGCAACTCGATCAGTAGTGGTGATACTGGTCCGAACATACAGGTTGGCATTATAATAATCTAATTAAAGTCCACCTTTATTCTAAGGTTATATACACATTTAATCTAGCAGATAAAATCAATAATAAAATTTTGCGGCCAACATAGACGTAAAATTGTTCAGCGTTACATACTTTTCACAACTATTATTTTAACTTGAAAAACTGAGAAATTTTCACCGTTTTGTCTTTTTCAGATGGCTTTTCATTAATATATATTTTATCATAACGGACTGTCTAAGGAAATAATGCTGAATATATATATATATATATATATATATATATATATATATATATATATATAAATATAAACGTAACTTGGAACATGAGGGAATGAAAAGTTAAATGATTTTTTATTTCCCTTGCGGCATAATAGATTCCAAGGAAAATATCTCGCATATTACTCGATTAGTCATCATCCTAATTTACGAAAGTTTTCGGAAAATTCAAGTGTCAACCCCTTATGAGGGCTTTTCGTATTTTTGATACACTTCTGTGTCTGGTGACTTCCTCACGACTTTATGAATAGCGGTTGTTTGGGGAAAATTGCGGACTAATAACTGCCTTTCGCTTGTTGTCAACTACATAAAGGACTTGGCACGCAAGGCACAGCATAAGCAATAGGAATGTGCTGATTTTATTCTACCTCCTTGGAACAAATACATTAAAACCTATGCAATTGCAAATTATATAATCCAAATTATCGTGATCTCCGAGAGGTTGTTTTCCCGCTTGAATATTGAAGATCGCCTCGAAGATTTATGTCGATATTTTTCTTCGATAGGATTTCGACATTTGTAAAACTAATTGCGATCAGATCACCATACTAGTCACATGAATAAACGTAATACTTATATATGAAGCATTTTCTTACACATTCAGATTGGACCTAGGGAATTAAATGTAAAATATAAAAATGATCTATTTGTCACAGCGCTACAGCCAGTGCGAGGAGTGGCAAACATCGCACGACTAGGGTACGCGTAACGAGGTTGTTTTTTGCATTAGGTTCTCTAAGGGTTAGTATTATATAACTCCTTTTAAAATTTTTATAAAAAGTCGCTCGTAAAAGCCCTTTATTTTAGGAAACCAAATGTTATCTCAAGAAGACTGACATTCCTATGGAACATTTCATATTTTGTTTCTCTGCCAAGAATATGTATATCAAATGATATTGTTACGTCCGAGGAAGACATCTTATTATTTTTCATCGTAACAGGAAGCGATACGTTCTGTCAGTCGCAGAAATTGATAGACAGTCAATGTATTTTTTGACAAATCCATTCGTTCGGGTTGAAAGAAGTTAATTGGAATTTGGCGTTATTTGGATTTAGTACGTTTCTTTCGAAATATATTCTGGAGATTTTACTGGAGAGTAAAAAATTGGTTTAAATCTTTGATAGAAATATGATCCGGAGAAAATGTGAAGTGAGACAGCAGCTGTGAAGGTGGATTCGTTAACAGGTGCAGGGCCCTATTTAGGTGAATGAATAAAGTACAAGGGTTTTGTTTACTATATCCGTTGTGATTCAAGACATGTTAGTATAGTGATTTTTTGAACATGATATTCGTGGATTTTAGAATATTTGCGTTCTGCTGAAGTCTTTCTAGTAAAGTGAAAAATGGAAAAAATTCAGTACGTTCTTAATTACGTTATATTGAAAGAATTAATCGCGTATACTGTGCGAGTAAGGTGTTTTCTACTATGTTCAGGAATTAAGTAGGCATTTTAAAAGATTTTTAAAAACAGCAACTAAGTGTTTGTACTTGAAACGTCAAAACAGCCTCAATTCAATAGACAGCATTGGCCAGTAAATAATGGCTCGCTGCTATCTGATGCTATATGACAATTTGGAAGCTGATATAGTCAATGTCGGTAAAAAACTAACAAAAACAAAAATTCTCGCTTTTCTGCTCTCTTTATAAGATTCATTTAGCAAAAAATGAATTATGTACCACCTAATATCCTAGTTATGATGATTTGCGATGCGTAATGAGAACCATTGTCACTATGCATTTTAAATGATAAAACAATATTTTCGACTACGTAGAACAATTTTAAAAGGGAAAACCAATATACTTGAGGGTTCTAACAAAGCATCATTCTCCCGTTCTTATTTCAAGAGCTGCGCTCGAAAAAAGTAACTACTACAGAATCGATTCGCTCCTGCCATCTCTCGAGCATCAAAGGCAACAACACCGCGGCGCCATCAATGAATGGGTTGAATTTTCGCCGCTTTGCCAGAATATTTTAACAACTTACAAAATGTTTTAAGTTTATACTAAACAGGTAAAAATTCATATAAAATCAGTCATTTCTTAACACGTTAAAGTTTTATGGCTAAAATACTGATTCGGCAGTTGTTTACTTCCCAGCATTTAGTCAAGAACAAAAAATAAACACCAAACATGATACAAAGCAAATTCAGTAGGCTAAAGAAGAACAAATTACTTTTCGGGTCATATATACATTAAATCAGTTATTTTAAGTTAATAATCAGACATCGGGCATAAAAGAAATGCTAAGATTGCAAAAATGTCATTTTCAATAGGCTGTTAGTCGTGTCAGTCATCAAGATTCAATTATGATTAAAATTCTCACATTTTGATTCTTCTAAATTACATAAAATAAGTCATATATACATACTCATAAGTGTATACTGAATAAAAGTAGAAATTATAATTTGCATATACCACACGAAACTCAGCAAATTCATCATGCATTTCACATGGATATATTTTTTACTGACGTGATTCGTGATGAATAATTTTATAGTAAAATTATAAACAATAATTCATATAAATCACATGTAATGTGGTTTCTAATTAGAATCAACGAAAGGCGAATGGCCAAAGATGACGTCTAATATTGAGGTGAGTTACCCAGATTATTTATTCTCATATTGCATCGAGTAATATTATATGAATGCGTTGTTTTTTACCTCCATGGAGCAAAAGATAACTTTTATATTATTATGATTTATTGCTACTATTGGCTCATAAGTGGCGTAGCTGATACTTTCGTACAAAATGGGTGAACGATAAATTTACAAACAAAGCGCTCAAAGGGTTCAACGTTGATAATATGCGAATGTGATAAATCTGTTCATAGACAAAACACTATACATACCTGCAAATCGAACAGTGAGAAAGCGCAGACGTAAAATGGCAGACCGATGAAGCATAAAGTTGGAAATTCCGTGTGAATCATGTGCTTATGCAGCGGTCTCACATGATTGTCCTCCGCTGTCACCTTGCAGGACTCGCTCAGAAAAGGAAAGTTGTATTTGTACCCTGTACCAATGAGTAAAGACGTTCGATATCTGTAATTATTATATTTCCCATGTTCGAGTTCTCCTTAGAAAGCTAGAATTTTTAAAATTAAAATTATCTATTATTCCTCTAAGTTGCGCTTTATAGAGGCTCGATTTAAGTCTAAAAGCAATACATTAAATAATATTTTCATAAACAATCAAAGAAAAAACGTAACAGACACATCATTTTACATCTTCTTGAATGTTTTCAAATTTTAGAAATACAGGGTGTCCACATAAAACCTTCACAACTTTGAATCACAATAAACACTGAATGAAAAGACGTATAGAATTGATTTTTGCTTTATTGAATATAACATATACAAAAGTTTATTTTTGCATACAGTTATTCAAATTTCACTTCGACATGAGCCCCCCTTGTCGCCCGGAGGATATCAAGTCGATACTCTAACTCTCTCCAGGATCGCTCAAGCATGCTTGCATCTACTGTTGCAACAGTGTCGGCGATCTTGTTTTAGCTCCTCTATTGTGTTTACCTTCCTTTGGTACACAATGTCCTTGACATATCCCCACAAAAAGAAGTCTAGTGGGGTTATGTCGGGAGAGCGGAGAGGTCATGGGATTGGACCTCCCCTACCGATTCAGCGACCTGAAAATGTTGCATTAAGGTAATCTCGAACCTCCCTTCCCCAATGTGGTGGAGCACCATCTTTCTGGAAAATCACTTGATCGCGGTTAGGTAACTGGGCGACAACATGATTTTACAACATCTGTAGGTATTCCAAGTTGTAAAGGTTTCATGTGGACACCCCGTATATCAAATAAACTATATTAGGAGAGGCATTCAGAGCCTCTATAACTAATAATTCCAAAATACATATTAAGTTATAACTTATCACACTTAAAGGTTACCAAACATATACAAGTAAGTTATGCTCTAACTTACGTGCGATCAATTACAATGGCTTAGCTCCGAAATAACAGAGTGATAAGTATTTAGTAATACTGCTAAATTGTAAACGATATACTATGATAACCGGCAGGGCCGTCTCTAGGGTACGGCGAATCGGGGCGGTCGTCCCGGACCAGGCGTAAACGATGAAATTATTGTTGGTTTTCCTAACGAAGGACTTTTTTTGTTCTTGAGCTCGAGAAGCGATTCCTCATTAAAAAAACAACATAAGAAATATATATGTATATGTAAATTATGCAATAAAATAGAAATATTTAAAAATATACAATATTTTTACAATTATTCTTTAGTACGCGAATTATATCTTGATTTTATATTGTTTAGAAACCCCGCAATTATTGATCGCCCCGGGCCCCGCACCCCACTAGGGACGGCCCTGATAACCGGATAGTCCTTAACTACTGTACAGTTTTCGAAGGAGAAATACTGGAGATTTTAAATAAAATAAAAACTGTAATTTTTGCTCTCTGATACACTTTTTTGATTTGTTTCAGTTACTTACTCCATATTCTCTCGCATCGACAAAGGGATCCTTTACAAAGGGGAAAATATATACAAAAACCTTTTGATGTTTTCCCTGAAGCAAATTTCATACAATGAGCAATGCTGACCTTGATAGAAGGGAGGTTAGCGTGCCTCCCAATGCTAGGGTTCGAATCCTTCCGAAGGCATGGACGTATGTGTTCGTCCTTGTTAGCGTTATTGCACTCATTGTAAAAGACCATGAAGTGCTGTTTATGAGCAAGTTAAATATAAATAAAATGTAATGGGTCTACTGCCAGCGTATTTACTATCTAATTTTTACTACTTGAGCATATCAAGTAAGAGATGAAAATTCCTATAAACATTTCTTATTCCATGTGGATATTTTAATTGTTAATTCAATCCCCGAATGCTATACCTGAACAGTAGAATATAGTATCCACCTCCTCGGTAGATCCGTCTTTAAAACAGACTTCATTTTTTGACATGGAAACCACTTCCGGTTTTTGCGATACGTTGTCTGGAAATTGGGTAGCAATCTCGGCATTCATGTGATGGCTAAGAATCACCTGAAATTCGATTTGAAAGCAGTAACAACTGAATTCCAAAGAAAATTAATAGGTATAGGGCATGATTAGGAACGATTACGACATTGCGATACATCGTCGTCAAGTTGCTGATTACCCTTTTTGCTAGCCTTGAAATCTCCAGCGCAAGATCCATCCCCGACGGACCTGCACCGATTACGACAACGCGATGATCCTTAAATGTATCGGGCACACGGTAATCATGGCTGTGTAACTGCATACCTTGGAATTCTTCTTGGCCGCATATTTTAGGAATGTACGGCGTATTGTAATGCCTGAAAAAAGATTCGTAATAATATAATACTAAGGCCCAAGTTTACCTAAAATGGCAAATACTTAAACATTTTACACCCTCTTGTTACATTATAGCTGAATATTAATCTGCATATACGAGTACATTTAATTCTCAGCCCCTTACTAAGGTTATTTGTATTTTAGACACATGAAATTCCGAACGAATTCGAGTAAGAGTTGTTGTCTGCCAAATACTATCTAATAACTAGGATTGGTAGGATTCGATTTAAATCGATAAACGTCGATAAACATAGAATTTTAAAAACTTTTAAATTCGACGAAAATGAATTGTCGTCAATAAGTGTCGATTTTCACCACTACATTTTTTACGAAATTTATGCGTCTTGATTTTCAAATTTTGTTTTCCGCTCTCAAATTTAACATATTTTACCACCAACACATCCAAAACGGAAGAGTGTCTGTATTTGTCATACCAAGCGGCCACACAACATTCGGAATTTGTTTTCTAATGTCGTTTATATCACTGACTTAACCCTAGAATTACCAAGGGGGGCCTCCGATGACCACAACTTATCTTTTCGTATGTTTCTCTTTTATAAACAAAGGAAAAGTCTGGATATTTTAATAAATTGTGCAGAGACTTATGTAAAATAATTACTCGAAGTTTCTTGTCAATGTATTCATATTTTAATTTTCTGCAAATTATTTTGTCATTGGCTGCATGTCTAGACACGCAGGTATCCTAACTTATAGGGCACCGTATGCGTGGAAAGCACAGTGTGAAGTGCGCTATTTGTTTAAACTGCTATGTCAGTTGAATTCTATAATTTTTCTGATCAATTTGTTATTATTTCTGTAAATACAATCTTACTGCGATATTAATATGATCTCGAAAACATGAGGAAGGATGTGAGAGAATTGTTCTAATGTAAATATTTGTCTTTAGCTATATATAATTTCAAATAAATCACTAAAATTGTATAGCTGTATTCCTATGATCTTTTTGAATATATAACAATAGGTTTGACACATTACTATGACTTTATATTGTATTTTAGATGGTGGGCCTCTGAGGCCCCCCCTTGGTAGTGAAAATCGCTTGGTAGTTCTAGGGTTAAGGGCACATACTGAGCTGTTGCGGGATTCAAAATTAAAGGACAAAATATTATGATCAGTTTATTGCGCTCGTTCTTTACCCTCGGCCAGATCCAATAATCCCAACGCACTTTGGACTCCATTTACCGAAAAGTCGGGGATGTCTATTTCGTCGTCTTCGGGACATTATCTACCGACCTCCTGCAAGAGGCAAAATGAAAGGTTTTCCCGGATTGAAAAATGAGTTTCGATCGTCATATGGCCTACCAAAAGCACCCTTTTCATAAAATTTATATAATCCATCTGGGAGAGAGAGTGTCTCTCCCGTGCTTCGATTATTTTGCATTGCTGTCGAAGGAGCATCGTTCCATATACGCAGAGCCGTGTCGTGGGTATGTGCCGCCCGTACGAAAATAGAATTTGCCGCTCCAAACTAATTTTTTTTTAAATATTGCAGCTCGAGAAGAAGTAGATGCAAACTCATAACATTTATATTAACATATTTATTAGTTACTAACATATATTACTAACATTTTAATATATTTTTAACAATTAACAATTTAACAAAAAGTTTAAATTTTATCATATACAACAAACAGTTACGTGGTTTTTTTTGTTACATGATTAGGTACAGTTAATTAAAAACGTCATTTTAATAAAAATTTACTTTGTGAGCTTTAAGATTGGAAAAGCGTTTTATGACATCATCTATGTATATCTAAATTCTCGCAAAGCTCATGTTCTGTTGAAATAACAGATAAAGATGAAAGCCTATTCTGCATTATGGATAATGGTAAATAATTTTTATTACTTTTAATTTAGAGAATGACCTTTCTCCAGATGCAACGGTAGGAGGAAGGGTTAATAATATATAATAATGCAAATCGTTATTTTTCCCTTCCATATTAGCTCCATTATCGTAACCTTGTCCTCTCATGCCCTGTTTATCTATACTCATTTCTTTTTTAAAAATTATCAAAAAATTACTTAAACCATTACCTGTTGTATCAAACAGAACAAAATCCTAAAAAGTTCTCTCTAATTTCAACTTTTTTGTTTCCAAATTCAACAACACAAAGCGAATTATTACACTTATTTGTTCAATGTGACTTCTGTCTGGAGTACAATCTAATATAATTGAGTAATATTTACAAGATTTTAACAAATTAAAAATACTTGGTTATTTTTTATGAGATAATTGAAATAATTTCGTTGTGAATTCTAGTTCCAAGGTAATGTGGCGTACAATCTTAATTTTTTGGCACTCAACTAATATGTTCAGCTGTAACAGCATCAAATTTGCTTATTTCTTCCACTTTTAAAAAGTTGCCGTTGTTCGATCCATATAATGTGCTGGAAGTTCCCCGTAAAGCAAGGTTCTGTCTAGATGAAAACTTTATGATGCATGCAATCCTTTCAATAACCGCATACCAACGCTTCCTTTTGCGATCAATAATACATAAATTTTCGTGATCAATAGCGGTATTATTTTTTTAAATCTCTGAAAAGCTGGGTCCAATCCTTGTATGTTTTCATATGTTGACCATTTGAGACAAATGCTGCCAATCACTACAACCAATTAAACTAGACAAATTTGAATTGACTTATCAAATTTTAGAATAAAAACAAAAAACAGCTACTTTTGACATAGAATAAATCAGCCAATTTCTTGCTACTTTTTCAGCATTTTCTAAGATTCTATAATAATAGGCATTTGAAAAACTTGGACCATTTTAAAGTTACCAAAAACTTAATTCCTCATTCATATCTAGAGCAGCGATATCACTTTCATCATCAACACTCAGTACAATCTGCAAATTCTTACAATGATATGACATTGTTTTTTATTCTTGTTCTTAAGTTCACTCAAGTTATACAAGAAACTAAAACACTCACTGTGGTTTTTAAGGAGCTGGAACCTCTCTTTTATCGAAGAAATTATTTGACCCAACACAAAATTTAAAAAAACTTATTCGGAAATAATCTTGGGAATCATGAAACTTTCGCCAACCTGCGCAGATTCAAAATTGTGGTTCTTTCTTCGTGGCCGAACTTCTGTCCCTTACATAAATTTTGATTCTACCTCTAGTTCTGTTGCCAATTCTCGAGCATCTATAATTATTTTATTTAACCCTATTTCCGATCTAAAATCTTCGAAATATGCCTGAATCTGCTCAAGAGAATTTATTGAAGGCTTCATATCCACGGATGGACTTTGCAACCATTTACTTGCTCCATTTATCTCAAACTAGCGTAATTGCCCGGGTTTTGCCCTGGGTTTAGAGTTTAGAATTTTTCACGCACATATCACTCGGTAATATTTTCATCCAAACTCAAGGTACTCTCATGGTAAGTGACCAATATTCCCATTAATTGGTATAAACAAATTAATTATAGACTCAAATTTGATACTTCCCCCCCCCTCCCCAAGAAATCAAAGTTCTGACGCCGAGATACATATCCTAAACGTCTCTTTAGTACGTATACCAAGTTTTAAGTCTCTACGTTTATTGGTTCAACATTGATATTGGTTTAGAATTCATCAAAATCGGTCAATTGGTTGCTGAGATACCTTCAAAAAGAATGCTTTTCGTCAAATTCGCTGTAGTATAATCGAATATTAATGTATTTGCTTGGAAATCAGAAAATTACTTTTCCTTGTATTGTGGTAGCTCTGCTTTTTATATCCGTTCTAAACATATTCATTTCATTTTGCCATTCTATACCCGCCTTACAAACGAAATTTTTTATTGAAATCGGTTTAGCCAATACTTACGAAATTCAAACCTTGATATTGTGGTAACCCTGTTTAGTCGACCCGGTTGAAATATACTTTTTGGGTTATTTATTAATATGAAAATTATACCATAATGGGTTAAAATCGATGCGAACAGCTCTCTAAAAATACGAGTAAATTAAATATTATTTTACCTTTAATTGTAGTAGCCCTGCTCTTAAGCTCTGCTTTAAAAATCTTTATTTCATTACGGTATTTTGTAAAAATCATATGCGTTTATAAAATTTAGTTAACATCCGTATCAAATTTGGTTGAAATCGGTTTTGCCAATTCCTTCCAAAAGCTTAACTACCGAAAAGTTTATTTTGCAATTGTGGCACCTCTGCTTGGTAGATCCGGTCCAAATATGTCATTTTGGCCATGTATTTATGTGAATATTCTATGTACCTACCAAATTTGGTTGAAATCGGTTCAGGCAGTTCTTCCTTGATATATGCGTACAGGCAGACGGACATCGCCGAAATTTTGACGGACCGTTCCATGGGGACCCTTAAAAATCGTGAAATTTGAATCGGCTCTTAGATTACGATCCTTGACCCCGTAGACCGATTTGATCCATTTTAGGCTCGAAAATGTGTCATCAAAACATTGATATTAGAGGAGAATTCATCAAAATCGGTCAATTGGTTGCTGAGATATCTTCAAAAAACCGACACTTGGCCCAACAATGGAGACCCTCGGGCCCCAGTGTGCCGATTTGAATTATTTTTGTACTGCAGCTCAAAGGATCAACCCAAAGCTGCTGCCAAATTTTGAAGTCCCTATGTTTATTTTCTGAAGAGTTATGACTGCCACAGACAAACACACACAGCTTATTTTATTATTATAGATAGAATGCCGTACCAAACTACCAGCAAACAAAGAAATTTGAATTTTTTTATATTTTTTTTTGCTTTCTAGAGGCCGAATAATGCGAATAATCATTCAGTATCTTAAAGACAGCATTTAAGGCATTAATTATGGCTTTAAGGTATTGATACGACTTTCCCATCGAGTGTCACTCAAGGGTTTTAAGGTCATTTTGGGAACATTCTTAATTAATACTTTCCACCATTTAGTTGAAGCACAAAAGAAATTATTAAGTTTTTCTGTTGTCATAAACATTCAAGCTAAATTATAGTCAATCGTTGTTTATTCGTAATTTAAAAGCAATACAGCGGACCTACACTGATCATAAAAATATGCAAACTCTAGCAATATAGCCATTTTAAAAATTAAAGCTATCTTTAGGTTATATTCAAGCTCTTTCACTAGCCATGTATGCCTATTTATAAATAAAAACAATGTCACGTTGAGTTAGTATTTGAGAAAAATGTCTGTATTAAAAGGTGATTAATTTAAATTGCGACTTATCAAATGCTGCAAATTTGATGCCAGGGAAATTTAGACGAATTCGTAAGAATAGTTGAAAACAAAAGTTATTATTGTTAAGAAATTAATCACTTCCGGAACCAAGTTTTTCCTCCTTAAAAAGTGCACAGTTCAAAATTAACTTAATATACTAAGCGAAAACCATAGAATATGTAATTATATCGGATGAAAATACTAACGAATTATAACTCGCAAATTACAAAGATTGCAGTCAGAATCCAAAAAAACACTGACGCACTCTCACTATTGGTATTGTTTCGAAGACAGCCCTTGTGAAACTAATGCCCAAATAGCGTTCTGCTTTTCCTAAATGGGGTTTGAAAATTTCATAGAAAAACATTTCCTCGAAATTCACTCATTGTCTCCTTTGCATGCTAACCGACTCTTCCATCTGGAGACTATTTGGGATCCAGGGTCATTTTGCTTTACCCTTCACGAGACAAGACAAATACCCTGTCGTAACTATTTTCTTATTCGATACGGGGTGTTTTCCGGTCTCCATCCCGCCATGTTTTGGGACCTTACAATCACTGCCTTGCGATCGTGTGTTATGCAGCAATCCCTTACCGCTTTTAACTCTCAAATTCCGCCAGAAAACGCCAAAAGTTACATCTTTCACGCTAGATTTCGCGATAAATGATAGGTTTTTCAGCTAAGCGACTCCAAAACCCGCCAGATCTAGCGGGACTGCCAGATTGGCTGCACTGGGGTATATTGTGTGTTTTTTCTTGGTTTTCCCTTATCTCCCGTTTTCGCAATGTCTCTCTTTGAGCAGGGTTGTCGCTCCTGCTGTAAGATCAAACTTGGCAAGAGGGAACAGCGTCAATATGTCAACAGCCGCGGCAAGAGGCCGCCCCCTCGACCCTGCGCCCTGAGGCGATTGCCTCATTTGCTTACTGTCTGGAGCCGACCTTGGACGGAGGGGTCCCACGGCCAAAGGAGACCCCCCTCCTACGTGTTTTACCATGGCTGGGGCCTAAAACGACACGGCTCCCAACCAACTGCCAACATACCACAGGGATGTGCGAGAAAAAGAGGAACGAAAAAGTAACGGTTTAGATTCGGCTATTTCCAATTCGATAAAAAAAGCAATAAATGTAGGGAGTTTGTGCTCAAGTCTGTAGCCGCCTTAAACTTTTGAAGGTTGCTGCTCACTGCCACCCTTCTAGAAACTGCCGCCCGTGTGCAATGCACACATTGCACCCATGGTAAGCACGGCCCTGCATATACGTACTCGGAGCATTATTCCACATTCATAGTCGTTTATTTCTCAACAAGGTGAGATATTTTTCATAAAAATATTCATCCATACATTAGGTTGTGCATTGCATTCACGTCACATTAATTTTCTCACTAACGATCACGATTTCGTGAATAAGAGGCGCGAATTAACGAGTGGAATATACTTTCTGATTTATTGCGAAAAATTAACTGTTCCAGGTTGGTGGCCGAAGTCAACAACAACACATTTGCCAAAATATAGATAACAACAAACAAAGCAGTATAAAAAGCCTTCTTTTTATTTATGCACTTTTAGTTAAATTTAATGAGAAGGAATTCAATTCATAACACTTTTATAGAAAAAATTGATAACAAATATTGAAATAAACGTCGAGATATCGCTTTTTAAGAAATATAAACGTCGAAAAGTACAATGCCTAATAAAATGCATAAAAATAAACGATGTGCGTCGTTGATTTTTAGGAAAATAAACAATGGTAGTGGTCGCTTTTTAAGAAATATTAACGTCGAAAACTACCAAGTCTAGTAAAATGTAGTAAAGTAAACGTTGATATTATTGGTCGTCGATTTTTTGGAAAAATAATTGTCGATTTTTAAGAAAAATAAACGTCGTAAACTACCAAGTCCATAGTATTCGTAATTTTAAGCGTCGATATTCTTTGAAAATATCCCGAGAAAATAAACGACTTAAATCGTCGATTAAAAAAGAAACATCGAATTCTACCAAGCCTACATGAAATTGTTAGTTAACGTATATTATTATTACAGAAACGGCAATTTTTAAGAAGATGCTTTTATACGGGTACACTTTTTTTTAATTTTCTGAGTTTGATGAAAGTTTCCTGTCAGCGATTGTAACAAAAATTGTTTGGAGGAATGTTTACATACCCATTGCAGACCATTACGGAGTCAAATTCGTATTCCTCGACTTTGTTGTTTTTCAAATCTCTCACTTTCAGGGACCAAATTTTTCCATTCGGCTCCACAAGAGTCACTTGATGATAAAACTACAGGAAAAACAAATATTATTCTTTGGCTCTTTCAATTAGCCGTATATCCTAAGACATTGGTTTCACCTGGTGCTGCTACCCCTAAGGGTGCCGCACGAAAAATTATAAGGTTCCTTAAAAACAAATCATTGAATTTGAAATTTATATCAAGCCATTTCAACATAATTTTAAGGACTACCAGATATCTTCTTTCATGCATTAATCACAATACGTATACATAAATACAAAATCAATTTTTGTGCTAGCGTTCCCCTAAATCTGTTTAGCTCAGGAGGGCTGCCACAAACTTTAAGAAAAACTTTCTATTATTACAAAATAGTTTATAATTACCCTTATGTGGTCATAGATCTTAAAGTTCTCCGCATAACTTTCGAGAAACTGCAAAATATCCTTAGATGGAAGGTATGACTTTTCTTGCTTTGGTATTGGATAATCAGGAAAACCCATCACTTCTTTTGGCAAGTTCGTCCTGAAATGGAAAGCGAATATATTTCTTTATTCCAGTTTTACGACTTTGACATACGAGTTTTAAAAATAAAATTCCAAGGTATACATCTTCACCATTACTACACATATTTTTGCTACTTCTGTTACAGGAATTAAATCCGATCATACGGTTTTTTAATAGCATTGGTTTAGATAAATAATTATGATCTCCTCTTTTTTACACTACCAAATAGCTGCAGATGATTGTGTTCCTACAGGATACAAGAAATTACAGCAATAATGGTATAGTCAACTGCCATCTAGCTTTAAAAGCTAATCAGTTTTTAATAAAGATAGGCACATAAATCCTAATATTATGATTCTAGAGCAGGGGTTGCCAAAGTGGTCGGTACCGACCCTCTGTGGTCGATACCTACTCTCAGGGGGACGATGACAGTTAAAGGGTTGTTAGGGGTCGGTGAGAAATAAATTGGTCTTTAGGAGGCTTTTTAGAAATTTTAATATTCAATAGAAAATAACAGAATCTAAAATTTATATTATAGGCATGTCTGTTGCTCTCGAAGCAAAAGCATTGTTCAAAAATACGACTACCGATTTATTTTGGGCAAATGAAATATTTAATACTAGGTATCCTAAAATTTGTGCAACCGTACTACCTTTTATTTTAGCATTCCCAACTTGATATATGGTTGAAGCTGGATTTAGCCATGCTAACACACTTATAACTAAGTAGCGAAACATGTTGAACTCGGAAGAAAGAGGAGACTTAAGATTAAAGTTTACAAATCATGAGCCCAATGTAAATGGTCTAGTAAAAAAACACCAAGCCCACTCTTCACACTAAAAATAAATTTTAGTTCAGTATAAAAATGTCATGTTACTTGATTAATTGTAAATCTTTTTTAAAATAGTTTATTATAAACTATTATCACTATTCAAAAACGTTTCCTAAAGTAGATTTAAAAAGTATTTAATATCAAAACTTTCACTGGGGGTCTCCGGATTTTTATGGCATCATCAAAGGGGTCGTTGAGATAAAAAGTTTGACAACCCCTGTTCTAGAGCAATGGCCACCTTATTTTTAGATTGAAACACACAGATTTATCATTTTAAAAAGATTTTTCGTTTATCAAAAATACTGCAAATTAACGAAAGCTAACATTACTATTTGCTGCTCTTTTAGGGAAACCGATAACTTCGTAAATCGAAATATTTAGGAGTACTTTTAGTTCAGTTAAATTCTTCTATTTCCATTTTATTCGAAAAAAATATCTTCATGCTCGTTGTGGCTGTCGACTAAACCAGAAGCTCTTCACTCGACGAGAAAACGGGATCGATTTCCGGCGGAATCAGATTTTCAATCTGGACCGGCTGCGTCGCTAGGTTATGTTTGCCATGGAGAAACACAAAACACTCCATATTCCGGAATGGACGCTTGCCCTCTTGCCGAGTTACGTTATGTTTGTGCTAATGACCGCGCTGAGCTTCCTCTCTTCTTTCGTGTATGCTTATGTGTTTAAATGGAATCTGACCTACTTGCGGTTGGTTGGGCATAGTCCTATAGCTCGCTTGAATTAAAAAACGTCATAGGGTGGTTTGTCGAGGAAGGTGGGATAGACTAGAAGCGTGTAGTGTTGCTGATTCTCATTGGAGCGGGAGAGTCAATAAGGCCGGCGTCCCTTTTGCGTGCGAAACATCGTTTTCGTGGTAACGGAACTGAGTCGGATGTCCGTCGTTGGGTCATAGCTAAACCGATCGTTGCTCACTCCGAGTTTTCCTTTCGGGTAGGTATAGCGATATTATTTCGCAAAGTAAACATTTTAAAGCAAATTTCAATTCACAGATAAAGTCAATTTTCTATTTAAATGAATCGCTTTATTAGTTTAGTCTGTATAATACCTTCGCTTCAAGTCATTTTTGTCTTTCAGAACTCCGGCCAACATCCTACACGGGAGGATAAACATTGATAAAAGATAAGAAGTATGTTCGATGAATATAAAACGATCTACGAAATATTCGCAAATATTATTTCTTTCCTCAGCACAGCAACATATTCACGTACTATATTTTTTTTTAATTTCACTCTTTGGTAGTCTTAGTCGGCCGAAATGTATGCATCGTCGTACGAAATATCATCACATCGTTTTCAAATCATAAAATGTTGCCATAATCCAACCAACAAATTTTCCTCCGCTATTTGTTGAATCAATTTTACTTTGGAAATAGGTAGTGTCCGGGAAGTATTCTGAACAGAGTGGACCTAGAGATAGAGAAAAATTGGTATGTGATATATACAAGCAGTCCCCAATTTTCGTCGTTCAGCTTTTCGTCGTTTCACTCATCCGTCAGTCCGTAATTTACAACATTGTTTCATCCTCCTGATCCGCTTATTCGGCATATTTGTCAATTGGTTTCAACTTGGCCAAATTTTGTGAGTTAATGCAATAATACTTGTTAAACTGTATTCGAAAAATTAATTATATCTGAATATACAATATGAGCGTTCAATTCGGTCTGAATTGGAAAGAAATCTTTTGTTTTACATGAAGGGAGTATACCAGATCTGTATAATGGCATTGGTTGTTGGTATAATTATTTCTACAGCTCTTCATTAATCTAACCTATATAACCAATCGTGATAAATATATGTATCTGCGAAAGTATGTAAAGTTAATTAATTGCATTACTAAATTCATCTGTATGATTTGTATCGAAGTAACACTAAAGTATATCTTACTATGGTTACGCTCTTTTTACTGTTGTTGCATCTCAATGCTTTGAAAGCCGCTGAGCAGTAATGCCATCTAGTGGAAACTTCTTGACAGTTTGGATGGTGCTTAGTTATCTTCATGATCTAATTATTTATCGAACACCGTTTGATTTTTAAAATAATTATTCATTTGTATGTGTTGATTAAATAATTCGTCGCCAGTAAATGTTGTCAAGATTGCAAATTTATCGTTGACTGAGGTGATTCTTGTTAATATTTAATAATATTTATTCCTTGCGTAAGAGGCTTTTATTGTCTTAATAAAATTCATTATGATGAAAATCTAAATTTATGACTTTGTATAACAACAGTGCTTTTCGAATTCGTGTTATTGAAATATGAAGCAATAAATGCGTATGTAGTGATCGTGTTTCGTCTATTTTTTAATATGAATATCTTATAATATTTTTAAATAGGCATTTCCTAGAATTTTTGAGTCTAGTATCTTTGGTCAGTAACGAAACCCCCTCATTTTAACACTGTCTATGGAGAATATTGAACCGCTTTTCGTCGATCCGGTTTCCGTCACGGTTTCCAGGAACGTAACCTGTCGTAAAAGCGGGGACTGCCTGTACAAATACGGAAGCTGAGAAACGACGCGAAAATATTTTGTGTTATAGATCTCATGTGATGATTATGCGGAAGAAAGTCCTCCGCAAATTCGCTGGAATTTAAGAAGGTTCTTTGAACTTTTAATTCTCTTCCTTTATCGATCTCTTCACTTGAGACGCGACATACATAAAAGGGGGCGGTAATTGCCCCAGGAAGTAAAAACATTTTACTCCTTTTGAATTGATTCTAAGTGAATCATACGTTCCAAATGACGGAAATGAAAAATATGTTCCCTAGCCTATATGTGTACTTCAGCGAAACGCAATCATTCACCCACTACTCCGAAGAGGAAACCATCTTCCAACATTTCTGGAAAATTATCCAAGTTGAACGGATTGGATGATCAAAATTGCTTGCTTTCTTCTTGGACGAGCGGTAGCTCTTTTCCTTTAACTTATCGATCATTCCTGAGGAACTACAAGTTGAGATTTTCCTATTAAACGTATTACTTAACTATATTCTGTTTAATAATCATTCCTAATCAAACCAAATTTCAATATAGAAGAATATAGCAATGCTAATAATGAAAAAATTATCAAAATCGATAATTATTAAAGATACAATTTAAAAAAAGGAAATTTTTTACTGATAAAAAGGAAGACTATCTTGGATAAAAATGTCGTTTACTTAGCTAAATATTATCATCTACGTCTCTACTGGAAGACATTCAGATACCTGCCGAGCACTGCTTGGATTTTGGCAACCTGCCCGATACTCGGGAGACATTTATGTAAATTAAGAATATAGTTTCCAATACTCTGTGTGACAAGATCCAAGAAATGCCTTCATTTGGCTTGCCTTGCGAAGTAAATATTTTCTTTCAAGAAAATGTTGACTAAGCTACACTAAAAGATTTTCCAGTCATCTCAAAAACGGTAAATAGATTGTAGAAAAAAATCTGTAAAATAATTTCTCTCAGTATTCTTCAATCCGTGTCCCAAGAATTATTACTGGTATGCCATTAAATATAAATACAATAAAGCATTCAGTGAGAAATGACCGAGTTCGTCTTGAGGCTAAAAACAAAATGTAAGCACTTAAAAATTGAAAAATTTATATTATCACCAATAGAAACCAAAAACTTATAAAAAACATGCGCACATTTAGGCTACCAAGCAGCCGTTTTTAGTTGTGATTAACCGATAGTAGATTCTCTTATTCAAAAAATAAGAACGAATCATTACTCAAAGTAATTACCACAATCCACAAATTTCTTGGTTAATATAATTGAATTAATTCATACACGTAGGAAATTGAAGCATGACGACGAGGTTGGATGCAATGGAAGAGACTTTACTTAATAAATAGTATAGTGAGGCGAGACTAATATAATAAAACGAATTTGCACAGAAATATTTCGAATATTTATGATGGGAATTAGTCCGCAAACGATCACGACGACGTTCGTTACGAAAATAATTACCGCGATTATTTTCCTAAAACCCAATACATCACCGACTAATGTATAATCTTATTTTAAAGGTATTTTAGCGTAAAAAATTATGTCTATGCAATACCTGAGACTTTTGTACATGCTGCTATGAATGGGAATTCCATACTCGTCCAAGCCAACCTTCTCTGTATAAACCCAAGTTCCTCCAACATTTCCAGTCTGCTCGAAAACCATGCACCGGAATTTGTCGGGTTCCGCGAGGAGGTTTTTCGCCGCGGCCAATCCTGCGGCACCCGCTCCAATCACAGCTACACTCTTCATGACTTTTTCTCGCAATAATCCGACGTTGACTGAATTAACTCGATACGTCCGTTTAACTACCTCTTATAACCTTCAAACGCTGTATATATTCACAATGACTTTCCTCGCAGCAGTTCTCCCAAGAACGCCATCCATATAGGAGACCGAGTGACAGCCTTGGTTTTCTTACGCAAAGAACAAAGAGAGACCGTGTAAAAGAATCAAAGTCCAATCGAGATATCGTTGTGGAAGACTCCGCACTATCTTTTTCTTCCTAAGTTTAATTTTATTGATAGATCTATGAGGAGACGGGTTCAAGAATGAACTGTCCTTCGTTTATTTCTGCTACGAGATGTCGGAAGTTATTGGGAGTGAAGGTCGATTGGCAAAGTGCCAAGGAAACTGTTGGGGGACTTGCCATTCTCTGAATCTCGAAGTGGTGGAAATAAGCATCGAATGCATATCTGTTGGGCAGTTTGCCATAGAGAAATACTGTAAAAGCCATTTTATTTCTGCAAACTAGGAGAGCTCGAGAAAACTATTTTCGTTTACATAAGTGTCTCAGGTTCGACTCCAGGAGATGATTATATTTTCCCATATGTTTACACGGGAGTTTTGATGTTTCGATGTGCAAATTTATTCCAAAATTCATTAAAATACGTAAATATGGACCGAATTTCTCCGTTTCTGCTTTATTCGACAGCTAAAACTATAAAATATCTTATTCGTGGAATGAAGTTCGACGATCTGTTTAGTTCGAAAACTAGAACTATAAAAAAATTAATAACATTTTGAAACGTAAATAACTTGATATATTTCAACAACTAAAAAAATAAAAGAAGAATGTTTTTCCACTTTTTTGATATTACATTAAAATAACGAAGTAAATAAAATACAATGTGTATAAAAATAATAAGGCCATCTTGCTGAGGCTATTATCTGGTTAAAACAAAGATTATAAATAACATACTGCGATCAAAATATCTTCTCTCTGTAATATAACATATAAATAAAAGCTGCTCTTAAATATATAGCACGACTCCAAAACTCTGGCCAATGCACTCTAGGGGACTGCTCAATATGTTGACTTTGAAGGGTTTTGTAACGAGGAAACCCAGTGATCATAAAAATTGGTCAATTCGGACGTAAAATGCTTGGAGAAGAGTCGCCTCATGTGGCCCGGAAACTTCGTCCGAAATTCGAATAAGAAACACAGGAGTAATGCGATCCTATTGCGGGTGACCAAGAGCCAGAACCACTGTTTCAATGTGGGGATTGCATCGCAGACCTTAGGCACTTGTTTCTTAATGTTGGTCCGAAGATGCATTACACATCAACCGTCACTTTACTCTTTTGAAACATATAAACTTCATTGGCTGAACAATAAAACGAAAACAATATTGTTAGTAATTTCTTATGTACACCAGAATTTCAGATCCTAGACCAAAACGATAACATAAGTTACACGATTGGCCGGCGTATACTTTCGGAAGAATTTCAACTTCCTTAATGATGTTTGGCGAGTTATGTTTCCTCATTTTATTATTTAAAATTTTCAGCAAGTGACACGGCATAATTTTTGACGATTGTATTATGGCCAATAGGCAAAAATAATAATAATGGACCGTAATACCGTAGTCTATAATCGAACGTTACTTGTTGTTCCCTACAGCGCCACACATTGAAAAATTACCTGAACTCCGATGAGTTACGGACTACATATTCCAGATTTTGAGACGCATCGGCTGTTATTGGTCTGTATTTATGGATTATTCATTTGCGTCGCGTATTTGCATTTATGCGATTCGTTATGCGCACAGTATGTACTCTTTATAGTTTTATTATTTATTAAATATTTCATAGATTCTTGCCCGTCTACTATTTACCTTTATCGTCCCTTCATTGCATCGTACGACAGAGGTGGGTTTCCCGGGAGTTCCTACGGCAGTAGAATTTCTTTTCTTATTTCCCTGCTTGCGCAAATAACGCACTTGAACCAACTTTTTTGTTCACAAATATTCGTTGACTTGGGTGAAGAGAATATATTTGTATAGGGAGTTCACTGATCGAAGGAGCTTCGAGAAATCTGCGATTTATTGCAGAAACTTAACGAACAAAAAATTAAGGAGTTGTAAAAGAGGACGCTGCACAGGACGCCATATCACGTCAAAAACGCTTTGGGAGGTTAATACGCTTATTAAATCAAATTTAAAGACATTTTTAACTGGAACACATCTACTCAGGAACGAAAACAACGCCTATTACATTATTTTAATTGGTAAAAATATTTTCGATTTACGCGTTTTCCCTTTACGCGACGATTTCCAGAAACGCAACTCTAACGTAGATCGGGAGATACTTGTAATTTACTTAGAACAAGACTTTTCTAGATGTCGCTGTTTGGCCGTGTGAAGATTGTGCTTCTTTAAAGAGTTGGAGTAGCGAATTATTTAGTCCGTTCTCCTTTAATTGTTGAAGCCTTCGTAATTGGATATATATTATATAACATTATATATATAACATATTTTGCATAACTATATCCAACATGGAGCAGATACACTGGATGTGGACATCGAGTCAATTGTTATAAAGATTTTGAACTATTTTTCATTTTAACCTGTACGTTTTGAAAGTTTGAAACAATTTTGTGAATTTGCCCAAGTAACTTTTAAAAAGCTACTTTATCACAGTAAAACTCGCTGGCTTTCACTATGACCTGTTATTGATAGGCATCTACATATGTTTCTAGCATTATAAGTAAATATATCATAAGATTTCCTTAGGAGAGTATAAATATTTCATGCTGAAATTAAAAGTTAAAATTCAGACATTTTAAATCATAGGTTTATACAGGCATGCCTCGTTTAGCGCATTTTTGACATAGCGCAATTGGCAACGCAATTTTTATTTAGGAAATAAAGTTCTTAAATGGCCACGGTCTGTTAATACAGTCCCAACTTTTTTCTTATTTACCTTCACTTCTTCGTTCCAGTGATAATCGGTTATGTATTATATACAAATTAAAGTCAAATGTTGTTATTTATACATTTGTTCTCTTCATTTCTATTTCACCTGTTCACTTCTACGATGTTTTTACATTGGTTAACAGTCTTTTGCAGTGATCAAAGCATTGGAAGTTTTGCACTTGTTAAAGTTACTGTTGAGGTGGTTAGGAAAAGATTCACTTTGGATGGGTTTTTGCTTTGAGGTCCCTGACTGAATTTTAACCTTATTAATCGATATTCATCTATTATTCTTGTCATTTTTCTGTTGGTACCTATGTTAAATTTATGTAATAATAGACCTGTTCCGTTATTGTTAGCGCTTAAAAAATCGGTAGTTTTCACTTCGTCTGCCCGTGGACAAAATTTTGAAGTGACGAGAAAAGCTGGGAAACTAAGATTTTTAGGATAGTTTTAGATATGAGCCCTATTGATTTTGGAGAGTATTTGTCTGTCCGTTTGCCTTTTCGCAGGATTTTAAGAAAACCCTTATGAACTATCTATATGGGGCCGTACTATGGTAAGATTCGTTTTGTTTACGTTATTACAACAATAAAGCGAAGCGCAAATACGTTCAGTTTACGTTTATAAAATAGATCAAGGTCACATTCAAATTGCTTAACTGCGGTGAGGTATGTTTTTAATAACTTTTAATTGTTTTTGAATTTTGCGTTTCGTTATAAATGTTTAGCTCTAGTGAAAATGCAACGTTATATTATAATTACATAGTTTGATATCTAAATCTGGAGTTTGTTGAAAATGCATAAACGTTAAGCATTCCGAAATTTTACGTGGAAAAAAACTAAACTAAAAGCGCTTTTGGAATCTGCTTTTACAATTTTTTAAAAACTTGTTTTCGTTTGCGCTGGCCGATCACCATCAAAGGTCTTCAGTTTCGACGTCATTAATTGAATTATAATGCACCATAGGTATTTTGTTTCATTTATAATGCCAAATAAAATTTAACAACAAATATCGGAAAGGTATTTCAAATTAATCATTAATAATACATTAAAAGATCGTTTATCCGAAATGGTCGGAACCTGAACCATTTTGGATAACAGATATTTTCGGGTAATAAATGTCTCAATCCGTAAACAGAACGTCAACCAAAATAATGTTTTTACCAAGATATCGCGAAAATAAACAATACTATCAACGAATTAAATGCAGGGGATTTTTAGGCACGTTTCGCCTCCAGCACGAGCGCCTATTGGCTTCTTTCCGTCCGTCCGTATGTTCGTTCTCGACTTCTACCAAACGGAGTTTAATGGCATTCGGTATTAAGTACTTCAGGGCAAAAAAATGATATAAATTGTTCACATAACCAAATCGGGAATGCCACTTTACTAGAAACAAAAAAAAACAAACTCCGTTTATCATTAAAATCAAACGAAGTCGTAATTCACTTTGAAATTTGAACTTCGGCAATTTCCTGCATGGTTATTTAATTGTTGTCAACGAAATAAATCTTCGTAGTAACTGAAATAAATAAGATATATGACAATTATGAAAATACGTTTAATTTCCTTTCGTGCGCATGCAGCATTTAGTAAATGGATGAAACTGGACTATCAAGAACGAAGAAACGAACGTAAATACGTTTTTCATCTTTCATGCACACAAAGCCTTTAAAAGTGAAAGGAAAGATGATTTACAAGGAAATAATAAACGTAAAGATTACAACTTCTTCGAGTTAGATAGGTTTTAAATATTTTTCGATTGTTTGATTAAATACGATTAGAAAATATATCGGTATACGATCAAAAATGTAATATTTCCTTTGCATCATATTTTTTCCGTGTTTTGATGTTTTAGTTATATAAATCTTCGGGAAAAAAACTTCTGCTATAATAATAAATATTAATAAACTAACATTATTTTCAGTAATATTAATGCGTGTTTATACATCATTTGCTTTAAAAAGTAGCTTAACAACGGTAAATAAGGATGAAAAAGTTTCTGACTAGTAAAAATCAATTGGGTTAAGTATTACGTCATAAACTGTTCATTTAGCGCAAATTCCGTTAGCGCATAGATCTTTCGGAATACGCCTCTTGCGCTAAGCGAGGCTACCTATATATTTATGCTAGTGGTTCTTTATTTCAATTCAGTTTTTTTACATTTTTACCGAGTTTCATAATTATGTTATCAAACTAAGATTTAACTAAGCGCTAATGTTACACTAATGTCTGTGAATTCTGCTATTATGAGAAATGATAGATTTCAATCAATTAATCTATGGTTTGTTAATATATTGTTTTGTCTGCGAACTTAGATTCAAACATTTGGTTTGAGTGTCTCTAAAATATATATAAGCCCTCTGTATCTAAAATAAATGTATGTACTTTCATGGAAGGTTATAAAAATAAAATGCCGGTTAGGTTGTATAGCGGGTTGCGGTATCAGGGGAGAGAGGTGCCCTCTAAAGTCCTCATTTTTGTCATCATGTGTCCTCATTTCTTGGATTGGGAACATGGCAGCCCTAAACACAGAAGTAATGTGATCCTATTGCGGGTGACCAAGAGACAGGACTACTGTTTCAATGTGGGGATTGCATCGCAGACCTTAGGCACTTGTTTCTTAATGTTGGTCCGAAGATGCATTACACATCAACCGTCACTTTACTCTTTTGAAACATATAAACTTCATTGGCTGAACAATAAAACGAAAACAATATTGTTAGTAATTTCTTATGTACACCAGAATTTCAGATCCTAGACCAAAACGATAACATAAGTTACACAATTGGCCGGCGTATACTTTCGGAAGAATTTCAACTTCCTCAATTATGTTTAGCGAGTTATGTTTCCTCATTTTATTATTTAAAATTTTCAGCAAGTGACACGGCATAATTTTTGACGATTGTATTATGGCCAATAGGCAAAAATAATAAAAATGGACCGTAATACCGTAGTCTATAATCGAACGTTACTTGTTGTTCCCTACAGCGCCACACATTGAAAAATTACCTGAACTCCGATGAGTTACGGACTACATATTCCAGATTTTGAGAAGTATCGGTTGTTATTGGTCTGTATTTATGGCTTATCCATTTGCATTATTATATCCATAATCCTTCCACAAGTAACAAACAACCAAGAGAGGAGGAAAACACGGTGTCGCTCTAACCACTCCGCCACCGCCATCCCAGAGGTATCGATACTACCGTTTCGAGGCACTACACTGTTTATCTTTCTCATGGCACTTGAGAATGATCTGATTTTCAGGCTTTGCGCAGAGGAATAAACAGAATTACATTATCGATTGCTGTAGCAATTCCAACGAAAAACTTGTAAGGGCTTCTTATATAATCAATGGGTGTATGGGTCTTAAAATTCAATCCCATTTGTCCAATGTAAAATTTGTCGCAATCATTGCAACTAAGTTTATAAATGCCACTTTTATTGAGATTTTCAATGTTATCTTTGCCATTACAAAGAAAATGGCCTGAACTGGAGGTTCCATAGAAAATAGGTATTAATTTGTACTTAGGGAGAAGATTGGCGATTTAGAGGCCCTGTTTAAAGAAGGCGAAACCAGGGGGGTTTGGTTTCGGTCTCCGAAGAAGGGGAAAAGATTTTATTGGGGGCCAATTTCTTTCGTTTTTAAAAAAGGATTGTGTCTATTAAGGAAAAGTAATAGCCATTTGCAGGCGCAATATGTTTGATAGTGTTGAGTTCTTTTTGGAAGGAGTAAGGAGAAAGAGGGATATGTTTAAGGTGGTGTATCATCGAGTGGAAAGCGGCATGTTTTTGGGAAATGTGGTGTCTGCAGGAAACATGCAATGTGTGGTTGGTGTATGTTGGTTTGCGAAAGATGGAGAATTCTAGGTTAAGGTTGAGGTGTCGGATGGTAAGGTCTAAGAAATTCAGCGATTGGTTTTCTTCCATTTCAAGGGTAAAGGTGATTGATAGGTGGAGGTTGTTCAGGTGGGGGACAAAATTACTCGGTTGTCTATTGCTACCATTCCAAATACAAAAAATATCGTCTACATAGCAACACCAAATCAATATATTATTGGTGAAAGGTTGAGTGGAATTAAAAAATTTCTTCTCTAAAGCATCCATAAAAATATCGGCAAGGAGAGGTGACAGTGGAGAGCCCATTGCCAGTCCTTCAGATTGTTCATAACACATTTTGAAAGTGAAAATAATTTTGGGAAAGGCACACTCTTAACAAAGTGCAAAGTTCTATCACTAGGTTCATGGGAGTATCTGACGACACAAGAATATCTTCGGCAAGACGTAGAGCTTCAGATAGGGGTACTCTAGTTTTCTCCACACCTCCCCCTCCCTCCCCTCCCTTTGCCCATTTCCCTATATAGACGTTGTAGTGTTCTTATTCTTGACCTGATAATGACTGTGTTAGTTGAAACCGGTCGTCAGTTCTGTGTGTTATTAAAGTGGATTCTTCAAAAAGTACTAAATTAATTTTTTCCTATTTATGGTGGACTTGTGCACTTTTGGAATTCATGGCTTCAATTTGCAAAGGGTTATGTTTGGAATGTCGCTTTATATGGAGGGGAAACATGGATGCCTGGAGAATTGATCGCTTGAAGTCTCTTAGACAGATAAGTTACTAACCAAAAAGATTTGTAAAGATTGGAGAAGATATATGCTATTTAAAGTAATAAAAAAGAGAAGAAATCAATGAATAGGACATATACTACAACACAGTTGTATTGTTAAATCGATAATAGAAAAAATGATGGAGTAAAAGAGATGTCACCCAGATACCAATATATAAAACAGATACAACAGGATATTAGTAAAAGTTTGTGTAAAGAATTTAAAGAATTGGTAGAAAAAATAGAAGAATGGCGATTGCAAACCACTCAATAGATAGATTACCATAAACACACGCACAGGTATTTCTTTATCACACTGAAAAATCTCATTTTTTAGGAATTTGGCAAATTTATAAAACAATGGTGTGTAATATTAAAAATGAAAATGGTTGATTTATTTTATGAAATTTCATGCTGCTAATATGAGCAGTATTTCTTCTTATGATTGAGCATTTTATTCAATATACTTCCAAAATTGAACTTATTTGATACCACAAGTGGCGAACGCTGGCATAGGGCCATGGAGCCATGGCCCTACCAAAATTCACAGAAAGAAAAAAGCACTATAAATAATTATTTTTGAACAGATTGATTTCATTTTTGAGTCTCGAATAAGTTTAATTTGCCGTGAAGCAGCACAATACTCTGCTTGGTAAGAGAATTCATGGGAGGAGTGGGTGGCGAGTTCGGCGGGGAGTTCCCCCACTCCAATGGGGCCACTGCCTAGCTGGCTCGGTCACAAGACGTGGAATGCATGCGCACCTTATGCTTCTCTCTCCATCTCCTACCCTCTCCCGTGCTTGAGAATATCTACCGTTCGGGCCAAGTTCATTTTGGCTTGGCTCGGCTGTTTCAATTCTCCGCAATGAATATGACAAGTGCTTTATGAAAACAGCCATTTTTGTCATAGTCTTACAATGATAAACTCGAAATAAAACGAATGCGAAGACCCCTCCCTAATTTGATTTTAGTTAAAAAGCAACAGTGTGCCAACAAACAGGAAAGGTGTGGTAAATTTAATGCCTTATTTGAAGAACAATTGGCTGTGTGGGTGCGAGGAAAAAATGTGTTTTTTTGTTTTCCTTATGTTCTTTTCCAAGGAGATGTCAGCTGGTCGAGGAACAGGATTTTGGACTTGGTACACAATTGGGAAAAAATGAGGGCTCCCGAAAAATCTAAACATATGAACAATGTTTTGAGTTTATTATTGCTTGGTAAAGTAAATATTCAAAGTCAGTTTAACTCTCAGTATCGGCTAGCTATATCTAAACATAACGAACAAGTAGATAAAAATGAATACGTATTAAATTTGATTATAAATTGTATACATTTTTGTGGGGCATTAGAATTAGCATTTAGAGGGAATGATGAACCGGATGTGTCACAAAATAAGGGAGTTTTTCGTGAGTTAATCCAGTTTAGTTCTGAGTTAGATAAAGACTTAAAAGTTCACCTTAGTCAATCAGCTGTGTTTAAAGATACGTCTATAACTATACCGAATGAGTTGCTGGAATGCATGTTAGAAGTATACCACGAAGAAGTTCTCAAAGAAATTCAAAAAGGAGATTATGTAGCATTGATACCCGATGAAACTACTGATGTGTCATGTCAATTTCAGTTAGTCATTGTATTATGTTACATTGTAGGCGGAAAACCGGTAGAAAGGCACGGGAATTTCCTGACTGACATGATGCTTGTGCAATCGTAGATTGTACTTTAAAAAAACTCGACCCCCTAATTGGTGAGTCTGAATAAACTTATAGCAAAAAGTTTTGATGGTGCTTCTGTTATGAGTGGATGTTTAAATGGCATTTAGAAACTGATAAAAGACAAGTATTTATTCACTTGCTAATTTCGACCACAGTTACACCCACCATAATCACAGAAATAAAAGATAGATTTCAATTTACTGGACACCTCATGGCTACGAATCTATTTGTGGTCGAAGAATTTGATAACTATAGAAAAAAATTCCCTAACACGTATCTCGGTGAAATAATTGAAAAGTATCCGTTTTGAAAAAAAAGATACTGAAGATTGAACTTCAAATTTTTTATGAAAGAGAGGAATTGAGAGCAGTTTCTGGTGCAGTACCATTTCTGTCTCTAATTTTAGTGATGATTTGTGTGAAACGTTTCAAGAGACAATAAAGCTTTTAAAAGTGTTGATCATGATACCAATGTCGACATCAGAAGCAGAACGGTGTTTTTTAATGATGAAAAGAATAAAGACTTTTCTTAGGAATGCTATCGTGTGAAAAACTTTTGTAAATAACATAGATAGCTTCAACAGTAAAGTTATTGATTTATTTTCTAACAAGAAAGATTGCTGAATAGACTGTTTACCACTCATTTTAGCTGCAAGACACTTTTTTCATCTACTCACTACAGTACATTTTTTGGTAAGTAAAAAATTAAATACTTTTTTGTATTAGGAATTTAGGTTTTATTAACATATGTTGGCCTTACCAGTTGAAACAACCACTGGCCGCCACTGAATTCCACTGAACAACTTCATAGTTTAGCATTACCAATAAATAATAATTAATAATGCCAATAACAAAATTGAAAATGTAACACCTGAGAAAGTATGCTCAACTGTTCAAGAAATGACTCACCGGAATTATAAAAGGACTATAAAAAATAATGTCTCTTAACAGGGCCGGCATGAGGCATTTTCAGTCAGTTCTCTGGAACAGGACCCCATACTATATTAGGGGCCCACATAAAGCTCAATTCTCATGTATAGACAATTTTTATTACATATTAATACATTTGGAACAGAGAGCTGGACTGGAGGGCTATCTTTAATAAAAATTCTACATTAAAAAGAGTCCATTACCACAGGGGAGGGAGGCACTACAAGCAGGAAAAATAAAAGAATGTCACACTATTGTGAGAGAGCTCACTCCCCTCTTACTCCGAGTGTAAGATAATATGAATGACATGGTAGAGATTTTTTAAATTTAACACTTAGCAAATTGAGCAAAAGATGAAAACTCGGTTCCTTTGAAATGACAAATAAGCATATCAAATAGCATTTCCGAGGATTTCAGTAACTGACTGGTAATGCTATCACAAAGCCATTGATATTTACAGTATTCATTCATCAAATCTCTCTGTATCGAATATCATTTTCCCATTGGAACGATTTAAGATCACTATTCAGAACAGGGTTGCCAGATTTGTAATCATTTGACATTTGACTACCTGTGCAGGACTCAGGATTTTACTTCGTAAGTCGGGACAGTCATGCAGAAATTGAGACCCCTGGCAACTCTGATCCTGGATGGCATTAGCTAATCAAAATCAACTTCGTTTTCTCATGAAGTGACAAACACATTAGCCAACCATCACTCAGTGGACGTTAGTGCTTGTCATTCCCCGAAACTTTCACAATCCCGGGATTCAAAATTATAAATCCCAGGATCTCGGGAATATCCCAGGATTCCAATAAACAATTTTAAAATCATTTAAAAGAAAGGAAAAATAAAAATAAGATTACCAATTGCTTGTTTATGAATCAGGGTTGAAATAAAACTTTTTAAAATTATAAAAAGGAAGAATAAAATAAAAAATTGTTACAAATTTTTTTATGAACAGATGAATCTTAAGTAATGTTACTCTAGCTTTAGGATTTTTTATCAATTCATTCGGGTTATTTAATATTTTAGTAGAAAATTATTCCATTTTATTTATTTGAACCTTGTATCAGACAAAATGCTTACATATTGATGTTTAAACTATGGTCACATCACCAATTAAGGCGGCTCTGAGAAAATGTGGCATTGCGAGATATGGTTCCGACTAAGCGATGGGTACTCTTTTGAGAAGTCGTGTTTTGTTCGAGCCAGCAACTTTGCATTCCCATTGTTGCCACTTTCCAGCAGTTTCCCAGTTGTAACAAGTTAATTCACAATGTAACACAGTGGTTTCCAAAGTGTGGGGTGCTCCTCCCTTGGGGGCACGATGAGTAGGTAGGGAGGCACAAAGGATTTCTCATATATTTACTGTCCTTTTAACTATCCTAATCTTGAGACCTGCAATATGCAGCAGCCAAATTCTAGCCCTCAATTGACTAGGATGTATCGTTTGCGTCCATGTTTTTCTTAAGGTGGCTTTATTAATGGTAATTGTATGCCAAATAGGTATTGTTTAAGAACTGTAACTGAACATGATATAGAGGGAGGCACTAAGATATTTTTCTTAGGTGAGGGAAGGCGCGGTTTTGTAATGTTAGGAAACCGCTGATGCAACATAAGTTCATGACATTCCCCATGCGCATCTTTTTTAGTTCAGTAACATGCTCCTCTACTTGGTATTTGAACTGGCAATGCTGCATATTCTCAGAGCCGGCTTATTTGATGATGTGGACAATAGTGATTGTGTTTTCTGGTTTTTAATCACTCCCAGGACCCTGAGAAATTCGAAGAAATTTGTTAAAATCATTTACAAATATGGATTACACGAATAAGATAAAAAATGATTGAAATTAGCATTTATTTATTGACCTAAAATTTCCTTATCATAATGATTGTAAAAATATAGTTACCAATACACACGGTATGTAAAATAAAATACGAATTGAAACGTCTATACCATTAGCATACTTACATTTCTCACATAGATCATATCGACATCAGTGTTCTAATTCTTATTTCCTATTAGTAATTGATTTATAGTAACTTTTAAGAAAACAATGTGATCACACTACGATCACTCAGTGATGTGCATATTTTGGTTATGAAAAGACCTGCTGCAGTTGTGAGAAAAACCTGAACTTTGATACACCAAACAGTTAGTCAAAATATGCTCAATTTGAGAGACAATCTGTATACAATGTCAACTCTCACCCTATAGCGCAGTGGTCTTCAGCCGTTTTTGTTTTCATCTAAATTATTTATGAATATGGAATACACCAATATAGTTTTTTAATTAGAGAATACGGAAAACGATTCAGTTGAATTATAATTGGGAATACTATAAACGTAAAATCAGGGGCATTTACATATTATCTGGACGTGAAACTCCTGTCGTAAATTTGAGGTAAGCGGAAAATAGTGGAAACAAAATCCGTTAAAATTTATCATTGTTCTTATGGACCAAAAGAAAAATGCATAAATACGTGGAAAACATAAAATTGGAGGACATAAAATCGAAGCTTCACTGTATATATTCCCACAAGAATGCAAGCATTTTTGAGTGCTCTATATAAATTTCTTCCTTATTATTGCATTAGAAGTAAAACTAAGCAACTCGAAAAAAAAAGTCTTAGTGGTCCCTTTAGGAACCACATGAATGATAAAAGCTAGAGAGTAAAATTCTCTTTATGATATACTGGGAATTTCTGGGATATTCAATGGATTTCCTGGAATATGGGAAAACCATTTTACCCACAGGATCCTGAGAAAGCAGGATCCTGGGATGACAAGCACTAGTGGACGTCTCTCTGTCGAAGAACATTTCACGTTTGAGAGGATGTTATTACAAACTAAGAATTACTGACAAAAAAAAATTTCTACATCAACAGACCCGTGTTTCCCATAAGTATATATGTACATACAGTTTCCTTGAATTGTTCATTCTGTTATATAAACCTTAAGAAACAACAATGACCTAACAGTTTTCTAGTTATTCTAATAGCAGAATTTTTTACCCTCTTTATATGTGGAAATTGATTTTGATATTGACTCAGGAACACATTAACAAAATTAACATTATTTCTAATTGAAAACCAATCCAACTTATGAACATTCAGTAACAGGGTAACATCCTTGCCTGTCACTCCAAAGGTCGCAGGTTCGAATCCCGGCTAGGTGGGTTTTTTTGCATCTAGGGCATGGATGTTTGTGTTCGTCTATTGTTACTGTTTATATATTCCACTGTAATATGGCTACAAAAGCTGAATGTGGAATTACTGAATAAATAAAAAAAATTTAAAAAACATTCCATGGTATGCATTATGCTCATAAGTTGAGGTTCCACTGTATTATTTTTAATGTACAGCTTTCGTATATTTTGTAGGTGGTTTGCCAGATACTTTTTATATTAAATGTGATTCATGGTCAGCAAAAGGTTTGGGACCCCTGGTGTAGAGTGCTGTTAATCTCAGAACAGTAGCAGCAGCCAGTCTCTCTCTCTCTCATAGTCTTAGTCTTATGCTCGTAGGGCAAGGGTGGCACGTCTTCTTCCCTGATACCTCTTTGTAGAGCACCCATGCATTTATGGCTGCCAAATCGAGAACATTGAAGAACACGTGCATTGGTCAACGTCGGGAACCTGACTTCGTCTCTGGTGTTCTCTTCCCATTGTCATTTATCCCTACTGTTAGGTGGAGTGTACTCGGTAACAAGATGTTTTTGCTGGTCTTTCTCTGGTACACAGTGAGAGTGGTGTCATCTTGTACCTTCTTGAACAGGATGCTCAAATGGAGAGGCTGGTTTCCTGGCCTTTGCTGTTGGTGGCACCTGCCCTCAGTAACGTGCTGAAGAGGCTGGTGGATTTTGCCTTCAGCATATTGCCAAGCTTTACAGAGGTGAAATAACTGTCAGTAATGACGTTCCGTCTCTTTTCGAGGTGTACATCTATCAGCCTGAGAACGACGATATCAAGAATGCCTTGGTTATCTGGATGGTGCTGATCTGCACCAGTATATGGATACATTCACAATGTACTTCATGACCATGCAAATGAGCAAAAACTTGATTCCAAACTTGTCAGACTTCCTTGCTATATACTGTGTGAATGGAAATCTTGCCTTTGGCAGCAGGAGTTGTTCATTCACAGTAAGGTTCTCCCCCGGTTTGTAGCATGCAGCACTGTTCTCAGTAAAAGCATTCCAGATTGCTGACTCAAGGACATACTTGTTGGTCTTTAGATACACAGACCTAGTGGTCGTGAAGGGAATCTTCCACACTGTTGTCACTGTCCACATGGTTTCGAAGTAGAACATAGTCCTCATCACCACTATCCCCACTTCTGAATGCTTTACTCTCATCTCCTGATTTGTCCTCATTTAGATTTTGAAGCTCCTTCAAAACCTCCTCAACCATAAAACCATGGTGGCGAGATATTTTTACAGCACGCAGTACCAAGACAAATTAACTCCCTTCCACTTACCTACTCAAATAAGGGCATGAGCCAGCCCACAGAAATCACATGATCATTTCACAGTTTATGTTTAAGTGTCATTATCTTTTGTATACAATGTAGCACCCCACTAGCTAGACAAAAGAGTGCCTCCACACAGAATGTAAACACAATCTATTTCAGACCCAGTAAAATCACAGTTGTTGCTCTTTTGTGACACGTGACTTACAATAGTGCTTGGTAAGCTTTAGGAAATAAACAGGCAGCTCCTCGATGACATCTGTGCAACTTATTGTAGCCTAATATTTTGATGCCGACAGAAGAAACATGATAGTACACCGAAAAACGCATTAGGGGCCATTCTGGCCCCTTGGACATTCTAGGTATGCTCCTTCATATCTCCGGTTCTAATTGAGCTACAACAATCCAACCAGGCACAAAGCATATTTAGGCCAAATAAGGAAAAGTAAAAATTTACAACTTTCTCATGTCTATCGTACGAGAGAAATAGGCACAAGAACTTGAAAAAGGAGCCAAAATTGCCCCTTGGGCTTTCTTGTTTTAAATCATTGCCAAGGAGATTTCTGGTATTAGATTTGATAAAATTCATAGAAGAAAATAACTGTTCACAAGCATACATTGATCCAAGTATCGTTAAAAGAGCTTTTGCTAATTTTTTCATTGCCAGAAATGTATCAGGTAAAGAGTTCCATACTGAGAGAGTTAAATTCTCAACTCTCATTTGCTCTGATAATGTATCAGTACATTGTTGCAGTAACTTTTCCCTAACTTAACATTTAGCTCCACGAATTTATTGCTCCATACAAAACTGATTTGAAACTCAATTAATTCCATCTCTAAATTATCGATGTCAAGCCATTCGAAGAAAATCTATCGAAGGTCTTCAAATGTGATCATATGTGGCAATATCATGAATTTTAATGTTGTCTCCACTTCAAGAAATTGATCAAATCTTTCCATAAATATTTTCTTTGTATCTCCTATTAAAGAGTTGTAATTTTTCAAAATATCAATCTTATGTTTGCCATCATCAATGAAAAAAGGCGATGTTGCAAGATGCTTCTTAAGTGATGGAAAGTGCTTTACATTTTCAGTCATCAAATTCTTTTCAAATACCTCAAGCTTCTTCTCAATAGCTTTAATATGTTCGTACATTCTTAATACGATCTGACATCAGCCTTTAAGTTTTACATTTAGTTCATTGAAATGTTGCATGAAATCAGAAAAAACATTAAATCATTTAACCAGTTTTTATCTGTAAGCTCTGGAAAATCTTGCTCTGCATCCTGTAAAAAATCTTACTTTGTGTAAGATGCTAACAAAACAGTTCAAAACTTGACTGCAACACAACCATTGGACACTATTGTACATAAGTAATCCTCAATTTTGAAATTCAACCTCAGCTAAAGTTTTGCAAACTCTTGTTTATTAGGAGTGCGAGCAATAATAAAATTGACAATTTTTGTTAACTACAGAAATCACATTTCCAAGAGAATTTAAACTTTTTTTCGCACAATGCTTCCTGGTATATAATGTTATTAAATTGAAGCAAAAGGCATTGAATTTCTTTTGTAAGTAATTGAACAAATCCAACATGTTTGCCAATCATACTTGGAGCTCCATCAGTTGTTACCAACAATATTTTTTAAGTTGATCCCCATTTCTTTAAATTCTTTTTTTAATTCATTCATAGTATCGCATCCTGTAGTTTTTCGTGGCAATGCCATTAATTTAACTAATTCCTCCCTCATTGTATTATAGAGGAGAATCTGACAATAACCGCAAGTTGCATCTGTGCTGTTGCATCCATACTTTCATCCAAACAAAGGAAAAATTTCTGCAGATTTTAAAATCCATTAGAAGTTGATTTATAACGTCTTTGTTTAAAAGTAAAATTTGGTCCTTTACAGTGTTTCTACTAATAGGCAATTCTTTAATATGATTTATGATCAACTCCTTATCCGCTTGCTTGTTCTCATCCTTCCAAGTGAAGATACCAGATAATCCTGTGAAGGGATATTGCTGTTGTTTTGCTACTGAACTGCTACTTGCACCATCCGGGCATGCCCTGATTGAGATTATTTTCCTGAAAAGAGTGGAACACCTGGGAGAAACCTATGCCAGCGGGTGAGCAGAGGGACTCTTTTGGGTTTTCCTGTTTTCCCCGCATACAGGCATCGCAGAACTTGATGGCACTCGCCTGCACGAAGCGTGACATCAGGGAGGGGAAAGCATGGATGGAAGGGGTAGGCAAAGGTAGCAGAGGGGAGAGGAGAGCGCATGGCAGGCAAAGCTGCCAAAATACTCGCATTAACCCTGGAGAGGGCACGTGGTCTTTCCGAGTGGAGTGTCAGCTACACCCTATACTAAATGATTTATTATGACAGTATCAAAACTTGCAGGCCACACTTGGAATATGCTTGTAGTATTTGGGACTCGTGGAAGAAGGCGTTAATTAAAGAATTAGATAAAGTGCAATGGAGAGCAGCTAGATTTATAAAAAAAACAATTCGAAGGGAACAGGTGAGACATAGGCTCTTAGAAAGATACAGGACACTCGAGTTAACAATGACACAGAGGAATGGAACGGGAACAACAACAACGATATGTGGATTTGTTTTAAAAGTTACTTTATTTCAAATAATGAATAAATATAAGGGGCACACAATTTCATTCAATGTCACACTCTTCACTTTCCGTGTCACTTTCAAAGTTTATCACTAATCTTTCAACAAAAGCTTCCATATTTACTTCCGCTGCAATATATTCCTCCTCACCCATTATTCTCTTCCCACCACACTACACTTTTCCTCCACCATGGTTTTCACTTCTTCTATTTTAAAACAAACATTTCTTGTTGGCTTACGCTGTTTTATTTTTTCGCAGTGCATTGTATTTCAGTGGGTCATAACACATGATAACAATGACTGTAATTAGTGTCATTATATTAGTTTATTTTATTATACTTCAACTTATTGCAGTCATATTATAATTTTTCGTATCACTATTTTTTTATTTATTTTTTCTGATATATTTTATTCTGTTATGAAGTAATTTTTCTTAGTGAACACTGATTCAGTTATATTTGCCATTTATAATAAATGCTCACTTTGAATTTTGCAGTGCTTTAGTTAAGGCGAATAAGAGAAAGTATTTTAAAATTGGCAACGAAGGAATGCGACCGTAGGTACCCTGGTGGACACATGCGGAGACTGTCTTTCTCCCCCGCATCGAGGAAGTTTTTAGACAATGAACCCTTCCACTGAAAAGGGTCTTCTGTGCAAGTGTCACCAAGTTCTGCGATGCCCGTACCATAATCCATTTTCGCATACAGGCTAAACTTTAGAGCATAGAACTTTAGATACTCTTCCATGTCACGCTAAAGATCTTGGCGTGTCACTCTGTGACACACGTGTCAATGGTTTGCCATCGCTGTTTTAGGGGATTGACGTGTCCTACAGTTGCTCCGTCTAACTTTCTTTTTTACCATCTACAACTGCTAACTGGAATGCCCAGAATTAGGAACTTGAGGCTGAAAACGTGGATATTAGATCCATGTTGAATGATGTAGTTCAGACTACGTCTTCATTTCAAGATGAACTCAACAGTGTAAAGAATCTGGAGGGCCAGAAGAAGAAGGAGGTAATTACCTCATTGGATGACAGATTCAAATCCTTCAAAAGCATCTGATGAGTTATTGAATGTCTCGACCATCTGCAGCAAAAGAGTGATAATTTTGATGATCGACTAGATGAGTGGTTATCAACCAGTGTGTCATGACACAATGATGTGTTGCAAAGATCTGGGAGGTGTGTAGCCAAAAATGTTAATAACGGCTATATTAAGCAAAGTTAATTTTGTTAAGGACAGTTATCATCTTTCTTATGCATAATAAAACATTGTTATATTTTTGCTATATTTATGATGCTTTATTGTTAAATAAGGAATTTTATGTATTTTTTTGTTTTAACAAAGAAAATTGACTTTTTATTTCATGGTATGCCGTGGGAGTTTTTCATAGTGTGTCGTGGAAGCTGGACCATTTAAAAATTGTGTTGCCAAAGCAAAAAGATTGAAAAACACTGGACTAGATGCTCTCGATCAATACTTGAGAAGAAATTGTCTCCTCATACATGGCATTCCTGAGAATCAACACGAGAACTGTCTTAGTATCATCAGAACCTTTTTCTCAGATAAGTTAGATGTTATGGTTGATCCTATTATGTTAAGTAGGGCACACAGAATTGGCCCACCAAAATCCATCCCCAACTCTTTTCCCAGACCAATAATTGTTCAACTTCTTTCCTACCAGGACAGAGATAAAATATGGCGAGCCAAAAGTCCATGGGATTTCTCGTAACAGAGTCCCTTACATCAGCTAGCAAGATAGACCTCCATGGAGCAAAGGAATTGGCCAAGAGCTGAGTGGACCTAAGACAGCAAAATTGTCATCCTGAAACCAAATGGGACAAGGGCTTAATCACCACCAGCAAGGAATTAGAAGCATTAAAGCGGGATTGGGAGAATACATAATCAAGAGATGGATGATGGCTATGTGGTGGAATCAACGGACATGAGGACCAAGCAGCAGCTAAGAAGTAGACAAGAGCAGCAGAGAAGAGAAATTGACAAAGACTTCACAGCGGTGAGGTTCTAAAGTTATAATAAAAAGGTGCAGTGCTAATGTGTGGTGTTTTAGTGAAGCTCAGTGTTTTGAGTGTAGTGTTAGTGTACCTGAAATTATTTTATTATCCTCTTAATATTGTAATTCCCATAATTTGATTTATTCATTTAATTATTTTTTTAAATCCATGTTTTTTTCCGTTATTCTTTATGCCCCTTAGTAATAAATTTTCAACCACTTCACTCACTCCAATAGTTAATGAAGCTAGTTCTGTTAATTCTGCAAACTCAGGTCACCAATTTAATAATATTCCGTTACAGAATTCTCAAATACCTCGGAATAACAATAATGAAACTCTTACTTGGAATCACCACGTTATTAAAATCAGTAAGAAAGTCTACTCCTCCCTTCACTTCCTTAAATGATTAAATAACACTCTTTCTCTCTCAAAAAGCAACTAGTCCATTTGCTTATCATTCCTCATTTTGATTTTGGCGATATAGTCTATCAGGATTTAATCCAAGAGCTCTCCATTAACTTCAGAGAGCGCAGAATGCCTGTGTTAGATGCATATACAATCTAAAGAAATCTGATCATATATCTGAACCTTTACTTAAACTCTCTTGGCTGAACCTATAATCTAGAAGGTGCTTGCACCTACTCTCCCTATTATTTGAAATTCGTAAAAATAATGCGCCTCATTACCTTTCTTTGCAGTTCAACAGTATCAATTCTGTTCATAATTTACATGCAAGAGTAAATCACAAACTTCTCATTCCCCAACACAGGATGGAAATCTATAATAAATCATTCACGGTAACGGTTTGCAGATTATGAAACAAATTTCCAGCTTTTCTTTTAAATTCACTATATATAAATTCATTTAAATAGGCCTATTACAGACATCTACTCTTGCTACAAAAGAATTGCAGTACAGAATGTTCCTTCACTTAATTCTTAGTATTCGATCCAGGTTCTGGTCAAGATTACTCCCCGAGATTACTCCATCAGAAAGCACAAAACAACACACACTTTCAAATAACACATTGTTATTCCTTCTAAAACATGCCGCTAAATTAAATTAAGTAATTTTTTAGGTTAAACAAGGGTAATATATTATTTAACCTGAATTTCTTCATAAAGTAATTTTTTATTTTACTTTGTATTTTTATTTGTTTTCATTTAAATGTCATGATAAATATCTACAATTGTATAATTAGATGTATGTGTTGATAGATGTATATGAGTATATGAAAATCAGCATCAATGTAACAATTATATTTATAAATAACAATAGGTTATGTTAATTTGTTTGTACATTAATCTATTTTATTTTTTCTCTTCATATTTGCTCTATAAAATGTAATGTAGAATTCAACTCAATTCTCTCTCCCAAAATAATGTCATTTGCAAATCAATTGACAACTTAAGAATTTTTACTCAGTCTAATGATGTGGTATGAAAGTTAATATGGTTAGTAAATTGTTTCATAGTACAACTATGCATGTAGATGTGGCAGTAAAGCATTTTAAAGAACTACTATTTTGAAGAGTTCAGAAGTTCTGGCTTTGTGTTTCCTTTAACCAAAGCTAGGGAAATTGTTAGTGAATTACAAGTCAATTCAAGGAAATGAGAAGAGGTAAGAAAAGAAAACAACTTGAATATGCAAGTGCAGATGAACTTATTGAAGGTGCTGAGGAAAGTTTTAGTATCAACTACATTTAAAAAATAGTTGATGCTACTATAATTTATTTGAAACATAGATTTGAACTATATGAATGTCACAATGTTAAATTTGGATTTTTGTATAATTTTTAGGTACTCAAAATAATGACAAACTGATATTCTAGATCACTGTAAAGATTTGCATTTAACATTAGATACAGATATAGATAGGTTAGATTTGTTTGAAGAATTAAAAATGTATAGGACTATTGATTCTTCTAATTTTACTAGTTTAGAAGTCATAAGATACCTATATATACGGAAATGGTCTTAGTGAAATTTACCCCAATTTAACAATAGCTTTAAGAATACTACTCGCTACACCTGTTACAGTAGCATCCGCAGAACACTTGTTTTCGAAACTTGGAATCAGAGCCGGGCACGAGCAGTGCTGTCGCACAGGGCCCCGCACTCAGCTGGGACAGATCACGTCGGTACCTTATGGTACCTTAGTGGCAATGAAAAATGAATGAAAAATTCAAGAAAAAAAGAAGTCGTGAAATTAAAAAATGCTATGTTCAAATATATTACGATGACAACCTTGGAGACTCCAACCATTGTAAATTTCTCGGAGGATGGAGAAGAAGAAACAATGAAAATGAAGAAAAATCGAGAACACAACCGAACAAGATCTAAAAGTACAACCATCAAAAACACGTGAAGATAAAGATGCTGCAGTCAATATTGATGTAAACATCAAGGATACTTCAGATCAAAATCTGGCGGAAAAACACAAAGAGAAACATACAATCGAGGATACAGGAAAACAAGTTCAACAATTACCTTCATTACCAATAATAGTCCAACAACAACAAGAATCCAATGAAATTTTGATGTTGAAGATCCAGCAACCTGGCCAAAAAATTTAACTGATGGAATGAGAACATTAATAATTAAAAATGGTCCCATTCAAGTAAAATCTAACAATTTTCCCAGAGATGCCCATGAAAGATGCTTTTCCAATTATTATTATACTAAGAAATTGCCGAATGGGGAAAATCAGCAAAGAAGATGGTAAATATATTCGAGTAGTACGAACAGTGTATGGTGTTTTGCTTGTAAACTGTTCTCAAATTCAGAATCCACCTTATGCAATCAGGGTTTCACAGATTGCCTCTATTTAAGTACAAGAATTCCTGAACATGAACGCTCATTAGAACATCGTCATTGCATAAATTCTTTAATTGAAAGAGAACAAAATTTAATAAAAGGAATTGCTATTGATGCAAAAAATGAAAAGCTAATTAAAGAGAAGACTGAAGTATTACACAAGATATTTGTTTGAATAATGGCAGAACGTAATTTAGCATTGAGGGGATCAAGTGACAAACTTTTTACATCCAACAATGAAAATTTTCTCGGATTGATGGAATTAATTGCAACCCAGTTTTAAAAAAAATCATTTAAATGATTATTCAGAAACGAAAAACACTGGAAGCAGACAAAATACAATCTACTTTTCTCAGAATTCAAGATGAATTAATTGAATTAATAGGATCAAAAATGAGACAAATGATTAGAGATATGGTAAATAAGGCAAAATATTTTTCAGTCTTACTTGACTGCATGCCAGATGTTAGTCATCATGAACAGGTATCTGCTATATTTAGATTTGTGCATGTCGACCAAACCGAAGTTGAAATTCGAGAACATTTTACTCCATTTTTAGTGTTAATGACACTATGGGGAAGAAATTATTCGATAGATTTAAATTGCTATTGGAAGAGTTGTGCATACCTTTAGAAAATTGTTGTGGGCAGGGCTACGAGAATGGGGCAAACATGAAGGGTTTTAACAAAGGTGTTCAAGTGCACTTCTTAAATGAAAATGAAAAAGCCCTACACATGTCCTGTGCATGCCAACCTGATGTTGGGTGATATCGCCAAAACTTCAGATACCGCAATTAATTTTTTCAAGACATTATGATGAGTATACATGTTATTTTCTACCTCAAAATCTGGTTAGAATGTATTAACAAAATAGTCACTCGTTTTACACCAAAACCGCTATCTAATACAAGATGGGAGTGTCAGATAAGTAGCATTAAAGCTATTTGATATCAACTTCCAGAATTTTTTAAGGCTTTAGAAGAAGCTGAAAAAAATGCATCTGACAAAGATCTTAAAGTAGAAATCAGAGGAATATACAAACAAATGCATAAATTTGAATTCATTCTTAGTCTTGTAATTTGGTACGAATTATTATCAAAGGTAAATATTGTTAGTAATTTATTGCAAAACAAAACAATGCATTTGGATATTGCAGTTAATCATTTGGAAGAATTAGTTACTTTTTCAAAAATTACAGGGAGAACAGGTTCACAATTTGCCTAAACAAAGCCAGAGAATTATCTAAAGAATTAAACATTGAAATTTATTTTAAAGATCGCCAAGTAAGTCGGAAAACAATGTTTTTTGATTACGAAGGCAATGATACTCCAATATTAAATCCTGAAAAAAATTTCAGAATTGGTTACTTTTTATTAATAATTGACTCTCCTATAATGTCTTTTGACAAACATTTTAAATCATATCAAGAACATTACAAAATTTTCGGTTTCTTATACGAATTTGAAAAATTGAAGGAAATGTCCAAATATGGTCTGAAACAAAATTCGGATATTTGATTTAGATCTCGATAAAAATGATTTTTACGATGAAATAAATGTTTAGAAATATTGTTTCCGCCAACTTAACATGTTTGGAAGTACTACATTTTATATATGCGAAACACTTAACAGAATTGTATGCAAATGTCGCCATAGCCTTAAGAATAATTTTGACAAGCCCTATTACAGTGGCATCAAATGAAAGACGTTTTTCTAAACTGAAAATAATAAAAAATTATTTAAGATCATCACTTTTGCAGGAAAGATTAACTTCATTTTCAATCATTTCCATTGAAAGTGATTTAGCCAAAAAAATAACTACGACGATGTTATTAACGATTTTGCGGTTGAATGAGCCAGAAAGATTTTTTAGTAAGTGAAAAATTTGTTATGCAATTGTTTATGAATCATATAATTATTCATTGTAATTTTTCTTATATATATATATATATATATATATATATATATATATATATATATATATATATATCTTAAAACTGGGATTCATATTTACTTATTATTTATTTTTTTGTAATAAAAGATTTTTTGTGTTGGTTTGATAATATTTATTGTAATTTGTGTTTCTATATAGCTTAAAATTGTTATTTACCTATTATTAGTATTTCCTTTTTTCCCTAATATTTTTTTGTAATTGATACTGTGAAACTTGAAAAATAAATACAGAAAAAAGTATGAAATATTAAATTTTATTTTTTCCCCTGCGTTTTTAAAGCTTATTGATAAGGGCCTTGCACAGGGCCCCGTAAATTTTGGGGCCGGCCCTGCTTGGAATTATAAAAACATTTTTAAGATCCACAATAAGTCAAGAGTGATTCACTTCCTTAGATATGTTATCAATGCAAAATGACATAGCAAAAACTTTAAATTTTGATGATATCTGTCAAGAATTTGTAGCAAAAAGAGAAAGTTTAAAAAAAATATTTTTTCCATATATTTAATAAAACTATTTGATTTTGTGATTTTATAAAAATCTGTGATAGTTGACTGTTCTCGTTGTGTAATTATGTGTTTATATTAATTTATAAATTACACATTTGATATCTAGTCTGTCAAGGTATTGCTTGATGTTTGATCAATAAAGATTGGTGTATAGAATTAGCCATTTTTGCTAATTGCAGTTTTGCAAAACTGCTATGTTCCTGACATCTATTAGCCTTTCTGTATTCCTTTTGTGTCTTTTTGACTACATTCTAAGCACAATGTTATTAGTTTCAGAGCAGTTAGACCATTATTTGTCAGTGTGATTGGAATCTAAATTACTGTTGGTGTACCGAGTCAGTCACACGCCTGGTTATGTAAGTTACTTAATATTTTTCTAATTTATCTTTTTTACAATGTAACAACCAGTGAATAATTATATTCAACTGTTTATATTATATTCAACTATTTATATGCTTTCAATAGTGAAATATTGTTAGCACATAAAAATAGACAACCTCCCTTTTCAATTATATCTTTGTTATTTTAGGGCTCATTATATGAGATATAAAGACAGTGTGAGATTATTTAAAGAATTACCAGATGAATGGCAGTGTTCTTCTCACTAATGAATATGGTGGGGATCAATGCGCAAGTTCTTTACTTTTCATGTAGCTATCCGGTGTTTAACTACTGTCTTGACCATCATTCGCTGCAGAAGTTTTGTTCGTTTGATAATAAGTTTAATGCGCCTTTGAGGGATGGTGAGGAAATCTGTTAACATGAAGTGGCTTTTGTGATAGTGGGTAGAGGCTTTTCTGCCAGTATACTAACACCGGTTTTTGTGGTTTTCAATTAGTTTTGCTAATTCCATATCTATCACCCATGAGCATGGGAATTGTTTGCTGTCACTGATCTTTTGTTCAAATAAGCTATATAGATGAAATTCATCATTCAGAAATCAATCAGCATACTGCTGCTATACTTTTGAAATACGCATCTGATTTACGAAACATTTCATGACTGAAGGAATTAGAACCTAATCATTTATTGATTGTATACTTGCTCCTTATTCCTTTGTGATTTCATTATTGTGATAAACAACTGATATATTTAATCAGGTGAAAGGGAGGATATGGTTGATGGGTCATGAATAAGAGGCAGTGCAATTTGTAGTTGAGAAACCACTCGTTGGGTCTTACCTCAATGGTCTTTACCCTCTCGACATGGTCTTTCAGAGACTTCCTGGACCCCTATTGAATGGGAGGTGGTTAGGGTGGCCATTGCCATTGGCCAAGAGAAAACTTTTTTGTTTAAAATATCCTATTTTCACGAGAAGCGATTTCAGTTGAGAAACATTCATCACTTCTAGGGTCTTCTCATAAATGTCTTTCTATTCTCCATACGTTCTTTCAGAGACTGCTGCTGTTACTTTTAAAGGAATATAAGAGGTTGGTTAGTTGAAAAAGAAGTGTTGAAGAGTAAGGGAGTGAGTGCACGCCACACTATGTAAAATTGTCACTATCTTTTGGAGGAATACATGCACCTGATCAACATTTCTGCTAGAGATCCTGGCCCTCAACAAATTCCAACTGGTGACAGCCTAGGAATGTTACAGCAATCTTCTTTATTTGTGTGTTTGTGCACCATTTAGTTTATGCCCAGAAAAAATTAGCCTAAAAGCACAGAATAGGTTATCGATGTAAACTAGGCTATTCACATTCAACTGTATTTCAGAAAAGTGAGAAACTGCCATTTAAAAACTCTTTGGTGTACCCCTTTAAAACAATGATAAATATGCATAATAAAAGAAAACAAACAACAATATTATCCTTTGTAAAAAAGTCACAGGAAAATGTACATCGTGAACAAAGTGTAAGTGAAAAAATTAATTTTAGTGAATGGAATGAAAGCATAGACAGTGCATAATAGCAAGAAAAAGAGCAATGTTTGTTGTTTGCATTAGTTATACAGACAGACATGTCCAACAAAGGTAACCCTAATGATAGAGCATACTTTTGGAAAGCGAGACAGCATTTTTCCAGCCAGAAACTTCTCGAAGTTCTGCATAGTTTATGATCACCAGATACTAAATATAAATTTCCTGTTAACAAAATTAAAGGAAAAAATTTAGACTGTCAAATGCATTGTCTTGGAAAATGGCATTGGTTATGTTATTTAGAATGGTACTGTCAAAATATTCAATTATGATTTTTTTAATTCTTTGTAATTGACTTAAATACTCTGTGAACATTTTTTTGTTAAATCATCTTCATTATGCAAAAAAACATTTAAAATAACTCTCTTAAATATCCCGCGAAAACGGCATCCTGGTTGGAGAGAGTAGTAAGGGGTATGTGACATCATCGCATGCATTATGACCGCACTGAAAGCATGCGATTTTGATACTTCGTCCTGTTGCTTTTTTGATATCATAGCTAAAATGGAGAACATGGAACTTAAGAAAGATTATAAGTATTGTCTGGTACCTCAGTGCTTAAATACAATGATTAAAACCCAGAGAAAATTGTTCTTCATGCTACCGAGCTCCTTGGGAAGAAATAAGAAGCAGAATATATTGTGGTTGAAAGCCATGAGCAGCTACGCATCTGATATATCGGAATGTACAACTGCATTTGTCTGCGAAGATAATTTAATCTAAGTACTAGTTATATGTATGTAGGTAATTATATTGCTTCGTATTTTAGTTTATGACTTATGTCGGCATTACATTGAAATGATGCATATATTTCTGGATAACGTTGAAAGAGTAAATTATATTTTTATGTTTCAAAGATTAGTACATATATTTTAACAAAACCTCCATAATGTAATATACCTATTCTAAATACATAAGATCAAACTTACGGAAATCGTTGGGCTATGGGTTTATTAAGCAAATAATTACTGTTGCAGTGCATATATTTAAGTACCAAGTTTTTAAGCAAATAATTTTACAAATGTTACATATTAAGTTAGTTCTGTATTTTAAATATTTTAATAAATGTGTTCACATAATATCCACGACAGCATGGTATTTTGAAGGACCATGTTTTGCTAAATAAGTGCAGTCATGACACTCCACAGACGTGATTAAATCTTCTTCTTCATCTACAACTACACTCACTTCATAACCTCCATCTTATTCTGTGTTCAGGGCAAATCTTGCCTTTAACAAGACATATTTTTCCTTCTCGCTTCAGTTTAACAAATCTAACAGCATTACTAACATAGTCTTTCCTCATTGACTTCAAAGGGAGAAAAAAGCCATAAAAGCAACAATGAAATTCGCGACATATACAAAAGAGACATGCAGTTATTGCAAACTCTTCTACAGTTTTTCTTTTCGCAAGTATAGGTAATAACTAAGGCAGATAGACACTTAAAACAACAAACTTCACCACATTTCCTCCAGACAAGACACACGGAAACTAAGGTTATTCACATTAATTTTGTATAATATTTGACCTGATGATTCTGTAAAGGCAGATGATAGTGATTATTCACCGAAACCGGTCATGTTATACTTCATATATTTTGTGGAGATTATCAAAAGTTTAATATAAATAAAAAATACTATCTAGCATTGTTCATGTTATTTTATTGAGGAATTCCACAAAGTCTTGGCCTCGTCCATTACCTTTTGTATACTTATCTAACTATATTTTACTTACTAGATACTAGGACAGCATGGGAAACAATACATAAATATTCTATAATGTTAGTTAAAACTTGAGTTGTTTTATTCATTTAATATGGGAAAGCTGTTTTACATATCTTCTGCATTTCAATCGAAATAATAGTACTATTACAATAACTGAAAATAAAAGTGCTACATCGAACTTGTTTTATCAATTAAATGTAATACAAACCTATCCGCCTTCACTCCATGCATTTCAACATCTGAATATTGCTCCCTATGACTTCTAATGTACCGCAAAAACATGTACGAATCAACGTTGGGCAAATTATCAGACCTAGCTACACAAAACCCTTCATATGCCATTTTGCAAAACACAAAGTGAAATAAATGCAGGAAGGTGCAGTATCTCTACCAATATTTCTTCTAAGACGAATTATAGAGGAAAACAACAGAATTAGGTCTTTCAAGCTTCTACTTCTGTATTGGCACAACGGCTTCTAGCACGGTAGCATCGGCTAACATGCTTATGGCATTCACTGACGTCACTTAACACTCGGCAAACTTCGGCTACCAATCGGATGTGATAAGGTTCGGCATTAACTCGTCTGTTTTAAATTGCTTTTTTATAAATATCTTTATTTAACAAAAAAACTTTATATTTGCCTATAAAAATAGCCATACAATACAACTTCATAAAATTTTTGGTAATTCCCAATATTTGACAGTCCCCCATTGATGGAAGGTCCATTTTGTAAATATTGTGTGCTATTCTCTCCATCTGCAGTAGGAATACATAAGGGTCAAAATCAGGGTAAATTTGTTTCAGAAGCTTTCAACAAATGGAACCATGCCTTAGAATATTTTGAGAAGCATAGCAAATTATCTTATCATATACGAAGCTTGGAAATATTTTGTAATTTAAAGAAAGTTGATGAGAAAAAGGTGCTTCCCATTGATAGGATTTTAGAAATAAACAAAGCAGAGGAAATAGTGAAAAACAGAGAAATACTCAGTTCAATGATAAAAACTGTAATATTTTGTGGGCAACAGGAGATCCCCTTACGAGGACTTTTAGATTATGGGCATTTAAATATTAATGAATAATCTGAAAAAAATTAAGAAAATTTTAGACCATTACTTAGAACGCATGTCGAAGCAGGGGACAAAATTTTAAAGAATCATTTAAAAAGCTGTGGAAGAAATTCTAACATAAGCTGGAGAACACAAAATGAAATTATATCTTCCATAAATGACATAATTTTAAGGGATATTTCAAATCGCAAGTGTTTCAGTATAATCGCAGATGAAACTGCAGATGTTGCTGGGATAGAACAGTTTGCTCTTGCTGCTTGATTCATTGTAAATGATACAGTCCAAGAACAGGTTATTCAATTTATACCGGTTGTCAGCAGAACAGGAAAAAGCTAGATTCTTTGAAATCTTTCAATATTAATTTAAATTTTCTCCGAGACCAAGGATATGATGGGGCTAGTGCAATGAGTGGGCAGTTCAAAGGAGTTCAAGCTCACATTAAAAACAATTCCCCTCCACATTATATGTGCATTGTAGCTCATACACCTTAAACCTAACGATTTCAGATTTACTCGATATCAGAAACTGTGAGGGAATAGTGGGTAAAATCTATACATTTTTTCACACTCCATTGTGGCAAAATGTTTTAATAACATACACACACACAAACATTCATAAATGTGTCCTGTTTCCAGAAAACAAAAATTTGCTAAAATGTGTGGCATGATTCAATACATGTTGTGGTTGAATTGTTTAATGCTATATGACAGAGTAGAATGACAATGATACCTCTGTGTAAGCTGCCCTTTTCAGGATAACAATATCAAATGCTGATTTTATTATTTGTGTTCTGACTATAAATAAAGTATTTGCTCTCACTAAAAAGTTGAGTGAATATTTACAAATGGTCAATATTGATTTGAAAAGGGCAATGAGTTATGCTGACTTGGACATCGAAATACTCGCAAGTTTAAATGTTAACTCTGAAACAGTTTTTAAAGAGATTTTTTAACAGCCATACAGTCTCTGGAATTTGTAGGAGGAGAGGAAGAAATTATAATTCCAAGATGTGCCACAAAGCAATCAGTGTACTGCAACAATGTTCTTTCTATGTCCCCTGAGGAGTATTACAGATCTATATTCTTACAATTTATAAACAACATGATAATACAAAAAAACAAAGACTTGAAAAACATAAGAACATTTTAACAAAATTTGGTTTCTTGCTGTCTAAAACTTACGATGACGAAACAAAATACGATTTCCTTAAGTTATTTGATCAGTGATGATTTTTTTGTGACAATAAAAAAGCATGCTTGGTGAACTTAAACTATGGAAACATTCGATAAAAACTAGGAAATACTTTCTGCTATTGAAGGGTTTGTTTATTGTAACAGAGTTTTATCCTCATATTAACCCTTAATTAGTCATGTGGGTCAATATGACCCCATGCAATGTATTTTCATTGATATCAAAAGAAATTTATTACTTATCTAGACCAAACTTGCAATACCTTTGCCATTAACCTTCTTCAAGGTTTTTAAGCATTTTTATTATTTTGGGATGTTTATTGTGATATCTAAATATTTTATGCACAATATACATACAATAAATACTGAGACTATAAAATAGCAAGGATGCTCAAGACGTCGATCGCCAACCCATTTAAGGTAGATTGCATAAAGATTTCATTGCCTCTCTCATCTAATAGAACAGATGTTCTCCCACCTCTGCTCGACTAAATTTCTAACAATGAAGGCAGATGTAAATTCTACGATTACGGCATAACAAAAAGGCTCTTGCCAAATTCCAATAGGATCGTCCACCGAAAATATAAAATGAGAAATAAGTTTAGTTTTTCTCATTATGAGATAGAAAAAATTTATCAGACTAGATCATGGCCAAAAATAGACCATAGCGACCTCCAAGTTTGGAACTTCTTCCTAATCCAGTTCTTTACTAAGTCTGTTTTCTTACTAACTGTGGCACTGCTAACCGATGAGACAAACTTTACTCCTTAGGTTGGCAAAGCAAATCTGCATAATACTGTTATATTTGCCAGTAGATTTTCAACTGAGGTATAAATTAAATTATGTATGGTATAATTGATGAATGCAATAGCATAAAAAATAGTATTATATGTACCGTATATGCCAGTGTATAAGTTGACCTTTAGCTCAAAATATTCTGAAAATTTAAGTTCAACTTATACGACGAATATAAAATGTGACCCTTAAATAACAGATTGAAAACATTGATATTTACGAAAACATTTGATCTTATGGCATAGGTGATTGTCATTTTCAATCAGCTGCTCAATTGTTTACATATTGTCATTTATTTGAGAAGATTTAAGATAATTATTTTTAATAGTTAATAAAAATTCAAATTTTAACTTTTGTTTTTATTACTAAATCTCAAAAATATAAACGATCTATTTGCACTTACAGGAACGAAGGATAAGTAGAAATCCATTAGATGGCAATACGGTATATGACTGATGTTTCTTAAATTAAACAAATGATTTAATAACACAAAAATCGACACTGCATTTTTTGGAAAAGGTTACATTTAGGTTTTAAAACCATAAAATTCCTCGTATTCTTCATTCGAAGTTTTTTTAGCGAAAAAGTGGGAGGTCGACTTATACACCGGCATACACAGTATGTGTGTGTATGTATATATATATATATATATATATATATATATATATATATATATATATATATATATAACACTACCAGAATGCGTGGCGCGTGGCCCGCTGGAGGTGTCGATCTATGAGAAGAACTTCGTATTGCTAAACACAGCTGGCATTAAAACATATTAGATGTTTTTATCATAATGATAGTGTTGTATTGTAAAATCTGAGATAAAGAATTATAAAAGGACAGCAGGAAAGAGATAAGGAAGAAGATGGAGAAAAAGAGGGAGAGCTATGGATTGTGACAGGAGGGAATGAGAGAGGTGAGAGAGAGGGAGAGAGAGGGAGAGGGAGGGAGGGAGAGGGAGGGAGGGAGAGGGAGGGAGAGGGAGGGAGGGAGAGGGAGGGAGAGGGAGGGAGGGAGAGGGAGGGAGGGGGAGGGAGGGGGAGGGAGGGGGAGGGAGGGAGAGGGAGGGTGATTGATTGAGTCTTTATTTGGGGCGAGATTGAGATTAAAATAATTTTCAATTGTTTGATTAATTACAACCGATTAGAAAATAAATCGGCAAATCATAAATTTAATATTTCCTTAGCATCATATTTCTTTCCTTGTTTGGATGTTTTCGTTATTTCAGTCTCCGGACAAACGAAGTTCACAAAAACACGGTCTTACAACTCGATGTTCACCGGTGACACTCGAAACTTGGACAGCCCATGTCGAACAATAAATTCAAAAATTATGCCGATGTTCTTCGTGACGATAAGACAGCATTCACTATCATTTTTATGCGTTCTTTGCATGAAGTGAACGCATATAGGGGAGGTCGTTTCCGTCCGTCCGTATGTTAAAACTTGGAAACCTCTGGACGTATTTTGATGAAATTTGATATTGGGGAGCTTTGCTAAAATTGGTCGATTCCAATTTTGATTAAAATTGGGCAACAATTACGACAATTTTTCATGAAGACCTACAATGTTCCTTTGTTGCAACTCGGGAACCGCTGGACATTATTTAGATGAAAATTTATATTGGGGAGTTTTGCTAAAATTGGTGGCCCGATTCCAATTTTGATTAAAACCGGACAACAATTACGACCACTTTACATGTGGACCTACATGTAGTTTACACTGTTTCAACTCGGGAACCACTGGACGTATTTTGATGAAATTTGTTAAGGAGTTTTACTAAAATTTGTAGACCGATTCCAATTTTAGTTATAATATAATATATTTTACAACGTACCTCGCTAGCTTCTCGTTAAATACTCATCTGAGCGAAAAATATTGAGAACTTTCTGATATCCCAAAGAACGCAATTGGAAACAGTGTACTCCGAAATGGAGTACACCTTTCCAATCTTGTTGATTGTTAAATATGCCCTATCAACTCGCGTAACCACGGCCTTTTACGATGAACATTCAACAGCAACAAGACGAACACATGTCCATTCGAGGCCGTGGAATGGGACGCTTCCGCCTTAGGCGACAAAACAAAATCTCCCACATCACCACACAGACGGCTGTAACAGCGTGATATCGGATATACAAATATATATTCCACTTGAGGCAGTTGCCTCTCACACTCACCTTACGCCAAGAGCCTCGATTACGCCTACGGCAGGATCCGGATACTCGATCCTAAGATTGGGAGGCAAGCCACACACCCTTCCACGATGACCGGCGATTTCTCAGGTAACTTCTTAAAATTGCAGCTCCAACTGATTGATGAGTAATCACGTAATTAACCAGTAACCCCTTGATTTGGCATAGCTCAAATGCATTGCTTAGCAAAATTTTATGTATGATCAAGTTAAGAGTTAGATCGGGGAAAAAAGACATTTACCACAATTAATTCCAAGAGGCTATGAAAGGAAATAAAAATAATGAAAACGTTCAATCGTGATATTAATGAAAAGGGATGAATTAACACTACAATATTTGTTCCTTTAAATTCAGAAATCATTTGGCTATTGTCTTAAAGGCGAGTATCGTTGTGAAGAGCTGTTCAATATGGCGCCGAACAAATTAGTCATGTGACCTAGTACTTGAATCTGATTGGCGGGAATTTTTAAACTAGTGTAGAGCATTCCTCAGTCTTGATTGGTCCCCGATTACGTCATTAATCTCGAAACCAAAGGTTAAAATATTTAAATTATTAAATAATTATTAGTTCTTTTAGATCTAAAAGTTAAATGAAACTACTCTCATTACTGCAACGTAGCAACATAAGTGCTAAGGTAAAAGTAAATTATACGCATGATTCGTAGTAAAGGTATACGTTGCCGGTCGCATTCGTGGTTGCGAATATTAAGGCAATTACAGTGTGCGATCTACTAGGCGGGATCGATTTCTGACTTTTTCTAGAATTATCGGAAAATCATAAAATAGAAAATTGAGTGTTAACAATATAAAACCTCATCGGATAAGTTTTTACGGCCATTATTAAATTAAAAAAAATTGAAAATCACGTGTATTAAATATCATCGATGGCACTTTCATCAAAGCTTCCTGGGTCACAAAATGTTATGCGGTTCATTGGTTGCGCGCCCCTGCTATAAATCATTATACAAGACTGGTAATTTTCGAAAGGAGACTTGCTAGAGGAACCATAAATAAAAGTATTTAGCAAGTAAAAAGCTAAAGATACAGTTTAATTAACTTTCCTATTGTTTATCCTACCGGATGGAAAGTGGCCATATGATTACCCTTTCTTAATTCTTTGCTTAAATAATTTAGAAAGGATGTTACCCCACAAAAATTGATTTCGTGCTCGCTCGTTAAATTTCTTTTGTTACTCTCAAAGGTGCACAACTCAAAAATTGACACGGGCAAATCGACCTTGATTGGACTTAGGCGGGCCACGCTATGAAAGTTTTGCACACAAAAAATATAAGTACGCTATTGCAGATTCAGTAATTACCGTAACAACTTTTACAAACAATATTTATGAGACAAAAATGAGGTGACAAACAAATATAATTTACTTAATGTGAGATTTTGCACCGGTTTTTCTCTCGCCATTTCGCTTATATCCGGAGTAATGCTGTAGTTTCTGTGCCTAAAATTCTCTTCAACTCTGATCTGTCAGTGCTGAACGTAATGGAGCTTTAATTTCATAAAAGAGAATGTTTGTTCACACATGCGATAAATATCCATAACAAATTTTACTTGTAGTTTTTACGGAAAAGGAAAGCACCAGCCGAGTGCAATCCTGCCGGGCCACACAAAATGTGTCGGCGGGCCAAATTGGCCCGCGGGCCGTATGTTGTGCACCCCTGCTCTAATTACTATCTGAAAACATTTGACTTATTTCTAAAAAAATATTACAGATGATATTTAAAGAAACTTACCCAGTTCCCATTTCATATCTGCGAATATAGTCGTTTGCTAACGACACACTTGTGTATCCACGACGATGTCACTTTTCAACTTGAGGTATTCATATCCCTAAATATTTTCGCCAACGTTAAAAAAATCATTGACGATTGCAGAACGAATATATCGTATATTTTATGAATATCCTTATTCTCTCGCTTTCAGCGCACCTCACGCACATTCCTATTCTCCCAACCAACACCACCCTCGAAAGGAAATTTAGCGACTGAGGCGCAATTGGTTCTTCGGGAAACTCCTGGGTAGATGGCTCTCTAGTAGAAGCAGCCTAGCAACATAAAATCGTTTACGCCTCTCAGTCAAATGCATATTCTGGAGAATAACTCCCGACGAGACGAAGTTCGTGTGTTAAATCGAAACACCGCTTTCTATTGCGTCAATATTTGGCTCTGTGGCTATAAGCAAGAAGACTGAAAGTCGGCTAATTCCCGGTTAGTTAGTATTGATGCTCTTGGTGTTCTATGATTTAGGAAAATTTTTCCATTGCTGCAGTTTCTTGATGTTGTTTCATCGCCGCAACCAAATTCGGAGTGTTTGCATTACTTAAGCGGAATGGAAAACTTTTTCGTTCAACGGAATAGATTTTCATATCATTATAGAGGTCTATTAACTTTTAAATAAGGCGCTACACTGCCGTCAGGGATTCTAAAATTAGCTATAGATATTGAAAGTTGAATGAAAACCAAAACGACTGTTCATTATTAAAATTGTTAAAAGGCAATTATTGTATTTTACGACAAATTAAATGTGTTGATTTATGTTTATTTCACAGAAACTTGAAAAATATGACATTGATATGTGTGATAAAGAAGAGCAGAGTAACGGAGTTAGCAATAGGTATATAACAGGAGGAGGCGTGGTAGCAGGAAAAGGCAGTGTGAGAGGGATGGGAGGGGAAGGGGTAGGGCTGAAGGAGAAGAAAGAAGGGATGTGAGGCTCGGTGGTAGGGAGGCCGGGTTACGAGGGAGTGAGGAGAGAGAGGATTGGACGGAGCAAGGGATGGGAGGGAGAGAGGAGGGAGTGAGGGGAGAGGTGAGGGAGTGAGGGGAGAGAGAGGAGGGAGAGCGAAGTGGGAGAGATAAAGGAGGGCTTCGTATGAAATAGGTAGGGCTGTAGCGGAGGGTATACGGTGGTATACGCCGTATAACCTCTGCTTTTTAGAATGAATAGGGAATATCCTCTGCTTTTAAAATAACTGGGCAAGACCCTATTCAAAGTTTTATTTCCGTATACGGTATACCCTCTGCTTTTTATTGCGACTACAGCACTGGAAATAGGAAGGGTTTGAAGAGAAAGATGGAATCAGCAGCGTACTTGACGTAGGGGCCACGATCATGGGCATCCACTGGGGGAGGGGGGCAGTTGCTCCCACCTAGGGTTGGGCCGCGAAGGAATCGAGAGGAGTCGACACATTGCCGCCCAAGAACCGATACTCCCGGTTCTGGAGTCGACTCTGAGTGCGCGGTGACATCTTGTGGCATTTGAATTAACTAAATAGTCAAACTATCTCGGCGTTGTTGCTGAATTGTTTTCTATGTAAGCATTTAAAAATAACAATAAAACCGCTGAGTGACACAAGATTGGAAGCTAGAAATCAATCGGTTAAAGACTAGATTTCAGTTAAAAGAAACTTATCCGACTTTAAAAGAACTAATAAATTCAGCAAAGGATAATGCAATTGTATCAGAAGCTAATAGTTTACTAAAGCAGATTCAAACATTGCAGTTTATCTTTTCTATAATTGTATGGTATGATATTGTCAAAGATGTGAATCAAATTACCAAATATATGCAAACAACTAAAGTGACATTAGATTGTGCTCAAACATTCGATTACAAAAAGAGAAGATTGTGAAAAAGTAACAAATTCAATGATATATTAGAATTATTAGAAACTGAAGCCCACCAAATGGGAATAAGTACGGAATTTTCAAATACTCGCATTATAAAAAAATTGATGAAAATTGTGAAGACGAATCGTTAAAAAATTCTGAGGAAAATTTTAGTCTCATTTTATTTAACGTTGATACTGTACCTAAGATTCTAAACAAATTTGACTTTTTGCTAAATATTAAAACAGCCACTGTTGCAGAGTTAGAAAACAGTGAAAGAGATTTCTATATCGAATATTCTAATGACGTTTCTTCTGAAATTTGTTCGGAATTTTCATATTTACAAGCAATGTTAATAAAAAATTGTCTTAAAACCTATAGATATTTTAAGATATATAATAAAAAATAACTTGAAAAAAATATTTCCAAATACATATGGTAACAGCAATGAGAATATTTTTATCTCTTCCTGTAACAATAGTAGAAGCTGAGCGATCGTTTAGTAAATTGAAATTGATCAAAACATACTTGCGATCAACAATGTTACAGAAAAGGTTAAATGCTTGTGCATTATTATCAATTAAGAGGGAAACCTTGTCTCGGTAATTCATATCATGCGGTTCAGCGTAGACGCATGACGTCAGCTCGGAGTCGACACTCCGCATCTGAGTCGACTCCAGTATTCGAAGTCAAAAGATTCGAGTGTGTCGACTCCGGGATTCAGTTGGGCACATCCCCACTCCCATCTGGATCAGGTCTGTGCAAGGGAAAACAACGGACTGTTGGAGCTTGCCTACATCGGCCTGGAGCGGATACCTACTTCACTCCAGCGGCTGTAAAAGGCGGAACGGAGCTGTCTCCGCTCCATTCTCCGACTCGGATGGAACACTACTGATGAAGTGTTCTATATGTTGACGGTGACCACTTCTATTGATGATAGGATGCGGCAATCGGCACGGCTGTTCTACGACCGTCTGCACGGAAAAGGCTCTGCGATCATCCGGGAGCTTGCTGACACGGAAACCTGCCCTTGGGACATCTTCAAGCGCCCGCGCGCCTCGACTGGTCTCGAGGAGGATCAGCCCCCCTCGAAGGGAAGGCGGCCCTAATTGAGCCTCAGGTTGGCTCCTCCCAAGAAGGGACATTTACGGGTGAATCTCCCGTTCCCTACAGACAGGGCTGGCCCGAGCTACGGGCAAGCCGGGCGGCTGCCCGGGGTGCCAACGTTTTGGGGGCGCTATCCCGATCATTTATCTATGCATTACTTGCAAGTGAATACATGTTGGATAGAAATTTATATCTAAGAACAGGCTATAATCTTGATGGCATTTCGTTTAACTTTCCATTATCAATAATTTTTACCGAGCGTTAAAAAAATATCATGTACTTTGTAAATATCTCAATAATAATTGAGGGTGGCGCTGGAGTGCTATCTCGCCCGGGGCGACAAAATTCACACAAGATCCAAGTCATGAAATTGTGGATGATGGCCTTCTTCGGAAAAGGATGAATAACACCCCAGTACAAGCTTGCCCCCCCCCCCTCCAGAATAGTTCCAGCGTACGCCCATGGCCACGATATTCATTGAAATTCAGCTTCAGTCTTTATAAAATAAAAATATAAGTATTCTTATTTACCATTTCGTATGCATAGAAAGTAACTGCATTTTCTTTCCTTGTCTTCAAGGAAGTGGGGGCTTGAGGGAGGAAATTGCAGAAATCCCAGGAATTTAGTTGCTACTGCTCAGCCCACGGGCTTTCCAGTCAATGCATTCACCAACATTCACATGGAAGGGGAAGGAGAGAAACCCGGATTCAGCATCATTTTACTCTTTGCAAGAGCACCAAGGAGCAGAGTCACCCCTAGGCAAATGCGGGGTCCGGGGCTAATCGGCTTGTGTGGGATCCTGTTAACATTTACCACCAAATTTAACTTAGGCTTTCCATTAGGTGATACCAAAGTGGGGGGCCTCCAAAAGTGCGATACCCCGATTTGCCCTACTCTAGGGATGGCCCTGCCAAGGATTCACACTGTACCTTCTGACCGACGGAATGTTGATGTGCATGTCCTCACAACAAACAAGTATGGGTCTGAGGATGGCAGTGAAAAAACCATTCACCTCCAGAACTCAAACCCAGAGCCGCTGTTTGGAAAGTCATCCCTCGAATCATTCCACAACCACTCTCCTGGGAATTCATACCAAACGGTCTTAAATCGCTTATGTATACACCTCTGAGTAGGATGAGAGGGGAATTTGGAAGGCTGATGAAGAATAGTTTTTATTTATACTAAAATGGCAGTTTGCATTAAGATGCCTTGTTGGAGGATAGCACATCGCCAATTTGAAGCGATTATGCATGTTCCACGCCATTTGGTTGGTGCGAGTGGTTTGTATCATTAGACCTGAGCAGAGATCCTTGATGGGAATGGTGGTAGAGTGGCTTAAGTGATTGCAATCCACGCAGTGGGTCCAAGTTGTAATGCGATGGAGGTTGATTTTAATAAATTTTATATTAACTTGCCTACTATATTTCTATATATTTATGAATGTTTTCATCCTTCCTATTACTAAGCATCCTAAAGTGACTGTAATTTATTCAGACAAACTTTTGTCACCTTTGCGATTTGAGTCCACCATCTTGCCCCCTGCACCAACTCACCTCTTAACAGAATGAGAAGAAACATTGCCATATATTTTAGCAACATGAAATTTCAGTTTGCAAGCTTTTTCTATATGTTATTTAACATATGATAAGAGTTGAACTGCCAACTCTAGATTTGTACCATTGTACAGGCTATGGTATAAATATAATATAAAAGTTTTTTTATAAAAAATTAGTTTTTTATAATCATTACTTTTTCTTACTTTGCCTCCTCCCAACTGATATGTTGAGGGAAACACTCTGGTAAAAGCTGTTGTTCCTTTAATGCCAGCAGCAGGTTTCCCTCCCTCCTTCTGTATGAGTGTGTGTGTTAGGTGCTTTCCGCTGTAAAAGGTGGTTGCAGGATAGGTTAACAACCCATTTGTGCTAAACCATGAATATACTAAGAAATGCTCTATAAAAGAGAACAGCCCTGGGCCTATATTGTCTGTAGTGTATATATGTAATGGTCCTTATTACGTTCCACTAGACCAAGAGAGATTGACTTCATCCATAAGGTATAGCATTGGTTCATTGTATAAAATATTAGGGCTATTAATAAACTGTAATTCAGTAGTAGAAGATAAATTATTACCTAAATAAATAAAAAGATTGCAATGATTTTGAGAGATAGTTTTAGCAACGGAATGACAATTTTATTTGTGAAGCTACCTTGATCCAATTATAAAAAAGTCATCCATGCCTGAATGAATCATTGACTTTATTATAATTCTTTTAAAATTTCCAAATTTTAAATAATATATGTAAAGAAATAATACTTAATTATGCAGAGCAAGTAATTTATTGATGTTGAAATTAGTACATCTTGTTACAGAGATTCAGAATTTTCTACATACTAACTTGCTAACCAAAACAGAATTTTTGCAGTAGACGAAAATTCAATCTTAAATTTAATTTATAATCTTAAATACAATATTAACTCAAAACATCTAAACATTTATTAGCACTAATACCCAAAAATGTTAAGGGTTAAGCAGGCTGGAAAATTGCTCAAGTACATTAAAAATATCAGCAAGCTAATATACTGTTTAGAAAAGCATATTGGGGCATACAATTAACAGATCCCTATCAGCATTTCAAATATGTTAATTTATATTGCTATAAATTATTTCAACAGATAATCAATGGATTATGCTAGATTGAAAAAAGCATTGATTACCTGTTCACTGAATGGGTAAAATATTTCCTGTTACACGTGTTGAAACAATTATATCATCAAACACAAAATGCATAGCCCAGATGAAATATAGAAATTTAAAAGTTATGCATCAACTGAGATGCATGTTAATTACAAGAGACTGTGCAGAAAAATATTTGACATCAGTATCATTTCTTGCTCTGAGAGAGACTGAAGAAGAGAGAGAGATATTTTTAACAAACAATTTATAAAATTTTTCAATACAGAACAAGGCCACTTGAATAATTTTACAACTTCATCTTCCTCATAAAAGTTAATGCACCAATGAAATTTTGAAAGACATTTTAAGCCATTTTTGCCAAAATTTGGAGAATCATCTCAAATTTGGATATAGATAATGCTATGTTTACTTTATTAATTCAATGTCATTAACAGTGGCGGCTCGTGTATAGGCACTGCGGAACTGCAGCACCCCCTATTTCCACTTGATTTTATCGATAACATTTAATATCTTTAATTCTTTCTTTATCTATCTCTAGATAGATAAAGAAAGAATTAAAGAAAAAAGGACTCATTATATTAAATGTTATCGATAATATCAAGTGGAAATAGGGGGTGCTGCAGTTCCGCAGTGCCTATACATGAGCCGCCACTGGTCATTAACCACATCCTAGCTTGAAACATTTCAGGCAATATTTTTAGATGTTATTTTGGTAAACATGAGATAAATTTCAAGAATGGAGGAGTTGGATGGTCTGGGGGGGGGGGCAGAATTGATAAAATTAGTTATTCGATTTATTTCATAATTCAATTTCTGGATCAAATTTGGGTATAGATAATGCTATGTTTACTTTATTAATTCAATGTCATTAACCACGTCCTAGCTTGGAACATTTCAAGCAATATTTTTAGATGTTATTTTAGTAAACATGAGATAAATTTCAAGAGTGGAGGAGTTGGATGGTCTGGGGGGGGGGCAGAATTGATAAAATTAGTTATTCAATTTATTTCATACTTCAATTTCTGGATCAACTTTTTTCTGAAGTTGTGACACATGGAAGTTAAACTTTAAAAACTATGCCTCGCTAAAAATGCAGTAAGTATCAAGGGCAAACTTTTATTATAACCCACGTTTATTTTTAAAAATAGTGCACTGTTAATGTTCTCATAAGGGCACGGAAAATATTTTCAGTCAACAATAAAGATTCAGTACCACTGAAAATTATTTTTCACGCACTAATATTTCTAGAGAAAAACCATAGTAAATATCATGCTTGTGAGAAGTTTGAGAATAAAATCCTTTATAAAATATTTTAAATCCAAATTCTCAAGAAAATGCCCAGATGCACATTAATTTTAAAATTTATCATGGCAATGGAAAATGGGAAAAAAATGCTGTGAATTGAAATTATGAAAAAATACATAAGCGTAATATCAATATTTCCCATCTATTTATATATTATAGTAAATGTATTTGACTATTTTAAAATACATTTAAAAATCACACCTATGTCCTTGAAATAGGATGTCATGCAACCTCGTAGGTTAACAAACGTCAAATTCATGTTGGCTTAAAGTTATGATTGGCATTTCTAATATTATAATTCACACGTATAATAAATAATTCAGGAAATTTTCCTAAAAATATAAATGCCATTTAACTATACACAAAGATCACATATTTGATCTTGCTATGACCTTTTTTGTCTTAAACTGGTCACTCATTAGGATTTTAATATTAATTACAAGCAAAATTGGTCATAATATCTGCAATAAACATCCAGTCAGAAGTCTCTTACACCTTATTCACTCTTCTAGAGAGGAGTAGATGGATTACTGTATTCTGGCTTACTGCAGCAAGAGACTCATCACCACACACCACTTATCAGTCAAAGAAATGCTTTCCACAAATTCATCAGTGGACTCCACAAAACCTTTCATGCTTCTATCATTTTTTTCTGAGATCAGACGGAGTATTCTTTGATTAGCCTTGCCTTTAAGGGCATTAAAACCACAATATCTCCAAGTAACTTTCTTTCTTGGACAAAACTTTTTAACGTAATTTTCCATCAGCCCATGTAATCATGACCAATAGCATGCAGAAAAATGAAAGCCACAGCTAATAAGCCTGAGCCGAGCAGATCACCAAGAGAAGTTAGATAAGGAATTGCACAGTTGTCTGGGTCAAACTTCCACTTCCACATGAAATGTATTGAGACGTGTGCAATATACAGCAGAATCATGATCTGCAAAAAAATATTAATTAAATAAAAATTGTAATTGTTGCCCTGACATACATATCACAGATTGGTGAAATCATACCTGTAAAATGCTGACTCCTAAGTAAGAAAACACAAAAGGGGCAGAAAGGGAGACTTCTTGGTTGTATATATAATCAGCTGCAAACATAAATAGTAAATGTCCAGGAATTGACATGGAAATCAAGATTCTTGCAGTTCTTCCCTGAGGAGCTGTAAAACACAAATTAGGGTTTTATTATGGTAACAATTCAAAGCATCTGTTCTCATTATATTTCCAGAACAAATTTAATAACTAAATTAATCTTTTAAGTCCCACTGCCAATTATAATTGGATGGCAAGATCAACCTCACATTATTCAGCTATGTAGTGTCTTGCAAAAGGTTACAAATCCAAAATGTATATGCATTATACAATACTATAATGATTTCTCATATAATGTGTCCTAATTAATAATTTTAAACAAACCGAAAAAGAGTTATATGACATTACGATCAGTCAAAAAATTTAGGAGTTAAAGGGTAAATTTCACTTTCTGGCATTTTAATATGTTTTAAACCCATAATATTCATGGACTACAATATGGAAAAATTTAATTTAATTTATATCTGATATTCTATATAGTACTCTAGATCTTACCCATGAAAAGAGCTCTCCATGGAGAGATGCACATCTTTGCGTGAGGAGGAAGTATACCAACTAATGAAGATTGATGCAACATGGTGGAAATTCTGCTTGCTTGCACAGACACTAAATTTCCTCCAATTCCATTGATGATAGGTTGGAAAATCACAAACCCATCAAAACGAGAGACTGCAGAATCTAGTACGAGGCCACCAAACCTGAAATATGCAAATAATTTAAATGCTTGCATAAAAATGTAAAATTAAAACTGTAATGCTACATGTAATGTGTAATCATTTTTTGGTATTATTTCACTCTAAAAATAATGGTAATAGAGATGGTCTGTAAGTTGCTGCACTTTCATCACTGAAACTTTACTTTTCAAGCACCCCATTTTATGTTTTTCTTTCAGGAAATATTATTTATCAATATAATATTACCATATATGAAAACTCCATGTATATTTTCCTAAAATGGCTTTTTAACAATGTACATCTTTACAGTACCATCACCAAATACTTTTCAGAAAACAGACTAAATGTAAAATAGTTTCATAATATTTTTTAAATGAGTAAGCTCTGGAAAAATTATGAAATACTTTCAACATCTCTTTAGATACATATGTAATGTTATGATTAAAAAGACTAAAGTAAAAGTCCACAATAACAAGAGTTGATAAAGAAAATGCTTTTTATTACCAACAACAACATAATTACCATATTTTTATCTTATACATTGTGTTTATAAAATAGTTCTCTACCCATTATGGCAAAATGATGCAACCATTATATCTGAAAATTTCTCCTATTATTATTATTGAATTGACAGTATATACAAAAAAGCTCATAATAGCACACTACTCATTATATAACATACTTGTTACAGAGGATTTTGTATATTTTAATCCAAAATTGCTCAAGTAATAAATTACAAATCAAGATATAATTTTCAGGCAGTTATTTGATAAAAATAGAACAATAAAATGTGTATTGTTATAAATTTCATCGTAACAATTACCCTAATATAGTTAGTTGATATTCTTGTTTGTAATACATTAATGCAGAGGATAATCAATTTGAAAAAGTGGAAAATTTAATGCTGTAATATATTCCTAACAACACTTCTACCCAGAAAATTCATTTAAAATACTAGCCAAGGTTTGGGGAATAACTTTTTGACTCAGTTTTTTATAGTCTTAATATATTAAGACCTTGTAGCATATTTTTCTGTACAATAAAAGCAGTTTTGAAACCAAGCACACATTCAGTTGATAACATAACCTTCAACTACTGCTATAATAAAAAATATCAAGATTTTAAAAGAAGTTAAAAATGTTATACAGGACTAAATGCTGTGATATGTTTATAAAATAAACAATGTCAAATCTAGCCAACTTCAGCGATATTGGTACATTTACTGCTTTTTCCTCATATTTCTCATCTGGTTTGCATTTTTTCTGAAGTAGGAAGTAAATAAAAAATTTGCTTACCCACTGATTAACAAAGCAGAGAGCACTGGCACCCATCCAGTTTTCAGAACTGGCCTTGTATGGATGTTTCGGTGAGAGACCCAAACCCAAAATGGCAACAACAACAGGTAACAAGCCAAAATCACAAAAAGGACGTAATAATGTCTCTCTGAAAAAGACAAGGCTATTTTTAGTTTTGTGAACATATAGAGCAAATTAAAAAACACTTAAAACTAGGGAGATATTTTTAATGATTCTTTAACGGTTCTGTGAACTATTTAACTTAATAAAATACTTCATGCCAACTGTATGCACTCACACTACTAAGTCAAACACATCCTGTTATATGGATACTCATCACATTATATCAAATTAGTCAACAATTGGAGCTCATAAAAATTCTAATGTAAAGTGAATCCAAGATAAAATATTTTACTTGATATAGATTGCATTATTTAAAAAATAATACTGAGTAGGTCAGAAGGAATTTACCAGTTTTGCTTTTACTTATTTTTCAAGGATGAGAAAATGGACTTGAAGAAGCTATGAATAAATTTATTGCCCTGAAACATGATAGTGATGAGGATTTTAGAGAGTTTAAAAAAAGAATTTTATCAGTTCTCTGATTAACTTAAAATTTAACAACAGGACTTTATGCAGAGAATGCTTTAAAATATATTGTGCAGTGAGCAATTTCATGTTTTTAACTAACTCTTGGGTGTGATAGGACTGAAATTATATGGGTAATGTGAATCTTTGCATTAGCCTCATCAAGAGTATGCATTTCATGAGTATTACTTATCATTGAACTTACATGTAAATGATTTGAGATGAGATATGCATCCAGTTTTTTAAATATCACACTTTAAAGGTTTAAACCAAAGCTACTGATAGAAGTTAACCCAAATAAATTCAATATACAGTTATAAACTTACCATGAATGGAATATAGAAATGAAGCAACATTAGAGAGAAGGGTGATTGAGACAACGTCTCCGAAGCTTGCAGCCAATGGTGTTGCCACATTGTCAGGGTTCATTTTAAATTTGTGTGACAAGATTATTACAGCAATCATAACAAAATCTGCAACAAAAGGTGTCAGTTATTTCAATAACTATCATACATTGCAGCACATTTTTTCCTTTACAGCCTTTTGCATACTATATTGCAAAATTATGTTGAACAACAAAAAAAAATTAACCTTGGTAAGCATTTTGAATATGCACCAAAATATGTTTGATTAAAAATGTATCAATATAATGCCCTAACAATTCTGAGACCCACCATTTTGATCATTTTGTACAATTAATTTGTACAATACAAATCAATCCACTCAAAAAAATTAAATACATTAAAGTGATAATCAAAGCAACCAAATACCATATATCGCAGTGTATAGGTCGACCCAGAATATAAGTCAATGTCAGTTTTTTAGCCTAAAAGTGCATGATTAGGCATATACTCGCCATATAAATCAATTCCCTATTTTTGTATGCACCACCTTTTTGAACTTCGTGAATAATTGGTTCCAGAAAAGTGACGCAAAATGCAAATTTGCAAAGTGCAAGTCCTATTTTCCCATAAGACGTAATGTATTAATGGGGAGTACGGTTCCCAGTCAACCTAAAAAATTCACTTTTTTATCATAAATAATGTAGTTTAACATAAAATAAAAGAAAACATAACAGCGTCATAACAGCAAATGAAAACTTAGCACCATAAAGTGAAAAAATTCTTTTAATTGCCTTCAAAATGCATAATAGCAATTGAAAACCCTACATTACAAAGCAATAACACTTCTTTCAGCAATTGTGCAGTTTACCTACAACACATTGTTGCATGCGATTTTTTTTATCTTCTTTTGTTCATTCCAAGGAAATGATTAAATTTAAATTAATGACCTACTGAAATGGAATGTTGAGTACCCATGTGATGCACAGATGTTTTATTGGGTTCTGCCACAAACATTTCCAAGTCGCAAAAAAACACTAGTATTATAAAGTAGTAACATTTCTTTTGTTAATTACATTCAAAATGCGTAACAGAAAATCAAAACCTAGCATAAGAAAGTGATAAAATTTCTTTTAATTGTTCAAAATATGTACAAAAATAAAAAAGTAGCATTAATGTGGTAAAATTTCTTTTATTAATCACGTTCAAAATATGCGGCAGAAAATCTTAAGTTACAAGATGATAGCAATTCTTAGATTTAAATTAAAAGTTCGTAATAAAAAATTAAAACCAAATAAAACAACACTACATTTCCTTAAATTAGGTTCAAAATACAAAGATAATAGCAAATTAAAACCTTACATTCCAAAATGATGGCATTTCTTTAAATTTTAAACTAAGTTTCCGAAAATAGCAGCATTGGCTGTGAAGTTCAGACTGAGCTACAAAATAATTAAGTTGAGAGTTATCACATTTGTTTACTTCAAAAACTGCTAATAATGAGCATTATAAATATAATAATAAAATCCTTTTCTAGGGTGCCAAAGTTAAAACTGAACTTAAAAATAAATAAGTAGAGGGAGTTCATGCTTGTTGTCATCGTAAATGCATGATGCAAAATGCAAATAATCGGCGAAAAACAAAATTAATGGTCATAAAACATTTGTTGCAAAGTGCAAATTTGGGAGACGCAAGCAAACAAAGTTCAAAAAGGTAGTGCCACTACTAAAAGTACCAATTTTGAAAATTATCAAAATCAGCAAAGTTCTTATGACAAAATAGCAATTTATTAAATCCTTACGATCAATTTCCTATCAGTATCAAAGACATTGGAATAATGTTATGTGTAATGTAATGCGGTATATTATTCCAATGTCTTTGATAAGTAATTAGAAAACCTTGTACAAAGGAGCATTGCAATTTTTATTTATTTGTCATTCAAATTGTTTCTTTATGAAAGTTTACGATAATAAAAGTCTGCTAAATTATAAACACTGAAATAGCGATTTCAAAATGGCAGTCACCTACATCAAGGAATAACTCATATCTGAAGATTTTGGCATCATTTCAATGTTTTCATTTTTGCACTCAGCATATAAGTCGAACTGGATGTTTTCGAGAATTTTCAGCACTTCAAAATTTGACTTATATGCTGCGATATATGGTAATAATATATTCATAGGCTATATTTAAATGATATGCTAATAATAATAAAAATGTACTAATTCTAACTGGATAGATGTATAATATATACATTACTGATTCAAAAGGCACACAATTTCTGAATGTAGAACAAAGCCAAACTTTGGCAATGCCTCACAATATTCTCATCAGAAAATTTGTAATGAAAAATATTCATAGATAACTGGTTAAATACGATATTACATTAACTAATTAATACCAAAATGTAATTATTCAAATATTTCCCATTTTCTCTCATATACATTATTGTTTTTATAGCCAATTTATTCCATCATAATAAGAAGCTAATGCCCACCCATAACATTCTCTCAAATTCACAATAAGGTGCCACTCCTGTAGAAGTGTCAACCATTTGACAAAAATCATCAAAACACTGAGGGACCCAATGCCTCTTCCAAAGGGAATTGTATGCATCCAACTTGTAAAGTGCAACTGTTGTCCGAGAAAATTACAGTCTAAATAATATCCATCGCCTGTGAGATCTGAGCAACATACTAAATCAAGGAAAGTCACCACTTGCAACTCCTTGACCAATTCACCCATGCACAAATTGTAACTGAAAAATTACATCATAAAGAAGAGGTTTTTTCTTCATCATATTCAACTCATGAGCATGCAAGCTTTATTTACCTAAAATGAAACAGGAACTTGTTGCGGTAATTATGCTTGATGATGCAAGGAGCATGGCATGTTTAAAATCAAACAATCCATCAACGGTGGCACCCACAGAAACTGCAAACAATGACACCAGTATAGCTGCAACAGTTGCTTGAGTCTTGATAGTGGAAAAGAAAAACTAATTTAGTACTTACAATGACCCTGGTTATCATCACGTAATTGTGAAAATATTGAAAATAAATGGTAAAATAATTATTCATCCAATGTACCTGAACCAAGGCAATGTTTCCAACTATGATCTTCCAAACTTGTTTTGTAGTTTCCATATTCCCGAGGTTTGTTTGAGTAGAGAGACGAGAGGCCAGGCACATGTCAAGATTTCCTTTTAATCCAAGCAAGGCAGGAACTAAAATAAACAACTCTGAGACTTCCACAAATACTGGCCAATGCTGTAAAGAAAAGCACCCAGAAAATTAATTACAATTTGATGCATACTTAATAAACTTATGCATTTGCAAATATTTTCACAACATGAAAATGATAAATATGCATCAAAATACAGGCACTGACAATATTTAAAATTACAGCAAATGTAGTAAAGGTTTTATTTTGTTATATTATTCGCTAGAAGATTTTTACCTGAACTGTTCCCAAAACAATCCCTGCACCAATAGTGCCAATGCCAGCAATAAAGAAAGGGACAGCAACTTGCATTGTAGTGCTCCACCATCGTTCCTGCCTAGTGGTTTCTTCATTGGAGGTTGTTGTTGCCAAACTTGCAATGGTAGCAAGACTGCCACCACTGCTGAGTGACTGTGCTGTCCCTTTCTTGTTCTCATCTTCAGCACTTGACAAGATCGCCACATTTAAAATCACGGGGTCACTGTTCTCCTCATGGGGACTGGATCCATCCAAAAACGCCACCATTTCTGCAAAATTACAAATTATTCCATTGTTGTTGCTGTTTGTATTTCAATGCACTTTTTAACTTTTTATATTAATAACCAAAATTTTCTACAATGAAAAATATTGCAAATCAGGCTAAAGATGACCGAAAAATATAAAAAATACTACATTACAAGATTAGCCTAGCTTTAAAAAAATAATGTAATTAGAGAGGAACATGAGAAAAAATCAACTCTAGAATTGTAAAGTGGTTAGTTTTTGCATGGCTACTGATAAAATAGGGTAATACTGAAATATTCGACGTGTTATTATTTCACTGAAACGAAAACATTTCTTGACTTTTTGCGTATTATACACATCAGTTTCAAAATTAACACTACTCATTCAAAATATATTTCTTCTATTATACTATGACAAAAAAATGCAAATCCACAAAATTCATGTTGCTTATTTCAGTAAAGATCATGAATAATATTTGAGATTGTTACATCACAATGTGTCATGAGCTATTGGGGTTCAGAGGTTTCATGGCCAGCTCCCTGATTAGAAAAACATCAGCTATGATTCAAATCAATTCTATATTATAAAAACAAAATTTGAATTTATAAAATAGCAAATATGGATATAAATTTTAGAAACTATTATTTAAATAACATGGGTTTTTCTTGGAAGAGCTGGAGATATCCCAGAAGTAAGAGGCATAGTAAAACTCTTCAAGAGTAATACAGCATAATAGAAAAAACGTATTAGTAATATGTTCTGGTAAATTTATACATACTAGCTGTACCCGGCGTAACATACGCCGTTCTAGCAGATTTTAAATATTATTAATTAAATATCAACGCATTTTAATTATTTATCCATATATTTCCTTGTAAACACAATTAACAATCTCGTTCTTCTCAGATACATCTTAATGAGTCCAATGATCGAACTCTTGAGAGAGCAACATATAACTGCCCGTAACTGAATATAGGTTTCGGAAGGTATAAGCAGATTCTGTCAAAACTGTAACTGTAACTTGTTGATGGTCATTGAAAAGGCTAAACGTATAGGAAAGCGTCTTCTTTTGAATTTGAAAGGCAAATTTGTATCAGATGGAATGAGAGGTATGCGCGGTATGAGAACAGTATATAAGTTCAATCCATCTATTACACGGGCCTCTACGATGTGTCTTTGTAGACGGATAATTGTCAATCTAGTTCCATTGCAGATTCCCCGTGATGGCATAAGATTCCGTAACAGCATTATTACACCACCTACTTTCAGTTTTAGCTTGTGAGGAGGCATTCCTGTTGGTATTAAGCTGTTGAGAAACTCTTCAGGGTATGTCAGATGGTTACTTGGTTAATATACCTAAGCGTTTTATATATTAAGAAGAAAACGTTTTGGAAATAGAAAATGACATCTAAAGCTGATATATTTCCTAAAGTTTAATAAAACTACCAAATAACGTTTTTGTTTAAATAATCACAACTCGAAAGTACAACTATATTCCACCTATATTAGGTAGTTTCGATAAAGTTATTAACAAATGCTAGCTAAAATTCACTGAAAGCAAAAGGGTACGACAATATAGTATGTTGTCATGCCAACTATAAATTATCGCTGTTACCGACTTGAAAATATGCATTTTTTCGTATTCTAAACATATTTTAGCAATAATTCGGCACGGATTCGAATGCTCTCTTTAAAAAATAAACGGTCCAACGAGTTCAAATCCCGAGTTTCTATCTTAATTCTAACTAATTTTAAAATACAAATAAAAAATGTGTCACACTCATCCTCAACGTAACAGATGAACCTTGAACAGAAATATACCTAAGCGTTTTATGTATTAAGATGACGGCGGAAAGATCGAATATAATCCAATCCCATATGTACCAATTTTATGAAAACTCATGCAGAAAATGGTAACGCAACGGGTGCGTTAACTGGGTAATTCGCAAGCTGTTCCGAATATATCTCTACATTACATACAAACGTATTGGTGATCGTCATCAACAATGATCATCATGTGTAACGCTGTCTTTGACCCTACACCGCATTACATTCAGTCGAATACAGAATTTGTACCAAACAACGCCTAAAAGAACGAAAATTCAGTTTCCTACCGTCGATTTTTAAATACGCGTTGAATCGGTCCACAGATTCGTTTTGAACACGAAAATACCGCGTAATTTTCGGGTTAATATTTCGTCGTCAAGGGAAATCGAATTGTTGCTCATTTCAGTATACAGTAAACCACTTAAAGCAATGGTGAGCAACCTTTTCTATATGGCGGGCCGAATTGATGGTTGCAAATTGTCAATGGTTCGGCGGGCCGGGTTAAATTTTGAATTGGACGTTAACTAGATATTCTGAGGGTATCATACCAGTGAAAATCAAGTCTAAATTAAATTTTAGGATTAACATTTCAATCTCAAGTGTTTTACTGTCGTAATTTGAATATATATGATATGAATTTGTGTGTTAAATTTTACGGATTACTTTTTAACCATAGCTTCGCGGGCCGCATAAAACGCTCCCTGGGGCCGCACGCAGCCCGCGGGCCGTGCTGTCAGTCTCCTTACCGTCAAATTTTCGAACTATTAATATTTCGTAATTAAATTGACGCTGTTACAGTGTTATAGTAGAAATAAGAAATAATTAAACAGAGCATTGCGCTAAGAGGTCGATCGTTAAAATTTCGACATCAGGGCGGAGAGATGATGTGATAACTGTTGTGATTAAAAGAAAAGAAGGAAAAGTAGGTATACTTCATAAATGGAATACACAGAGATTTCCAAGGCGTTCTTTGTGGGAAATACGCATAAAACGATATCGAACGATTCGGCGGTTCTTGATTATCTCCGAAACTATAAGTCGTAATTATATGCCCCCAAGGCAGCGCCCCTAGTAGTTTAATACATTAACTGTACTTGTTTATTTGCGGGTCGGATGACGGTGGGGGAGGGGGAGGGGCACGTTCCCCGGTGCCCTCACCCCCCTGGATCAGCCGCTGAATACAGCAGATACCAATGAATTTGGATTGAAAATCTATGAAGATCAAAAAACCTAACTTGAAACTTCCCATGAGCTTTCATTTGATTCAATAATATTGATTAATAACATTGAAAAATTTTTGTTAGTGAAATATCCAGATAGGAAGATGTCATACGGAGGTGGAGGGATTTTTCAAAGCCCTACCTAGATGTTTTTTCACTCGTGATGGTATAGATACAAGAGAATGAAGTAAATTAAATTAAATTAGTCGTATGGAAAGTATGTGTTGGCAGAAGCTCACCCGACTCCATCCCTCCCCCCATAAAAGGTTCCTGAAGAGGCTAAGCAAGCAACATCGATTTAACCTTAAAATTGTTTTAGATGGATTTATAGGATTTTGCTTTAACTAATTACTTCTGGATGCATGTTGGAAAACAGAAACATCACAAGGCGATCGCCCCAAATGCTCCTCCCTCCTCTCGAATCCGCCACTGCCTGCCACCCTTCATGCTGAATGTGTCTACTCCTGTCAGGATCTTTCTTTCCCTTGTTATATGAAATTTGCCCGCAATGGTTTTAAGGAATTCATCCGATTAAGAGCGACGCCAATGTAAGAGAACAATCACAGCATTCCGTGAGTGCATTTAATGTCCACATTTACAAATTTGCGCGTCCCCTAAAAAGTTAAGGAAGCATTTTGGAAAATTTTAGTCTTTCTGACGCCACTTGAAACTTGAGGCTAAATGAAACACTATTGTCATTTTACTAAAACAAGGAAAACTATTTCAGGAGACAAAATAAATCTAGTTTAGTTAAAATTAAAAAAAAGTTGGTTTTAGAAAAAATGGGCACCAAAGCCTAGAAATATAATTATAATAATTATGCCACCTAAGGGGGATGATCAATCTTTAAATATTGTCTCAATTACTTAATTTTTTGTTAGAGGCATTCTAGAAACATTTTGCAAATATCTAAGCAGGGTATAATATATCCTGTATATTTATTATAATGAGACGGTATTATTGTACATAAATAGGTGCCAGTAAAAAGGTTTTTTCTTAGTCTCTCCCCTAAACTATGCACCTAGATACGCCCCTGTCCTGGGATGATGTCATTTTGTGTAAAAAAATTAACCGCGAGGGGAAATGCGTCAAATGAAGCGATCAGAAATTCGTTGTGACCGCGGGCGACATTGTATTCCATGCCAAGATGAAAAGAGAAGTGACATTCCGGGAGCGCGGCGGATATAGAGATCGCCCAAGTGAAATTCAGCGGCGAAGGCGAAAAATTTTTGGCGGAAACGCAAAATCCCGGAGGTTCAACAGCCGCTCACGTTTCTCCCCACGTGCCTTCCTAAACTCAAAATGCCAACAAAGGGAAAAGGACTTCAGGGAATCGCCACAAGGGCACGCCCAATACCTGATGGAGATCCAAGAGTTAAGTAGCTCTCCCCGTTTCTTTCTCATCCTATTCATATTGAAAACTCTTCGATAACTATAAAAAGGCAGGTAAAACCGGATAAGCGTTTCATCTACAAAGAAGCCGTCATCCACGGCGATATACAGGCTGTAGATTCTAACAGGCAAGCGAAGAGCTGCTGAAGCAGACAGTAAATTACGTCATCAAAAAAAATATTAATAGAGAATGTTAAAAGTAAACGAATATGATTAATCAGAAATTATACTATAAAACATATCTAATATCTGTATAATAAAGAAGAGGAATTTTTAAAAACAAAACGTTTACCAAAAATGGAAATTTAAATTAATTTTTTATACTAATTTTGCCGGCCACTAGAACCTCCACAAGAAAACGCGCACAACGAGACAGAATAGTGTATCGATTAGGGAAAAAACGAAATTTCTATCTGCTTTCGTTTACGAGTAGTAAGCGCGTCAGACAGACGGACAAGCCGAGCGCATAAGCGGGTATTTTTTAACGGCTAAAAATAATTTAACTACAAGCTCAACATATCTAATCCCAAAAATTTACTTTCAACCAAAAATGGAAAAAGACGATAATTCAGCGATACCCATTAATTTCCCCATAATTTCTCCGACACGCCTTCTTTCGAAACGTCTAAACCGAGGATGCAACACTATCAAATTCGTTAACCAAAAACCCGTCAAAAATTCGTTAGAATTCATCGACCGAATCAAAAGCCTAACGCTGTGTTCTTCTCCAAGACTCATCTCTCGGTGTATCACCGCTTATAAGGGCTGCATCCGAAATGCGAACCTGGTTTCCAGACCATTCATGGCTATTTGGAGAGATCTTGTCTATTAGTTTGACTTCAGTAATAAGGCGAGCTCGATAATTTTCTCTGAAATTATCAAATTCACCGCTGATTTAAGAATATTTGTCGCAATTAAAAAATGTATTATGCTGCGTTTACGCGACGAATACGATCTGGGGAGACGTGAAACGACTATGATGCACATTTCAGCGACAGAGTACACGTCTTCAGAAGTAATTCACCGATCGTCGATTGTAAATATTTCAACACATTTGAATGAATTCGCTCTAGGTAAAGGGAGCCGAATGTTCATATATCGAACGAAGAAACTGCACTGCGCTGCCTAAAATTCCTTCCATATGCGACGACGGAAATATTACCAGCAAAAATGTCATTCCACACGCGTCGTAATGGTGTTTTTGTTTATCCGTTATCAGGTCCGTGGAATGATGTGAGATAGGTGACGGCTTCAAGTGACATTTATCAAGTGGTTGCACTGCACTACTGTCACGGCCAATCTAAACCTATGCACATTGCTTCGAGGGCAGACGCCTAAGATTGCAGATACCGTAATGCTTCACTGACAAATTAGCTGAATGTAGCCCCTTAAACGTTATCCAATTCATTTGAGAATCAAATAGAACGAGATGCAAATCATATTTAATTAAGTCCGAATACGAAACAAAAAAACGAAAAACGGCGAAAATCTTTTTTGATAAGGTGAAGAGTAGCACAAATGAGACGTGAGGGGCAGCAGGTGACATCGAAATGAATTAAGGAAGAGGCAGCAAGGCTCGGCGTAAAATGACACGGAAAAGTATGAGTGGCATTAAAGCTTTCGCAAAATGTCGCAAAAAATCACCGAGACAGTAGGTACCTAAAATGTATCAAGTCATCAAAGACGGGAAAACGTTAAGCGGTCATTCAAAAGGAGAGCGGAGGAGTAAAATTGCGTGCGTGTCATGTAAAAAAAAGAGGGGATCATGGAGAGGGGAGAACTGCGCGGACGTTGACTGAAGGCAAAGAGATTAGCCGAGGTCATGGCAAAGAGAATAGAGGGAGATACTGCCCTTGCAAAAAGTCTAGACACCCGAGTTTGAACCGGATATCTCAAAAACAACCGCAACGATTTTAACGGGTGAAAAGGGGCGGCTAGTGGATTTATTTCTACGTTAATTGATGTGCATCTTAAATTTATAGTCTATGTTTAAATATTTTATAATCGGCTGTATTTGAAGAAAAACATGGTTTTTAGACCAATTTGAATATTTACACGGAGGATACCGCGGGTATAGCTATAGTTATTTCGCTCTGTTGATCATTTTGTGAACGGATTCTGAGTGACAAAAACTTGGTTAGTCTTCAGTGAAGAATTTTTGTTACGGTTTAGCAGGTTTATCTTATTTTATGTCACGAAATCTCTTAATACTCTATTAATGATATGCTAATCCTTCTGATTTTGGCTATGCTAGTTAAAAATAGTTGTATCCTGGTCCAAAGCATTAATGCTGACTCACAGCCATCCCAGGGATATCAACTGAACAAAAATTTACCTATTCCGTTTTAGGTGAATGGTTTCGGAGATTTCCCGTTTAGGAAAAATACAGATGTTCTAAGCAAAAATCTATAAAAACAAAACATTAAATTGTTAACAGAAATAATGCAAAAAACTATTTCCTGCATCTGACCTAGATATTTTCCTATTTATCTATCTAATATAAAAGTAATTGCCATTAAAGCACAAGTGCGTAAACAACGTTAAAAAATACAAATGCCAACACATAGGCTTCTGTGTTGTTTCAGATGGGTAAGTACACCCAAATAACTGGTCCGAATCACTCAACACACTCTGGGTAAATGGGGCCAAGCAACTTCTAGAAAAAACAATCAACCGAAAAGGTATTATGGTAAAAATGTGAACGCGATGAAAAAAATATAGCCAAATGAGTACTTTGTTTCTCCTGAAAATTTTCTACCTCCATCATTCATAGTACTCATGCAATTTTGATTTTTCTTTTTGTGGCCCTTTTCACCCAAACTTACCCTATGTAAACAAGGAAATAGTTTGATAGAAACAAAGATATAGAGGTTGAGTTACAGAAATAAAAGATAGATAATATGGATAAACTGCAAAGGCACAAACCGGTTAATAGAGCATAATTTAGTTTTTCCTCGCATATGCAATAAAACCAATATTCAGGTAAATCTGAGGACTCCTAAGTACCTACGTTCCAAATTTGTTCGAGGAAATCGGGATATTTGTGGGGCAGAAAAATTAGATAAGCAAAATAAAAGAGAACGTGGGAAAATGAAACGCGGTAGAGGGACCACGCAGATTCAGTATTATATAACCACGAATTCGGATGGGAAAAGGTATTTTAAATTGGAGATAGAAAACGTAGCAACCGAGATTACGAATGGTACAAGACCGTCGAAGACGAATTGAGCAACGTGGATAAGACGCGGGAGACAGGCTCAAGGTATTCAGGAACGTGGCTAAGAAAGTTTAATAAGAAGCTTCCGTTTGCCACAAGAGAGGACGATGGAGAGACAAGGGATTAAGAAACTAGGATGAGAAAGCCGAGCCGCGAAGATCCGCAGGCCGCAAGAGTGTAGAAGGCTGCGGAAAGGAATTAAGCAACGCGGATGATTTCCAAATGATTGAGAATATCGAATACCCGTCGGTCGAATAAACAATTATTTTCGCTTCACTGGTTTATCTGTCAATTATATGAAATATCTCTTTTTTCTACAAACAAACGCGATTATGTGCACGTGTTCCGAAAATGTAAATTAACAATCGATACCAAATGAAATAAAGTAAAAACTGTCGCACATTAGTTCGCTACGACGCTAAGAATGGGCTAGTGATTATTTTTTATTCTATGGTCGTTTCACGTGAACGCACTCTAAAATAATCACTGGCACATGACACATTAACTATAGTTAGGAGATAAGAATCAGTAAATGATTGGTTATTTCGATTTTTTGGAGATATACGAGAGCCGTTCACGATGTTATTTCTCTACATTTCTATCTCCCTCTTTCCTGTAACACTACGTAACAAAAGCTTTGACACCCTACCAAAACAAAGTGACAAAATATGAACCGGCACTCTATAAATATATATATATATCTCCCCGAAAGCTTCCGTGTTTTTTGTGTTCGTTTTACGTGCGTCACTTCGACACCCCCAGCAGCTCGCCAACCTGAAGTCATCTTATTGGTGAGTGCTCACTGGGCTTCCTTATCCCAACAACTTGTTGCCATCCATTTATCCCATTTACCTTTCGTCTTCCGTAAGCATTTATATATATATATATATATATATATATATATATATATATATATATATATATATATATATATATATAATTAATTGTGACCAAAAAGTCGCAAATGAGATCAGTAACGAGCCTAATCACCAAACGCGCCTTAATGAGAAATTTTGGTTGCATTATTTATTTATTTTTACGCAAAAAACTGATTTGTCATATTCCTACAAGCTCCACCTCCCCACAAAAAACGTACCACTTTGTCTGAACCGTTTCCCCAGGGCCGGGCCGAGATACGGGCGAGCAGGGCAGCTGCCCGGGGCGCCAAAGTCTAGGGGGCTCATACGTTTATGTATTACTTGCAAATTAATAAATATAGGATACCAGTTTATATCGCGGAAGCGACTGGAATCCTGATGGCATTCCTTTAATTTTTTCATTGTCAATAATTTTTACAGAGCGATGAATAAATTAACATGTACTTTGAAAATATCTCAACAAACAATTACGGAGGGGGCGCTGGGAATGCCATCTCGCCCGGGGCGCCAAAATTCCTCAGGCCGCCCCTGCGTCCCCCCCTCTCCTGCCCCTTCGGTTCATAAGTTTTCGGCGGCGATTCATCATTGAAAGTTACGTTGGTCATTACCTGATAGAGGAATTAAATTAAGAGATATGAAAATCATTACTCGCGGAATTCATATCGCCTATCACGTAAATATTTATTCCCAAAATTTCATTTTAATTTCCGGCGGCGTCGTAATCCCATATTCGTCGCACCTCGAACGTCATAACTGCACTCCGCTCATTCTAGAAGTCTTTCGTAGCGTGAATTGAGAGACGACAGTTGTCTGCCCTTTAAAATGCATATGACAAGAGGCGGTTGGCGAGTCCCGGGGAATCTATTTCCAGCGAATGCTCTATTCACTCAGGATAGCTGGCCGCCGCTCACCCTAAACCAATCGATAAATCCCGTACGTATCCCTTTTACTTAATGAGAGATAGACTTTCATCATGAAACCGTCCTATTACTGATTTCATATATCCAACCCGACCAATACCTAGGCATACGTTTCCCTCGCTCCGAATCGGAATTCTAAACAGTCGTATGCTAAATTCCGCTTAATTTTGGACATTGTCTCCGTTGTTTATTAATCAAAAGATAAATATGCTATGAGGACTTTATGTCAAAATGCGCCCAAAATCTCTGATCGTCTGAATGTAATGTTCTTGGTTTGATAGCGATATTCTCCTTTTTATTCCCGAGTATTTCCCGATCAGATAACAGGTCGTTTATGAATAGCAGCAGTTCCTTATTTCCTTTGAATGAACCCGGAAAACAGTCGAAAGATTTTCAGTCCCTGTTTTGCGGCAGTAAAATTTGAACAGTTTCATATGGCGAAATGAGAATAACTCTCCAGTAAATTTCATCAAGGCATGTCTTCATCCTTTGAGCGCCACGGGAAGCAAACGTTTTCTTGACGTGGCAGGTAAAATGCGACATACTGAGATCTTAAAAACGGAGACGAACGTCACAAAAAGTATCAAGATTTCATTATCAACTACGAATTTTTAAATAATAGTCCACGTAATCGATTTTTCCCATTGCCCCCTTGAATACGCAATACACAAAAGAGCTTGTTTTCCCTCTCATATTTCCACGCAATTATCACGTGGAGCACGAGGAAGCGAGATGAAAAACAGCGACGGTGCAGAAAGCTCTTTAAGGCCTGCTTAGTGTTATTTATTCTGTTAATCTCTTCCAATTATTTCCCCGTAGCAGAAAAAAGTGCGGTATGCTCACTTTGAAGTTTATACGAACTTTGTCATAACTCTTCATTGTGTATCGTCTTTATTGCCGGTATTGTAACTAAGGTAACTTAAATGCGAATGGCTCCAGTTAACGGAAATTACAAATGGCTCCAAATTTTGTAGTCCTTGAAAAAGAACGATAAGATCTGACCTAATTTTCAATGAAAAGAATAGTCACGGCCATAACTTTTCACTTAATAACAGCGTTTATAATTTCGTCAACGCATAAACAAAGCAAGAGCTATGTAGTGTATATACCCTGATAAATAACTGCAAGAAATTAGTAAGCAAGTTTTACAACTTTACAAAGAACAAGTCAATCAATCTTCTTCAAATCGATGTTAACATCATTTTTGTTATTACATAAAGATGCATCGCGCTATCTACATGAACAAAATAAGAATTGCCTGAAAAGGCTTTCACTCTTTTGTTAATTAGATTCTAATTAAATTTGCTGATTAACTTTTGTAAAATGACGTTGTACAGTTTTATTATATTAATGTAATTAAAAGTTGTTTAATATTAGTGCTTCGTTTAATATGCTTGATTTTAAGATGAGAACGTGATAACGCGCCAATTTAAGCAATCTATATTGGATTCTTCAGGAATGTAAAAGTGGAATTTCGTCAGCTACTCCTTTCGGAGAGCAGCAGCTTAATGTTTCATTAAAGGGCAACATACATTAAATCAAATTACTCTATACTTCAATTCGCTGTCAACAAGGTGTAAAACATTTTCATGGTCCGGTTTTGACTTTATTTTTAAGCATGCACATTAAAATCTTAAGTAAAAAATATTAAATTCTCAATGTGAAAACACGCCAATCAGAGTTTCATCATAGCTTTCAGCAATTCCGTCGTAGGCACTAATGCTAGTAGTATCCATTTCTTAAATTAATCGACAAGGTAACGCGAAGAGCTTAATGACAACTCTTACGACATCCGGCCTGAAACCGTAGATTGTGGAATCCGATTTAACGGTTCTTAATAATTCATTTTTCATTTTAGCGCGTTTTATTTTATAAACGCGCTTACCTTTTCACACTTTCCGTCAGTCTGTGCAACCGATTAAATGAAAATAGCAAGTAAACGGTACTAGATAGAAGTCTGAAATTTACAGGGTGTACGTGACCTATGACACCATTTATAACGCTGCAGAATGTTTTTGAAAAATTGGTGGTCGGCAGGGGGGACATTCAAAATATTCTAATTAAGATTCTAAGCAAATCGTTACAGATTGAAAGTTAAAATCTCTCAATTAATTATTGAATAAACTAATTTATGTCATATAATTATATTACTAAATTTATGAATAATTTTAAATTTACAATTCTAAATAAACTTCGATAAATATAACGCGCCTTTTCACACAGCGTCAGCAAACGAAGCTCCCATTTTTAAAAACCTGTTTTAGGATAGAAGAAAACATAGACATCACATAAAAACTTATCCATAAAGACAGCGAAAAGTTACTCATTTTAACTCGTATCGAAAAAGAATCATTTTTCGCGTATGTTTTCTCCGTTTCCTCAAAATCTCATCAATGAGAAGCGATTTTCACACATCTGATACGTACCTGAGCGCGCAAAGCTTGGAGGGATAGAGAAAATACCATTAATAACTATTATCAATTTGTAGCAAAGCGCGTCACTAAACGACATAACTATATAGATCTTCATCGAACTTCGATCCTAATTTTGCCTGGTAGATGATGCAAGCGAATAATTTATTCCTGGGCCAACTGGCAACATTTTCGGTGATTCTATTTAGTGGGGAACATACCTCGACACTCGATCTCACTGCAATAGTTAGGATTTTCATGGCCTAAGTTAATTTGACTTTCGATCGCTTTTTAGTGCTTTTCGTCATTGCTGGTAAGCACTATTATCTTCATGATGCCTGTCCGTCCGTACGCATATATCAGGAAGAATTGGCTTAACCGATTTCAACCAAATTTGGTACATAGAATCTTCACATAAATATAGAACCAAAATAGCATATTTCAATCAGATCGACTCAGCAGAGGAGCCACAATTACAAAATTATACTTTTCTGTAATAATGAATTTGGAAGGAATTGGCCAAACCAATTTCAACGAAATTTAGTATGTAGAATTTTTAATGTTATAGAAATCAGGGCTGCCCCAATACAAGTAATAAAAAAATTCCTTTTACAAGTATTTGTGTTGAACTGTTCACATCAATTTTAATCAAATTTAAAATTGGAATGTACACATATATAAAAAACCATAATAGCATATTTGGACCGGATAAACTAAACAGGGGTGCCACACTTACAAATTAAATTCTTTCAGTAATTGCGGATTTGGAAGGAATTGCCTGAATGGATTTTCTCTAAATTCTTAATATAAGATTTGTATAACATACCATAATGAAATCAAGATGTTAAAGCGGAGATAAAGGGCAGGGCTGCCACAGTAAAAAGTAAAATTATATTTTTACACGTATTTATAGAGAACTGGCAGCATGAATTTTAATCCAATATGGTACATATAATCTTCATATGAATAAATAACCAAAACAGCATATTTCAACCAGGTCAGCTAAACAAGGCTACGACAATTTCAAGGTTAGAATATTTCTGTAACTATGAGTTTGGATGTTTTTAGCTGAACCGATTTCAAAAAGAAATTTCGCCTATAGTGCGAGTATAGAATGGCAAAATGAAATGAACATGTTTCGAGCGTATCTATAAAGCAGGGATACCACCATATAAGAAAATATAATTTTCTGAATTCAAAGCAAATACATTAATATATGATTATACTACGGCGAATTTGACGAAAAGCACTTTCATACAACGGGAAACCCGTGCACATCCCTACTTGTTCAAGAACTACTCCCCAGATAAGAATGCGACGTCTAGAAGCGATCCCGATGCTATCAGTTATATTCTGGAGGAAATCCCACTTCTCGGAAACGACCTAGCATTCCTTCTCTCTCTCCACGTGCGCATCGGTTTGATTTGTAAGATGTCATCGATCTCTTATTCTAACCACCCCTAGGACCCCTATAAGTTCTAATTCATGATTTAGTAACCCATGTAGGCATAAAACGATTGAGTTAACTGGATCAGCATTTCTCCAACGGAGTGGCCGTTCATGTCGATAATTCCAATTAAACATTGGCGAATTGCCAAAAAGGGAGATTTCTTCGAAGCTGAAATACGCATTTGATTTAATCAAAAATTCTGTTTCTAGTTTCCTATTTTCAGATTTAAACAACCAAGGGTCGTTATGAATTTGGTTCCATGAAAAATGACTCATGGGGTTAATGTTTTTACAAGCAGTTAAGCCGGTAGGATTTTACAAAAGATCGAGTTCGACTTTCCTTGGAGTAAATATATATATATATAAATAATATATAATATATATAATATAATATAATATAATATAATATAATATAATATAATATAATATAATATAATATAATATAATATAATATAATATAATATAATATAATATAATATAATATAATATAATATAATATAATATAATATAATATAATATAATATAATATAATATATATTATATAATCTGAAAATTTTCCACACTAGCAAAATTCGCCACACAACACGTCATAATCTCCACGTGCTTCTGTATAAATATCACTAGCGTTTAGGATTAATTCAAAGCATGGTTTACATTAGACTTTGGATAGTTATCACATAAATATCAACAAAACCCAGTTTTCGAACGTACATATATTTCAAGTGGGAACAAAAAAAAACGAATTCGATGGAGAACAAAAAAGTTCTGCGACCAAATTAGCGAGTAGCAAACGAATTGTAATACATTAATCTAGATAAAAGCCATAACGTATGCCCTGAAATCCATTTTTTGAACATCGCGTCCAATCGTAAGGACTCGATACTAAGAAAAAATAAAGTAAACTTATGCCGTAACAAACTTGATACCTAAATGGAATTATAAATTCCCACTTTGTTTTCTTTTTCATTGACGCTGTTACAAAATCCTGAAACTCTCCCTTGAGGAAATAAAAAAAACTCCCGAAATGCACCATTTTATTGCTCGTTTCGAGTACCTTTCTCGCTGACTCACTCTTCTCACTTGAACTCACTGGGTATTTCTAAGAAACCGCAATGTTTCTAAAGGTTTTAAAATACTTTCTTGCGCTCCCTACATTGATGGGCCAGTATCTGTAAAATAGGATAAATACACGAAAATGTAAAAATGCGCCGAAAATCTTCTAATAAAAAACTACTTTCTGTTATACCTACACGCGCAAGGTAAAAGCGAAAAAACCACCAACGCGCTGAAACATCAAGATTGTTACTGTAAACGGATTTATAAGTTAAATACTCATATAAGCATTATTAAGGCCCTATTATTTTTACGTCGTCGAAAGTATTACCAAGGATAAGATAAATATCATAGACCATTACAATCGACTCTTCCATACCTAAAAGGAAAAAAATGTAAAAATCAACGTTAACAATTTTACTACAACATTGCCAAGAAACGCACGGTTAAAACATGTTTCACGGGGTAAAGCAACTGGAAACGTATACCGTGATAAATAATTTAAAGTGTCGCTCGGTGGATCGTTTGTTATTATACCAAAGTTGTCCCACGTATTACAATACAACGATTCCGTGGAGCACCCAGTTAATTTCATACCCAACAAAACAAAGAAACAGAAAACGTATAATGGTTTACTTACTTTTCTTCTGACGAAAGGAAATAGCAGCTCAATTAGTAGGATAATGGTCCGAAGGAACGTTTCCATAACTTTTTGGTCACGCGACAAAGTGAAGGACAACACTGTGATCTTTGCGACCTCCAAAATATAAGAAAATCTTCCGATCAGAAATAAACTCGCAGTAAAGAATGTGCCAGAAGAAAAGAATTTAACTAGCAATTGAAGAGGTTCCCTGCGTGCTTTCACATCCTTCGGGCCTTTTCTCAACGAGCGCCCGCACTGTTGTCGCAGTCCCGGCGACCGAGCGGATTATTTTCCACGACCTAGCACTGATTCGAGACCTGTATTTTGAAGAAAAATTATGAGCTAAAGAATACTTGGCGCTCACTCGAAGAAGAATGGACGCTGCAACGAAGGACGTCATCTTTCACGCATATCTTCGACAGCGCCTGAGGTGCAATGAACTTCGTGATCTCTCTAACGAAACGAACTAAGTCAAACACGGGGAAAATAACAACAGGTAACAAGGGACACGGATCTCGCGAGACATAACGGCGATATAACTGCTTCGAGGTCTTTTTTTCACACATTAAACTATGGAGGCTCACCAGTTCCTGCAAATGAAATCGGAAAGGTATCCCCCACGGATGTATTATACCAGTCGGACGAAGGCGTAAGAGGAAAGAACGGCTCTTGACAAATATCTCCCGGTTCAGTAAAAGGAGGGGAGAATGTAGCGACGCGTGGTGAACACATTGTGACGTACGAGATAATATTAGCAGATAGGTATTAGTGCGAAGCAAGATGATGGAGATATAAATTTTTTTACCGAAAGAGATAGTCGAGAGGAGCAGACAGATAGATCGAGAGCAAAGTCAAATGGAAAAGGAGGAGAATTTACTGGGTTCGAAATCGGTAAAATCCGAAGCGAAATCGATATCGGCGGGATCGAAAGAATGCGGGAATAACGATTCTGACGGCGCCAGATTAGCGAAAATCTTGCATAGGGAGGTCGTCGAGGACTTCAATAGCCGCTAAGTAAGCCACGGATAAAATCCTAAACATGTATGCACCGCCCGCTGCACGTACAAGGCTCGAAATAAAAGGAATGCTCGAGGATGCCGCCGATTGTTAAGGCGTTGTTGCGTCAGAGAATCTTGGGCGAAACTGGGAGAAAATTGAAAAAAATATCGATTTTTTTCAGGTGGGTATTCGGTCGAATTAGACTTTATCCGATAGATTCCGACAAATAAATGATAATAGAAACCTCCTATGGCGATAAAACAACCACATGTGCATTTCTAACGCGGAGGTTTTTATGAATGAAAGACTGCTAAAATATCAATGACGAATATGGTTGATACGTTATGTCGAATTTTATGTCCTATCATATCAATCGGTTATGTTCTGACGAGCTTTTAGAATATAGATCTTTATCGAGGGCTAAGGAAATGACGGAACGGTGATATCCCATTGCTTTTGTCTCCTAGAGCCACCAGTGGGCAAAGCGTTATGCATTTACATACTTGACCCAGCGACGGAGGTATTTCAGGCTTCCGATTTTCCGGGATAATTTTACCCGTCAGAAGAGATGCTTTAGTTTGGCTTTTATTTATTTTGACAAGACGTGCCCGAGATGCATATCCTGCAATATGCTTAGTATATCTGATTATGCCGCTAAGACGTTTCTTGAATAAAATTAATAGTTTCCTTGCCGCGAGTCTTTAGGGAAATTTGTAAACGAGCAAAAAATTTGCCATGACCGGGAAGCAGAGTCGTTTAATTACGCAGAGGGCACGTCCAATTCACACGGTCGACAAATACTCCTGCGTGGCAATTACGCAAAAAAAACTGATTTCCTTACCTAAGTATATAACCAAACAAACGCGAAAAAATACATACGAGACGATAATATAGGACACTTAGGGGTTTAAATTAAGATTTCGGCAATTGGCGGTTGCGGCCTCCGAGGGCATCGCGGAATGGCACAAGGCTGCGGTGAAACGGAGTACGGAAGGGAAGGGGGGAAGAGGGGTTAAGTCCGTGAGATGAATTAGGATCCGAGTCGTGAGCGCGGGCGGACACTACACTGCCACGGACATGCGAATGGCACGGGAACCATGCTAGAAACTCACCCTCGAGCGCCTTCCCCCTCCTCCCAGAGGACTCGAGCGATTTCGGATTCCGAGTTATTCGCCCGCCGCTACCGAGCTCGCCTTGCGGTCACGTTACCGTGAAGAAAGAGATGGCCCAAGTGCGGCGAAAGGAGTTCAGAGACCGGTGAGGCAAGACGAGAGATGCGAAAGCAAAGTGGCCGGCGGAGGTACTAGGATGCGTTTCGGACCCTTCGACAAAACGTGTCGAAATTGAATTAGATGGATAGATCTCGGAAAATGTGAAAGAGCTCTGAATACTCTTTCCTTGCAGTATTAATTTGTTAATCCTTAATTGTCGCAAGCGGGCTAGAAAAAAGACAGTTTACGTCAAATTTTAATAATAATTGTGGCATAAATTATACATACTGTGTAGTACAACGTCATTATTATTGATATATGATTATATCAATATATTATTATTATAGTATTATATAACTATATTATTATATTATTCTATTATATTTATTATATTATCTTACATAATTTACGGGGTTTTCTAGGTTCTAGATAGGCCTTCGCGGTTACCGCAGCAGTCACGTGGCCCACGGGTTCTCCACTGTGCTTAACCTCAACAAACATTCCTTTACTTCTTCCAACTCCGTCGTGATCTTTTAACCTACAAGACTGCCTAAAACCAGCCTTACTTTTTCCTTAATACATTTGGCGGTTTAATTTGACATAAACGAAAAGGATAAATAAGAATATCTACGAGTGTTAAACTAGACAAAAGAAAAACAATCTATGCCGAGATGAATCTAGTTACGGTTAAAATTTCTCATCATCCGCTAAATCCAACTTTGGTAGAAATAAAAAAATCTGATGTGGCCACCACATGACTTTCTCCATACCGGTAATATTTCTAAAAATTCCAAATAGGTTAAATGATAATAAATATTTTAAGGAACTGCGAGAAAAATTGAAAGACTTAAAAAAAAAACAGAAATAAACTCAAACAGTAGCCTTCTAATGTTGGATATAGCCCGGAAGCTTCAACAATTTTGAAAATAAAAAGGAGCGTCAAGTGTTTACAATAGTCGCCGGTAGGTGGTGTGGTGGTGGGAGCTAAAAAATTTAGTTTTTATAATGGGAAAATGTTTCAAACAAAGGTTGTAGAATAGTAATTTTCTAGAACTTTGATTCCAGTACCATTGTACATTTATCAATTAATAAAGCAAATATAAAAAAACGTATTAGTGACAAGAATAAACACCCACTTCCGGTTGACAGATTTTCACTAAAAACTAAACAGCACGTCTTCCTTTAACAAAAATGTCATTATAGATGTCAAACCGATCTGATGAATAGTTTTTGAGTTAGAGCACCCACAAAAACCTGGTCACAGACAGACACACAGACATAATCGAGAAAATAGTCAAAACGTGTTCAGGGGACCTTAAAACGTATTTCCGTTGAAATCTCGAATTCGATTTTTCCATGAAAACAATACTTTCCCTATACTTCGTGTATGGAGAAAGTAAAAATTGTAAACTGCTACCTATGCGCATTTCATAAAAAAGCAAACAATCAGTTTAGACGTAAGTGATCTCCACCGAGATATATTATTGGACAACGGGGGGAGGGTTAAACACCGGTGGCTCTCCTACGAACGTCTAAAAAATTTAACTGAATTCTGCGTAAAGTGATGATGTTAGGATATTTTTCCGATCGGGTAAAAAAAAACGGAAGTTGAACATGAAGAACAGGATGGCTAGTGCCAGAGGTTTTCAAGCGGGGCACTTGCGCCAGGCGGCAAAAATTGAAAAGGTTCCAAACCGTCTAAATTTTAGACGCGGTATATACGACGCCGAAGGTTTTCAACCGAGGAGCCAAAAAAAACCGGAGGACATGTGAGTAAAACGGTCTACTCAGCAAGCAATGCAATGTATTGAGAATTGGTGAATGACAAACGTGTAACTTAACGCGTCCGAAACGGAGCGGTAAAAAGTAAGGAGATGCTTGAAGATACAGGATTAGATAGAGCAGAGCAGGAGAGAATGGGGATTTTCGTTAAGAAAAATTTTGCTGAAAATTCCACTTTAAGAACACGAAAAATATTTACTCTGTTTACATTCCTGCGATAGAAAGCAACAGAATAGGTTTGCGTCTTCAAACATGCCCAGTTTTCAATATAATACGCTCTATTTTTATAATATTCATTGTATTTGCATTAAAAATGCCTGTGGGAAGAACTTAGTTGATTTTGCAAGGCATTCTTCTCGTCTACCATAATTTTATTAATGGCGACTTTTCGTTCGTTCATGAAAATTGGGTCTCCAAACAAAAAACATATTAACCGCGATTTATATAGCAAGAAGGGAAGTAAAATAAAACAACCGTTTTACTCCAAGTAATGCATTGAAAACATTTAGGAATTTACTTCGTGTAAACTCACCACGTCATATAATACTGAGACGGATTTTAACTTCAAATATTTTGCCCTTATGCTAATACTGAAAGTCTATGTATTTGCTATCATTGAGATCGATGAAGATTCTTTAGTTTAATTTCTTTAATTTCACCGTTTAAACTTTGCTTTGGTTGCATAATATCAATGCCTGATCAAAACAAATGACATGGTGTAAAAATCAATCAATTACCAGATTTTGTAGTTAACATAGTTTAATTAAAAATGCAAGAGATTCGGCGATATCATCTACAGCGAGGTGAAAGGCGGTGATGATGAGTGAAGAAGTCATAGTAGTTAATTGTGTCAGAGAAAAGGTTCAGTGAAGCGCTTGTCATTATTGTCCTTTAAAAAAAGGTTCTACGCCTATTGGAAAGTCATTGACACTATCATAGCTAGAAATATAAACTTCAATCAAGCGACCACACATTCATACAAGCGCTGACTTAGCAACTCGCTTCTGACCTATTTTAAAAATCAAATCTATAACGTCCTTTAACGCCCTATGATCGATTACATAATGAAATGAACTTAAAGCTGCCGGAAGGTATCCGCTTCCGATCGCCGAATCGCCACGTAATCCAAAAAAAACATTTATTATAGAATTTTGCGAAATGAAATAATTTCAGGAATGCATAGTGATTTTGGGGGAGAGAGGCAGCAGATTAGGACGCAATAAGATATGGATTGTGAAATCGGACGTTCTAAAAAATTCGAGGACGAAACGGAAGGCACGCTTGTTCCAGTGACCCAAACATAAGAGAAACAGGATAATTTGAGTTTATTTCCGTGAATAAAATAGTTCGGAAGTGATGAGCTCGTCAAAAACAATTTCGTTTCACTTCTACTAAAAGTGCAAGTAAATATTGAAATGAATATTGGCAATTTAAAATTTGGCGAATAGCAGAATTTTCATGCAACTACCTTCCTGTGGGAAGCTAATTAAAATTATCGGAATATTATAATTAGAGTAAAACAACAAGAAGCATATATTATGGGGCCGGAAAATTAATGCTATCAGTTAGTTTTTATTATTTGGAAATCATAGCAGGCCGATACGTGAAGAATTTCAGTGGAAACTTACGGGTAGAAAAATACCAAAAATTTGAATAATATTTTTCAATTGAGATTGTGGGATCTCAAATGGCCTTGACCTACCTGGAAAGGAATTTGTACGTGAAAAGAAGAAGAGGCATTCTCGACTGCCAAGAGGTGTAAGCCATTCGAAAGTGAATATAGCATGGAAAACGCTTTCGTCGCAAGAAGCGAAGGTCATGGGTTTTTAGTTGGCCCGTTTATCCTATAGTTAAAGATAATATTGGCACATATAAAATATTATTCTTTAGTAACAGGTTTTCATACCGATGTAATTAATTGGGGAAAGACAGCCCGGCATGAATCGTGAGGAACCGAGAAAAAATCTGTTACGGATTCGTGCAGGAAGCCTATTCCTGTCTATTCAGCCTTCAGAGCAATCACTTTATAAACCAGGAAAGTACACGTCTTATCCTACAACTTTGGATGGAATGAAACGACACAGTTTGAATTCGAACGTTAAATAATCTGTGAAAACATTCTTATTCAATTACCTTTACCTTTGTTTGTATGGAATTTCTGGCTAATCAACCTCTCGGATTATTATAGCCATAACTCCTTCCACACCGAACACACACACAAGGGAGGAGGGAAACCCGGTGCCGGCATTAGCCTACTCTTTATGAAGAGCACCAAGGGGGCCAACTGCTTAACGTCCCTTCCGAAGGGGACGGGACGACAGCAGGTTAAAAATCCGACCTCCGCCGGATACGAGCTAGGGACCGCTGCGTGGAAGGCCAACGCTCTAACCACTCCGCCACCGCCACCCTACAGCAATGCGTGTTTCGGAGCGTTCCGTGTTAAAAAAATCAACATTTATAAATACTCAATTACGTTTAAATAATTCACCCGGCATATAACATTCTAATCCATGAATAACTGATCTACTATAGAATTGACGCATAAAGTGAAGCGTTTACGTAAGATATTTTACGATTTAAATCCAGCTAATCCATCGCACGATGAAAAATGAAATTTACACATAAATTAAAGCATTAAAACATTTTCATTGATGTGAATTTGGTTTTATTTCATTGCATTTCGAGTTATACGGATGCAAATGTTACGCCTTTTTAACAGCAGAAATTTTTCGAAGATTTAACACTACTAATTAAAAGGAAAAGCCCACACGATTGCCCCTTTACACGCAAACAATTCGAACTCCTTGGCGTAATTCCGGGGAGCCGTGACAGGAACATCGAGGAATTTGAGAAATAAAAAACTTAGGACAGCAATTAACTCGGTTCGCTAAGCATAACTTCCGGTAAGGAGCATACAAGGAGCAATAGTCATTTCCGCCACATTACAACCGTAATTTTTCTCAGAAGAAGGGAAATATTTACCAATTCCTTTAACGTAGTTAAGTGGCCGAGCAATGAAAAAACGCCAACATGCCCTTCCATGAAGAGAGACAACTGGAAAATTCGAATTTGCACGCGATTTACAATACATGCCAGGTGTCTATCGGAACAATATTCAACCAAAGAAGTTAGATATAGTACATTATTCAACCGCACTGCAATTTTATCGGTATAATTTACGACACTTAATTCTAAACGTTAAGAAGGATAAGAGTTAATTTTCTAGAAGAAAGGCGATTTTTAAGTTTATTATTGAATGTCCTGTCAACATCCAGCTGAACGATGACTGCTCGGAGAGACAGAAGCGGTGCCATCCGAAGAAATTATTTATGCTTCAGAGATGTGACCCGTGAAGCCGGGAAATTTTCAGGTTCGTTTGATTGTGGAAGAGGCGGAGTGGAGTTGGACTGGGAAAATTCAGAGAATGCGAGGGGGAATAGGCTTTTTTATTGAAGCATAAGTTGATACGTCTTCGGTTGTTGTGGCCACCGCAATTGTAAAATTCCTCACCAACGTTCAGGGTTATTGACGGAAAATTGTCTTCGTAATTTTGCTCTTAGAGCGAGCCATTGGACGAACATCTGACAGGCTTTTCATTACTCAAATTGTTTTGGAATATTCTGATTGAGTGCGAATGAAGCGTTTTTGAGGTATTTCCCTAGTAGATCAATTTGAACGATAATTATCTGGACGTCTTTGGAGCGAGATTCGCTGAAAGACAGAAAAATTCTGAGAGGACTTAACTGGTTGGCTTATATGATTGAATAAACGCCGCAAATAAGAATGAGAAAAAACTTGCGCGCGAAAGATAAAAATGTAACTTACTTAGTTTTTTTGCAGAAATTTACGTAAAAATATAACAAAATTTGCTAAGGATGAAATATGCACCAGCGAGGAATTTGGGCTACCTGCCATAATTCAATAAACGGCTGATACTTTCGTGTTTTAACAATGCTGCAGAAACCATCTTATTAAAACTATGTCACAGTAAAAAGTCATTTAAACTTGTTTAAGCTGATGAAAATAGCAGAACTTCCTATCGAAAGCGTCCCTTAAAAGTGAAGCAGTGTCAAAACCTTACTTTGGGGTGACGTTTTTGAAATATTTTCCGCCCAAAACCTTGTCTTTGGTACGAACAATCGATCGTGTTGCCATAGCCTGCATGAAAGATAACAAACTTGTAGCTTCTCACCTATCGGAAGACAACTGGGAAAGCTTTCCTAGTCCTAGGTGCAAAATACGACAACAGCAATGCAATGCAGCATTTAGGTGACACCTAACACACAGAATAGATCATGAATAAAATTTTCACCAATAAATAAAGAGAGCTTAAGAGACATTATGAAATTATTATATTGTTATCAATATTATTAAAAGACAAATTATTGATGACACGGTTAGTGGAAATGCCGCTCTTGCTGGAAGGCTGTGTAAACGTCTATAATGGGGACATAATGGAGTGAATGCGATTGCACGATTGCAAACAGGGACGAAGCATTAAGGTAGGAAAAAATATTCCCTCCCATGGTCATGAAGGCACAATGGCAGGTAACGATAGAAGGATGACGAAGAAACATTGACATCGAAACTTATCGCTCATCACGCGGCGCCCTCAAAGACAAGGCCGGCTCGATATTAGTTCCCTCAATGTGGGCTTCTCGTTGTTATGATTCTGCTGCAAAGAATCTGGAGAAAAGGGCGTGTGAACTGTTACGTATTCAAGAATTTAACAATAGGCTGTTTTTCTGTTTAGTATGTAATATTATAAGTGGTCGATGGTGTGGGCCTCCAAAATACTAGTGCTCACCATTGCTCAAAATGACACATAGTTCACTCTCTAATTCGACACTGTCCATTAGGGCCATGGGAAATTTGAGTTTAAGATCCCTAGGGTATAGTACATAATAAGAATGCGCACATTAGGCGCGCAAGCTAACTTTATGATGAGACAAGGAAAAAGTGAATCAAGGAAGAAATGAAAGATCTTATCCTTTCTCTACCTTAAATAATTTATAATTATACTCCATATATATGTTTGCATGAACAGGAATTTATGTATAGCTTTTAGTGAGCAGCAGTTACATATTCGTAAACATTTTAATTATGCATTATTTCTTCTTTGTTGCCTAACTGAAGCCACATTCAACTACATAAGCAATTAACTAAAAAACAAATTCTAATTCGAGAATTATTTGGTTATTTTTCACACTATTCACTGGTCTTCGATGTGATATTTGCTCATCAATTTAAAGAACACAAATAGGAATGAGTGGAGTATATGTAGAATTACAATTAGTTTTCAAAATAAAAACTTAACATCCCGTTAAAATAATTTCATTCAATAGTAATTTCTATTTGTTACGCTAAAATCCTATAGTCACAGAACAAATTAAAAAAACCCCTCTCTCCATAAGAATTACTTTGTCAAAAAATCTGTTGCGAGAATAACATACATTTTAAATGAATTTGGGGATTTGTGCTACAAATTTCACGCATATGCCGGTTTAAACGGCTAGCAAAAATTGATTGTCAAAAGTTCTTCCCCCCAGAATTCCACTGTCTGACGGACTTAATCCGCTGATTGCTCAAAATTAGAACTTCACAACTAGAGCTGATGACCTTCTTTTTCTATTACATTTAAGATGTAGCTGGTATGTTTACAATGCAGTTAATAGAAAATTATTTGGACCAGAAGTATTCTGATGAAAATTCTGTAAAATGTGGCATATTAAGGCGCAAATCTGTTCACAGAAGGCGTTTTATTCTAATGAACGAAGCAGAAATGCGCTTATGTTCTATTTTCTTATAATAATTCTTATAAACAAGCACACATTTCGATGCTGTGCTTGTTGAGTTATGAATTAATAGGCAACAGTTAAGTGATTGAAGTTCTGGTTATTGCTGTACAATATAAAAAGAATAATCTCACATCATCGACTCAATATTCTTGGCAGCTCATCATTCCCAATGATATCATTTCCTTGCAAATTCAACCCATGCTTTACCAGCAGTAATGCCTGCAGGTCTTCTAAAAACGGGCTTCAAAAATCTTGTCACTTGAATTATCCTCACATTTTCCGAAAAATCACTTACAAGTTCGTTGCAAAATTCAAGTGTACACACCAAAATTTTACCGCAAAGTTATTGCCTAACTTCATCGCCCTATCGACCTGATTAATGATAAATGCCTAACGGATACGGAGCGATTAGTTCTTTGATTATCTGTATAGATGGCAGCATAGATCAGTAAACACCTGAATATATAAAACTACGACAATTATAAACCATAGCAATGTATTATATCAATGAAGAAGCATGGCTGTTCTTCTGGCTCGCATTCAGACACATACTTCTGGGATACAAAGGCTCTCAAAGATAAATTTCCGCAACGTGGGCTCTCTAGCTGCTGTTAACGCATGTTTTTTAGTAACCTTACCCTTTGATTAAATAGCGAGTTTTTAAATAACGAAAGATTCACGGAGTATATTAAAACAACACGTTTTCCCTTGAGGCGATATTATCTTTATTATGCAACGGATATGTTTACTCTACTACCAAATGCCTCGATGCGCAATATTGGAAAGTCAACCGCGCTACTGAATTAGCTGTTAAGCCAAATAAATGTAATATTATTTATAACTCTTCTTCTTTTGTTTTTGAAGTTTCCTTCAGACTGGGCATTGAGGGTCGCATTTCTTTGGTCAAACAAATGACACGAGAAATCCGATTTCGGTAGGTAAAATCTTGAGATTCCTTTGTCAAGCCTTGGAACTGGCTAATTCATAGTGGCATTACCGCGCCTATTAGAACGTCAGATAAATCGTTCGCAAAGAATTCGTATAAATTCAAAACCATAATTTCTTAAATCTGCATTTCTTATAATATTCTTTTCGAGAGATTAATGTTCTCAAATTCGTAATGGTAAAAGTTAAAAATGCAGACCTAATTCTAACAATATTGTGATAAAATTAAACAGGAAATATGTGCAAAATGCTTTTTAATTATAAACACTAAAAATACGACCATAACCCCTGGACTAATAGGTTGTGCAAAAGTTGTGATTTACAGAAAAGATATGAAGAATTTTGAAAAAGCAGGAGAAAAATTCTGCCTTATGCCTATCTGTATGCACTTTTTTACACCAACACTTATTTGTGATTATCTGTCAATCTCACCTTGAGATGTAAATGGGTTTTCTTCAGGCGTTGCTCATTGAAGACATTGGTTCGAGGGAAGCCAGCTGAGTTGTTTGGTTTAGTAGAATGAAACATGGCGTCACGTAGACGTTGCTTCATTAAGAAAATATTCACTAACTTGACACTTCGAATAAAAGGGATTCACGTTTTATATACTAATGAAATCTATCGAGGATTCTCCGAAAACTAATAAGTGAGTGGAAATGAAATTTATAAATGGGCCGATTTACAAGGCGGCAACGGCTTCGGAAGATATAGCGGCAAATGACTTTTTCATCACTTTAAGTTTTGAAGACTTCAGGTTTCAAACGAACGTATTTATATTTTTATGGAACGTATTGTAAGTGCTCCCAGCATTCTTTTAGCCACCCGTACGTTCAAATGCAAGACTGGTACACAGGTTAAAGAAATATTTAAAAAATAATATATTTTTGTACCTAAGCTGAAATGTTTTCTCGAACTACTCATGAGAACAAAAGTACGTGAATGGGCTTAAAATAAGGCACTTTCCGCGAATACAAGAATGGGAAGATTATGCCATCAAGAACAAGTCATGAATAAGATGACGGAATCGGTAAAAAGTCACGTTTCCGGAAAAGTCAGTTTTAAACATTAGCTTTATTTTTGGAAAAGAGTCTAACATGAGTAAGATGTCATACTTACGCGTTTTGACCTTTAAAAAATCCGCTATATTAGGTATTTAGATTTTCAAAAAATTAAGGAGAGAATTTTTAAGATTTACACAATTACTCCCTCATACTAGTATAAAACCCGTTGGGAATGAAATTTCGCTGAATTTTACTGCAATTAAATCCTCGTATATTTTTGTTTCACAATCCTTGGAGTAATTATTCCTTTTTTAGCCCACCGACCCCGTCTAAAACCGCCATTTATGTTGCTTATTGACGCACGCGCAGTTTTCCAGTAGTCATCCTTTTCAAACGATGCATAGGTTCGCCTTTTAAAATTCTAGATCACTTATGCGTGCGCGTAGATAAGAACTGTGCTAAGTTATTCAGAAAAAACTACTGTTTTGTTTTTATTAAGTTTCATAAGTTTAAGTAACCGCATTTTAATTAGCATTTCGACTGCCTTATAAAATGGTGCGCCAATCCGGCATTCTATCCCCAAATTTTTAATGCGAGATCCGGTCGTGCTAAAACAATAACGCCAAAATGTGGCCATCGATAGAATTATATTCCCTCGTTTAAAATTTTAATTATACACGGGATTAAAAAAGAACCAGCAAAAATGTACCCAGTGTTTTGATTCGGATACAAAAAGTTGGGTAAAAAGATTATGCAGGAGAAGGTCGCTCGGCTTATGAAAAAACAGGGATTAGGCGAAGCAACAGCAATCGTATAGAAAATTATCCAGGGAAATTTAGAATATAACCTAAACATTTACGTCCGATTCGTAGATTTACCAAATTTTATGGACGGGTGTTAAGGAAGAGGAGGATTGAAAATTGATATATCGAAGGACCGACACCCGAAGAGCCGATAATCCAACAATCCAATATTTCAGAAAAAATTATAATACTAACCAATAAAAACATATCGCTTAAAACTCGCTTTCAAATTTGTTCTTCGCCGAAATTAGCAATATGAGTCAATGAAAACAAATAGTTTAAAACTCGATTCCATATCTGTTACTTCACCGCAATTTACAATTGTTGGTTAAAAGCGAATAGTTCAAAAACAGATTTCTCAATACTAATATTTATGTCTTAAATGTCTCGTGGGCTTCAAGTTAAATTAATTCAAACAATTAAAACGCTAGAAAAATGTTAAATAATGATTTATTAAAATATATCATTGTAAGTTGATATAGTTGGCCTTTTGGTAGTCGGCTCTTTACTTGCCGGCCCCGGTTGTCGATCATTCCTCCCCCGCAAGGATTTGAGCGCTCTCTCTCTCTCTCGTACACTTAAATTGACGCGCCGAATAAACGAAAGAAGGGAAGGGTATATAAGTAAACAAAAAGGAGATAGTCGGTCGCCATATTCCTCAAAGATAATGCTCTTTTTGCTGCAGGGATAAAAAACTCGTTAAATAAAAAAAATCAAAGGTTTATCGTGCGAAAATTAGCGATGAAAAGCGTCCGATAATTTACTATATACTTTCACGTTTTGAACTTAATAACTGTGTGAAAATTAAGATAAAAGGATGTTCTACTTGAATCAATGCATTGAATGTACGTTCTTGTGCGACCTTCACGGAGAAGAGACACTATGCTTCCGTCCAACAGTATCAATGCCACAAACTTCCTTCAAGGAATTATGGATTTCTGCCAGGTTTTTACCAGATAGCGCACTATTTTAATGTACCACCAATGGCATCCATGCGTTACGACATTTTTCAAATTTGTAGCCCATAAATAACTCCAGGGACGACCAAAATATGAAAAAACTTCTCACTGGAGGTGTAATCTCCAAACGACACGACATACCTCAGTATTACATCATCCAACTGCACGCGCATTATACAATGACGTAGTTTACTCGGACATATACATCCAAACCCAAGTAACAACATGAGGCATAAATAAATAAATAATAAGATTTTATGGCGGACACGGAGAGAAATCATTTCGAAGGCGGAAAATATTTGTCGATCGAGGCCTTCGTGATTAATCGTAAAGGAAAGGTTTATTTATTTTTGGAGGACTCGCGTCTTGATTTGAACGGCGGCCAATATTTAATCTCCATATATATGTTACGGTAAAGGTACGTAATCGGGAAATGTGTACATTTACCCGTAAATGTGCTCATTTATCACGAAGCTCGGTAAATGTAAGTTTAAGTTTCCAGAAATACGTATTATCCGTACATTTCCCGGTAAATGTGCACTTTTACAGATGTGCCTTGGTAAATGTGGAAATAAGTAAGAATGAGAAAGGCTACACTTTAATAATTGCGTTAATTTATATTAAAAATCATCGAGGGTTCGGCTCCACTGGTATATATTAAGATGAACGCTTCCCAACCCGAGGGGGGATCACAGTGAACTGGAGGAGGAACCAAAAACACTTCGACTAACCTACCCAACCCGGTGGGGCCGAGTAAAATTTTCTTTCATGTTCAAATTTAGTTTAGTTAGTTGTGCACATTTACCACAAAATTTGCTCATTTACCGGACAACGCACATTTACCGTACTTCTAAACTGCAACAGATGTCCGCGACGCCGCCAAGTTGTGGCCTGTGTTGCGACGTTTATCCACATTTACCAGTGTCTAGGTAAATGTTTAAATTTCCCCAATCCAATGGGTAAAAGTATGTTATACTTACATTTACCGAACTTAGTGGTACATGTGCACATTAACCGGGAAATGTACACATTTACCGGACTACGCACATTTACCGTGATATATATATATTAATACCAGCCCTGATGGTGGATATTGTATTGGCACCAGCCTAACCGAAAACGTGGTCCCATGCGCAGGCGAATCCACTCCCACCAGAAACTTGGACGCAAACAGCATTGATTAATTAATTATTCTAAAATGATTAATGTACGCCGATTGACATCTTGTATATCGCGGCAAAAACACAGAAATAACTCAAGGGTGGATAAACTCTCCATCAGCGGTCCGCAGAGGCGTCCGAGTGACGAGAGACACAGTGGCCGGAAGAAAAAAGAATCCATGAATGAAAATCTTATTTAAGGACGGATACGGGGCGTGAAATAAATATTTAATGAGTCATGAATGCCAATGCATACAAAAATTTTCAGAACACGTCTCGCGATAGAGCATTGGCCTTTTGAGGAACAGCTGAAAGTTGAAACAACCCATTTGAAAGAGCTCGGATGAAGGACAAAGTAACTGTTGCATTGCTGAACGCACGGCATTGAGACAATGGCCTTGAGGATGGGAAATTCCTTCCGCTTCTTACTTTGTAATCGCAAAAGAATTTTCGATTTTTTTTCGTCGGAGATAGTCCACCGGATGTTCTCGAATTCTTCGGATCTGAAGCCGTGATGTTTTGCACCAGGTTTCATTCTGTCTGAATATATGAGAGAACAATACAATATAGAGCTATGAAGTGAACAGGTGAACGTAAATTTCAAAGTTAAACACTCAGGGTCAACTAAACTAACTAAAGCTAAAGACTTCTATTAAATGACTTACTAGAGGAATTATCTCCAATATAAGAGTTGAGATCGTTGACGGGAGATAGTTAACCCTTAACTGGTATGGCGAACAAAGGCACCGTATTTGGTATGGTGGGGTTAGATTTGACCCCAAAAGTAAAACTTCTGTATCAATTAACAATTTTTTTAACCAAAAACATTATCTAATGGGTTATGTACACTTTTTTGTGCAAGGGATAAAACTCATTGCTTTTGTTTAAAAGTAACTTAAGCTGAATTAGGTAATCAAAAACAAAAGTCGTCTGCTATGATATGTATTCCAATTAAACAGTTATTATTTGCATTATATAAAAAGATAAATCAAATCGTCTTCATTCTTGAATTCTCTGGCGTTTTTTTATTCACCCTAAACAAAAAATATAAACAATTATCGAATGCATAAAAACCAACAAGGACGTTTTTGAAGGAATTTTACAAAACAAAAATTGGCTTACCTCACTCTGATTTGTCGGCAAAAACGTCGCATACAACTCTATTACAACAATTATTACAACTCTAACTATTACAGTGATTGTTATCGTCAATTAATTTCGTAACAAAATTATTCATTATAACCTATTAGTTTTAATTTTTATAAAACGTAGTAAGCATTAGTTGCATTCTGCGAGGATTTCAGCCTACTTTAACATTACATAAAACGTTTTCCTGATTATTACTAGATGTTATTAATGCAAAAGTTTATTAATCTGTAATGTACATGATTTATTTATGGAGGAATTTTATGAAAAAAGTTACTCTTATTGTATAGTGTGGTCAAATCTGACCCCATGGGGTCCCTGGGGGGAAACGGATTAAGATAAAATATTTCAAGATCCTCTAAAGCGTAGTTAAGGCTAGCAAATAAGATTCCAATGACACTTTGAAAGGCTAGAATGGGCCATGGTGAATATTTTTAAATTTAAATATGCCTGGGGTCAGTCCTGACCCCACCATACCAGTTAAGGGTTAAATTTAACACGTTGACTGGCAGGTGCATATACTATAATACGCACATCGACCTAGTCCACCAGGCGTCGTGGATAATATATATTCACACCATCTACTCTGATTCGGCGCCGTGTGTAGGACAGCCAGCGCCGTAACTAGGGCGGGGCAGGCGGGGCATCTGCCCCGGGCGTAATTAAAAAAGGGGCACAGAAATTGTTAAAGGCAAGTTGTGCATGCCACAAGGACAGCGGAGGTTTCACTACTATACTTATTCCAGACATTACGCATAGCAGAAACTATAAATTTCGATGATGATATTGATCGGTTTGCTGCATTAAAATCACATAGAATAGCTCTTTAATATTAAAATATTTATACTTTCTATATTTAAATTATATATGCCTGAAATTATGTATATGTAATTATATTTATAATTATGTATTTAAATTGTGTACATTTATAGTAAGAAATCATATAATTTATAGTTTATTTTTATTTATAAATTATCAACCCTAAATCCATATAGGTTTTAGAGAACTTTTTATGGAGGGGGAGCATATTTGGTAGTTTTCCCTGAGTGCTAAATAGCTAGTTACAGCGCTGATCACAGCTAGCGTGTATCTTTTATATATAATCATTGCGTTCGGCGTGGGTGAGCGGTACTAGAAAAACGCATAGAGGCAATTAAAAAATATGAAAATGGCATAAATCATAAATACCTCAAAAAATTTTATCTTAATAACAAATTCTAAAATGCAAGTATTATACAAAGAACAATACTTTGCTTAGAATATGTGATAAACAAATGTAAGAAAAATGGAGCCACTAGAGAACACCTTGAGAAAAAACTAAGGCAGACAAGAGTAGGACGAGATTTATAGCCCGTGAAATCGGTGTGACGATATTTGATATTCACACGGCGTCTGAGGCAAATCCTTTCATCGACCACCGCGTTCATTGTTACGCTTTGAGAGGAACCAGAGATAAAGTAAAGTTTATGAAAAATATCTATTATGACGTCAATCCGCGTGAAGCTATATGAATAACATGAAATAATACATAAACCAGAGTGGCGATATTTGTTATTCACACGGCGTATGACGAAAACCATCTTATCGTTCGCCGCGCATAATTTTGCGCTTTGAAAGGAACCAGAGACAAAGTTAAATGAAGCTACAATGAAATATGTCCATTATGAAGTCAATACGTGTAAAGATATACAAATAGCATGAAATAAATACGTGCATCGGTGTGGCTATATTTGATTCTCGCGTCCTATGACACAAATCACCTAATCGCACGCTGCGCGTATAGATTTCATGCGCAATATTGTCCATAATTTGAGCAGCTATAACGTTGTATTGATCTGTTTTTAGTGATGTGACCAAAATGAAACTTTTGCGGAAACAATAGGGCATCGGCGCCTCTGAGCAATCATAAAAATTGAAAGGGCAGTCAACGTGTTAAATTAAGCAGTTATTCTGAACATGCATTACTCCTTTTATCAAATCGGCCTAAGAAACACAGTGGGGGTGTGGGCAAGAAGCGTGACGAGTGTGGCTTAATTCTCGGTTCGTTCCTCCCAATACAGACGCGGTCTAGAGCAGCGATGGGCAACCAGTGTTGCCCGAAGAACGAAAGTGAAAACTTAATCTTCTCGTTAGGTCCGAAGTGAGAGATTCAAAATAAATAGGTACGGAAAAACACCTTAGGAAAAACAAAACACAAGCTAAACATAGCAGTGACATTTTATTTATAGCCTCCTCTCGCCATAGCGTTATGAATCCCAGAGCGTACGTGCGTTCTAGTTTGATCGAGAGATAAGAAGAAAAAATTTGTATTTGGGAAAACCCGCGCAGCGTTCATCAGATTCCAACGGGGAAAAAGTCGCTCCTCCAATCTCTCGCGACTCGCCCAGAAAACGCGGTACGAGAGGACTATCATTAAAAAAAAAGAAAAATCGTTTCGTTTAGTTTCAAAACGATCCTCAACTCCTTCTCGACAAAGAACGGAACAAAGTAGACACGATTATTAGTGTCTGACAAGAAGGGCCCGCCAGAGCTACGGGCGAGTCGAGCGGCTGCGGGGCCAAAATTTTGGGGGCGCTTTCCCGGTAATTTATCTATGCATTACTTGCAAATGAATAAATACTTTACCAATTTATATCGAGGAACAGGCTAGAATCTTGATGGCATTCCTTTTAATTTTTCATTATCAATAATTTTTACAGAGCGATGAATAAATGAACATGCACTCTGTAAATATCTCAACAAACATTAACGGAGGGGGGCGCCGCAGTGCTATCTCGCCCGGGGCGTCAAAATTCCTCAGGCCGCCCCTGCTGACAAGTGATGAATTGTATTTATCCTGTTTTCCAGAGCGATGGATGTCATCCTGACAGTACGCAACCAACATGACGCTTATGAAGGACTTGCTCGCCACCTCGCGAGCTAAGCTGCTCGGAGCATCTGCTCCTTGCCGGATAATTCATGGCCGTACGGTTATTAACTAGGTACCACATTAAGAGATGGACAAGCAGCGCTTGCGTCTCTGAGACACTTTAAAGTCAAAAACCGAAAATATTTCCAAGAATTGTAACGGTAAAACCCCATGAACCAATTACTCGACCATTATTTTTGTGAAGACGAAAATATTGTAACGATCGGCACAGAACTCGACGTGATTACGTATAATAAACGTCCGGTAGAGGTAAACCTCAGACCAAAAAGTTCAGCAAAATAAGAGGACCGAGAAATGAAAACAAGGGCCGACGCTTGGAACGATAGGTCTCTGCCCGCGATAGGGAAGTTAGAGAGGTGTGAATTAAACATAACGTTTGGTGCAAGGTACGCTCGGAAGGATATGAAATAAGGAGAGCAATGACGTTGAAGTGACAACTCCTTCATTTCGAATTTCATGGGAAGACGAAAATGTACTCCATTGAAACATTGCGCTTCGACTCGTAAATGTATTCCACGAGTTATTAAAAAATCGACTAATAGAGGTATTATCGACTGAAAAGAGAAAATTGAAAGGAAAAAAAGCTATTCGCATGCAGAAGGTTCTTTTCAAGACTACTCTCAACTGATGACGGCTGCCTTGTAGCCGAAATGTGCACCTGGTTTCCATAAAATGTTCATGGCTATTGGAGATACCTATTGCGCCAACGGTATGATTGATCCACTATTCCATAAAAGAAGTTATTATTCAAATGTAAGGGCGATGATATTGAGGTCGGTTGCCTGTATGACCATCTAAAAGAAATGCGGGAAAGGTTAAAGGGAAAAAATACATCGGTGAGTGAAGAGAAAGTACAGATGGGATGCAGGTTGGAGAAATTGGACAGCGAAAAAGAAACAAAAAACTGGTCATTTCCGTAAAAGTAATCGCGCACACATACATCCACCGCCGTAGTAAGCGTAGATATATTCGTGCAACGCGATATAAAGGTGTACCTAGTCACCAGGGATGTAAAATCAAATTGTCACATATTTAATTATGTACCGGTAGTATTAGGAAAAAGAATTATTAGGAGAGATTTTTGAAAAGGCTATACAGAAAATACAGTCGAGGCTATTACTTGTACCTTACTTGAAAGCAAAAATAAATCGAGCAACAATCATTTCGATTTAAATCTGTTCAACTCATTGAGAAGGAATATTGACGGGAGGAGATATATTCTTACAGCAATTGAAAATTCGAGAGACGCACGTTCGAGTTATGAAAATTCGAACACATAAGGATATATTATGGCATTTACTAGCAAAAGGAGCAGCACCAATTACTGCCAAGAATATAATCCAATTTTATAAAGCATTCGCCATAAGTGGTTCTAAGTATTTTGAGTTAAATACTTGAAGCAAACAATTAATAATTAATACTGAAACTAAGGCGTAGTTTACAACGGAAATAATTGGTGCTAAAGAGAAAATTCTTGCCTTTATAAATTTGAAGCTACGACAAATTATTACACGAAGGAAGAATTCTTTGCACTGGATAAAGGTGAGTAACAGGGAATCAATGGAATAATTCGAAATATTGCTGAAAGAAGTTTATAATGCTGCCACAATGCGTTCGCGTGTTTCTTCAGTTTGGGAAAGAAGATCTTTCCAGAAGAATTTAATACAGATTGGTAAAATTATGATGGAGCGTAATATTTTAAAAGTCATAGGATCGAACAGTGTAAATAAAAGATTTATTTAATTCAGAAACTTTCGAGGCATGAACAAGGTTTAGAACATTAGGAATGAATTGCAAGGAGAGGGAAACGAATAAGGAAGGGTTAGATACAGGTGGAGTTTAACAGCCACTGTAACAAGTATACAGGATTAAGTACGTACTTAAGGATGGGAACGAAGGGCAGTTAAAGCTGAGGGGACAAAGAGGAAAGAATAAAAATATGGATTTCAGGTTTTGTTTTTAAGAAAGGGGGGAGCTAAGAAAACACGAATGTATGGGTTTCTAGAAGGAGAGAACCTATGGCCGACGGAAAGCAATAAATTAGTCGGTGAGACTTTTCATTATGTCATTTTTTACTTCCCTTATCTTTTGGACTCCCCCCTCGTTTTCCTCGATTCAAATCGCCTCTTTGAGCTACCTAATGTGACTTTTACCTTTAAAACCCTTTCGTAATTCCTCCCGTTTTTATATTTTTCTTGGGCTTTATTCTCTCTCTTGTTAAACACGCTTCACTATGTTTCCTTCGCTTCCTTGAGCCTCATCTCCCCCCTTACATTTCCGCCCTCTCACGTTGCCGCTTATACATTCATCATAAATACTCTATTATTTTTCTTCGTCTAAGAAAGGAATAATCTAACATCGCCTACGAGAGTTAAATCTTAAACCTCTTGCTTCAGTTTACCGCTCAGAACTCCTCTTCCAATTAATGAATCATTTACTAGAATTTATCTTTTTTCATTCGCATTACATTTACATTATAATTAAGCACAACATTAAGGCTAAATAACATTTCCCAATTAAAATTTAGTCATAAATATGGATCTGAAGTAGAAATTCGTGACATACTTTCGTAAATATATAGTTAATTTCTATGAAGTTTCTAAGATGATTTTTCTCGTCCTACACTTATAGCGTTAAAAATTCAAATTCATAGCAACTATTAAATATGTAGCAGATTTTCTACTATAGGGCTCAACTTATGTGAACCGGAACGAGCAAAAAATAAAAACGTCCCATTAACTATAATTAATGCTTTTTGTACCAATGAAATTTTGTCTTTTTCGAAAGTTTTATATCTCATGTTCATACTACTTTAAGCCACTCTTAAATAGTGATTCGCCATAACCGATTTCAGTCATTATTATTCATGGTATGCGTCTTAATTCAGTCGTGCAAGATAGATTAAAATTCTACCGAGTGAAATTTGACACAATCTTCATATTTTGTCATTTCTAAACTATCTACTATGCGACCGGAGTCAGTCTTCCCGTGTATGACTTACGAACCCCTATCAAATAGTACTACGGCTCTAACAAAGTGCTCGAGTGGTATCTTTGATCTCCCCGCACCCTTCATAAAATACGTGTCCGAATGGGAAAGGAATTTGCACTCAATTATTTACGATTTATAAAAACTTATTCATATTTTCCATCCGGTAGAGGCAGCCGTATTTATGGTTTCAGCATATTCGATAAATGGCGGCTCACTCTCGTTATTGGGAAAGCACGAAAGCATTTTTTCTCAAAAATGCAATGTGATAACCATAACTGAGAGGTAATTCTTCAAAGATAACAGATAATGCTCCAAAACGATTAATTAGATAAAAAGAAAATATTGATAAAACGTTGTTTTCTATTAAATTATGTAATCGTCCTAATCATATGATAGGTAGCAAACATTCGTTGTTCCCTTGAAGTTTCAAGGACGGATTTTCGACAATGCGAGTACGCGTATAAGACCTTGCGTCAGAGAAGTCGCCGAAGACACGTGAAATCGGCATTTTCCGGTACATGCTTCATTATCTAATCAACGCCATATGCGCGTATCCTTTGATATGTTATTATGACAAATATCTTGAATATCTTAACAGAACCAACAATCAGCGACAAAAATCTATTCGAATAAATATGATACGATAAACCTTATTTCGTCGATCTCGACAATATAGCAGCTAAAATATTTTATATTTATTTAAACACGACAAAAAAGATTCACCTTAGATATTTTATTTCAGTGAAATTGCCGGTCAAGATTTCAGATTTTTTAAAAATCACGTACAAACATTTTAACTAAACGGCCATAAAAATTTATCAAATGGAAATAATATTACTTTAGAAAAAAAATTTCGCCGTTAGACATGCATCTTGGAAAAGAAATTATCCTATCACATGGAGAGGAATTGGGGCACTGATACGGTCACGCGATAATTCTATAGTTGCTCTTGGTAATGAAACGCAAAATTTCCATTCGAACGTTTGATTGCTTAGCTAGGATAACGCGTTTTTAAATCGTGACATCAAATGATCACAAATCGATAGAGGTGATAGGTTCAGGGAAGTTAAACACTAATTGATCGAAATATAACCATTCAAAAGTTCTTTTTATATCAACATGGGATTGATATAAAGATTTTTTCGTGCGTACGCGAGTATGAAGAGAATCGTTTGCAAAGACAATCCTATAAAGGAAGCTCTTCTTGAAGCCAAGAACTCAAAAAATTAACCGGCTGAATTTGATCTAATTGCCATAAAAATCTCTGAACTATCGGGTGATTATCTGGACAAGGTACTCTCCAAGATGTCACGTAATATCTAAGGATGAAGAGCATTCCAAGAGTTCTTAGTGTTACGCAAGCAATTTCCTCGTGTGAAATCCGCTAGAAAAGAGATAATTGTGTAATTGCCGACGAAACGATCTTCTTCTGGGAATCAACAAAGTATTTAAAAAATTACCTTCAAATGTCTTTAGAAAATAAACAGCCTCCGCCCAAACCAGAGAGCAAACTGGATTTTCCAGCAACAATAATACATTGACAAGCACATGATTCAATGAAAATCGTGCGAAAAGCCGCACGAATTGGCATGACTTGCCAATACTACTTTTCGTCGATTGCGAAAAAGCAGTTTGCTATTTCCAGGTATAATCGATGCAGAATGTAACAGGAAATAAGAATATAAATATATCTGAACGAGAATGTGTACATCGATACACCATCATCATTTGGTTACTTATGCACAAAACTAATGGGAAAAGGAAATCTAATTTCTCCAAAACTATCCATGATAGCATTGTAGAAATATATGAAGCACTTTACTGGATAGGAAATTACTAATAAAACCACAATATTTTAAATAAAACTTGCGCTAAACAAAAATTAAGCTAGAAATTGTTGGAATGAAATGATATCTCCATCTTTCGTTCGTATAATAGATTTAGACAACAACATGGCTGATAGAATGAAGTGATCATAATATCCTAAGCAGACAGGCATTAGCTGAAAAGTTGTGAATAATTTTGAAACGAGAAAATGTTTTGCTATGACGGGGAAACGAATCCGGGTCTTCCATTTGCCGGGCGGATATTCTACCACTGAACTATCGATACCCGGTCAAAGCAGATTTTTTTTCGTTTCAAAATTATTCCCAAAAAATAAGCTATCAATAACAATCTCAGTAAAAACAGGTTACATTCAAAATTTCCGTACATCCTTGATATCCTGAAATAAATAAATTATGCACGCTAACTCAGAGTTTTAGCTGGACGATTCGGCGCATATGGCATATTTTGAGACAGCGCCTTTCAAAAAACGTTTTGCGGAGTATTATTTTTCCTCCGTTGTAATAATGAAAGACTTCATTCCAGTTAAGATGATTGTGATACATGGACATCAACTAAATACATTTTGAACAATGAGATATTTTTTCGCATATTAGAAGGGATCGTACTCCGAGCGACGCAAAGACCACCTTCGCCACACACTAGCCGTGTCTCTGCGGTAACTGAAACTCATTGCCCAGGCAATAGGCTACCAGCAGGGATTAAAACATGACCAAATTTGAGATTAAGTGCATTCGCAGAACGCTCACATTTTAAAATCAAATATTCCGTTACCTTAGAATAGGAAATGGGCTTCAAGTTTCCTTAGTCCATTCATTATAACTTACGGATGTGGAAAACGAACAATGAAAGCTTTAATAGTTCAATGCCTTTAAGTAAAACCCGAGAATCACCGGGATAGTCACGCTAAGAATGACCCAAAAGCAGTATTTACTGAGAAAGCGAAAATTAAAATTTGATTTAAATAAGAAGCTGGAGAGGATGAAAATAAAACTTGATAAATTCCACATCAATTTATTTTTTAACGGCCATGGTTTCATTGCAGAGCAACACCGTCAGGTGATGATGTTGATGACCTGACGATGTTGCTCTGAAACGAAACCGTGGTCGTTTAAAAATAAATTTATGTAGAATTACCTAGTTTTATCTTCATCATCGTGAAGAAGTTCCGCAAAGTTACGCCGGAAACTATTACAAAGAGACTGGAGGCTTTAAAAACAGGAGGGCATAGCTGCAAGTTGAAAAGATCATCGGCGTTCGTCCGAGAAAATCACGTGGTTCCCGAAAAACGTTAAAAACGAGGCTCGAGACCGAAATACAGATACGATAGATGTGACGAAATTGGACGGCCCAAATTTGAAGTATTGAAACACGACAGAAACACGGGCGAAGGAATCTGAAGAGTGGCTTCGTAAACACGCAAAAGTATTTGAACCTCTATAATTCTCAAGTCCATGACCCTAATTTCCGTTATCGCGACGAATAAATTTTTCCCATTACCATTACTCCATTTCTATAAATGATGTTGCATCGGCCATTCCTTGCTACAGAGGCACGACCTCGTACGTAAATGCGCTTCAGCGTGTGTTCGTATATGCGTACATTCAAAACATACTGGGGTTAATTATAATGCGAGCAGAAAATAGTCTAAAAGAGATGCAGACCAATATAAACTCACCTATCGATGCCAAATCCCACAAAGGCTGAAGGAAAGATGACGAGAGGGTTTATTGCTTCCAATCTTCCTCAGGGGGGAGTCGTGACAGAGGCAGACAATAATTAGGACAGATTAATATCTTTGAAAGCACTCTTTAAAATCCGCTCAGATATATTCATACGAATCAAATCATTAAACGCAGAGAGAGAGAAAAAAACGACCAAAATCGATCTCTCCTTAATCTCATAGAAATGCGCCAGTTGTGAAAAACAAATTTCTCAGAATACGTTTATCTCAAGATTTTCTCTCGATTTTCCCCCCACGCGATTATGATCTGGCACGAACACATCTGCTTTATTAGAACTTCAACCTTGATACGTCGGAGTTACAAGGATTAAAAGAGATAGCGCGATGATGACAGAGAATGCACACGGTGACAGCGGTTGCTATGCCGCGCGCATATATTTTTACACAAAATAATGCTGATAGTAAAGAGGAGAGGAAGCCGTAATTTCCCGAGTAAAAAGGCAAATGCCCGGTTTATCCAATCCAATCGTTGTGTAAATAAAATCGCCAAGGCAATGAACTGCTTATCTATAATAATACAGCGGAAGATATTTTTGCCTCTTTAGCAAAGCGCTAACTGCCGCTATATGGCGCTTTTAAGACCTATTATTAGACCGATGTCGGTGCTATTAATAGAAGCGCAACAATAAAAAGACCAAGAAGAAGCGCGCACAACCTCTGGCTTAAAATAAGCAATTAAAGGAATAACAACGAGACTCGGTGAGGTCTTAAGCAGAGTATTGATAAGAACGTCGCACGAGAAGAATTAACAGCTATTGATAGATCATACGCTCAAGTAGAGCAAATTTTAACGTGTAAATATTATGCTCGTGCCATTAATAAAACAGTAATACAATTTTTAATGTTTTAACCTTTGCTAAATTTCGTCTAGCGATTCCCTCCGTGGGTCTATTGCTTAACTGTTTGCTTATCTCGGAATGACTTTCTTCACCGAATAACGATTAATTGAAAATACAGTCACAAAAGTTGAGTTAATTTCAACGATAGAAATCGGTATTTGTTTTACAGAAGCGCTTTTAAAAGGTATTTTATCAACGTGATAAGAGACAGGATATTAGAATAAAGCTTTCCCAAATTTGTTATGGTTTTAATGATTATACCATTTCTAATTTAATGAATCGAATTTTTCAATCCTCTGCCCAGCCAAAATTTTTACAACCTACGTTAAAGAGTACAACTGCATAAATATTATCACGTCAGGGCTGATTATAACTTAACATCGCATGGGCCAAATTGTATTGCTCATCCAAGCGAGGTTTAGGAAACTTACCAAAAGCTTTACCATTACATCATTATCTTCCTCTATCGTTAAACTGCACTTAAATATCGATTTAAAAAAATATGGTTATCTGATATCCTCCAACGGATAGCAAGACTTAAAAAAATATTATATCCTCAAATGACACGTATTGCTTCCCTTTCGGAGCAAAATCTGACTATGAAAAAATCACTTTTTTCTAAAAATTAACATTTTTAATAAAACTGACAATGAAGTGAGAATTAGTGGAAATATATCAAGAATTAGAATGGACGCAGAGCTACATACTGGAACCCGCGAATCATTTTGGATAGTTTAAAAGGATTACTTTGCATAAAAAAGCATGGAGACGCTCAGGGTACTGAATAATATGAAAAATGAAATACAGAAAAGGTTTTAATAGACATGAAATTGGAGTGATATACTTAGATCAAGTGAGTAAAATTGGACTTTTCATGTTCTTATGAGTATGGATTCCATCTATCACTTGCAACAGCCTTCATACCATAATAAAATGAATACTTTAATAATGTTTAACGCTTCACTAGTTTGAAAACTATAATTCTTCAAAGAACAAGGCACTTTTTCCTAAAGAGAAACATTTCCTTCATTAAATTTGAATTCATAAAATTTAAGAGCCCTCAGATTTCAAGCGAATTACGCAAAAAATAGTTATGCATGGGCCAAAGATAAATCCATGCCACCCTAATATTTTTGCCATTGTGGGTAAGTTAAAATTTTCTAAAATCTATAGCATTTTGCAGCTAGTGGCGTAACGAGTGCAGTAAGTCCCTAACAAAACTAAAAGTTCATATGTAATACTAATCATTGAAGTCCTGATTTATTTTTAATTGAACGTTGGAGAAGAATAGCAAATAACTTCAATGATAACGAGGCAATGAAATACGCCTTCATAAATATGATCGCGAAGTTGTAAAGAATATTCACGATAAGAAATTATCACAAAGGAAATTAAAGAATTTTAACTCAACAGCCTACTTAAAATGATATTTCATGATGCACTTTGTACAATTTTAAATTGAACAGAACATGGAAGGAATTTAATTTCATCCTCTCCTTACACTTTCCCCTCCTCTCTTCGTCGACCCGTTCCGGTCACTGTTATCTAATGTTTCGCGTTTCATAAGAGACGGTCGCTCTCTCTTAATTTAGAGGGTTGATGTTACGCAAACTTTTCAGAAAATATAAAGAACCGTCAATGGGAGAGTTTGAGAGCGGTATTGATAAAATTATCACTTTTCATATTCATAATCGACCATTTTGCCAACACTAGAATGAGTCCGTAAGTGATGTCATTACATACCAGTTGTTTTTACTACCGTTACAAATAATTAACTGCTCCTCAAGGCAAAACTCGCGAATGAGTATACAGCGAAGAGTAGACGACGTACTTGATTTAATGAAAAAACCTCAGCTGCCGAAAGAGCTCATCTAGGTGTTTACGCCATGAAAACATTTGGAGTTTAAACTTACGCTTAGACAAATGAAAAAGGTCAATACCCATCATACAGATAACGTATGGCACAGATGCCAATTAATCTTAATTGCTGCAGTTTTTTATCCAAAAAAAAATGGTCCGTAATAATTTGCCTGGCTACACGTGACCGTGGATATGTGATTATGCAAGCGTGTGTGTATGAGTGCGAAAATTTGCGTGCGAGTGCGCAATGTGTGAGTAAGCAAGTGTGTATGTTTGTTTGTGTGTATTTCTAGCTAATCAACCTCTTGGATTATTATAAACATAACACGGAAACCACCACACCGTCTATGTATATTCCCTGGTCAAAACCAATCACTGAATTGGTAGGACCTATCGTAAGACAGGACACGAATGATTGAACACCTTACACATCAGACAACCATGCCAGGTTCGAATCCGGCGGAGGTCGGATCAAGTAGGGGACGGGACAATCTCAGGTTGAGAAATCCGACCGCCGCCGGATTCGAACCTGGAACCGCTTCGTGGAAGGCCAACGCTCTAACCACTCCGTCACCACCACCATGAGCAAGTGTGTGTGAATGCGCAAGTGGGTGTGTGTGAGTGAGCGCGCATATACAACATTTTCGCAAGTAACGGCTCGCACCGTAAACGCGAGCTTAAAATGCCAAATAAATTCTAAAAAGTGATCTAGCATCTACATTGAATCATGACATACATCAGCGGCGAGCAACCTTTTCTGCATGGAGGGCCGCATTGGCGGTTACAAATTCTTCGTCGGGCCGCACTGCAAGATGTAAATGCCTCGGCGGGCCGGATTAGACTTCGAATCGGACGTTAACTAGATATTATGAGTTATGATATCAATGAAAATCAAGTCTAAATTGTTTAGGGTTAATATTCCAATCTCAAGTGTTTGACTGTCGTAATTTTAATGTATATGATATGAATTTGTGTGTTAGATCTTACGGGTAACTTTTTGATCATAGCTTGCCGGGCCGCATAAAACGCTCCCGGGGACCGCATGCGGCCCGCGGGCCGTAGGTTGCTCACCACTGATATATGTATATTTTAGTTTTTTGCCTTAATCCGTAGTAAACACAGCGTGGACTTGAATTCCAGCACTACTTGGCATGCCGAACGTCGTAATCAGATTCTAACCGCTGTTCCCATTCCGACGCGATATCTTCTAATCCGTAACCCGGTTACAAATGGTACCAAATTCGCACTTTCACGGAAATAGAGAGGAGGGGTGGGAGGGGACGAGTGGAAGGGGGCGAGAGAATGGCGCGGGAGAAAACAATGAGAAAGAGAGAGAAGCGAGGCTAATCGAGCGAAAGGCGCCGACAATAAAAACTGCCGTCCCTTCCTCTTGCGTGGGACAAAATTGGTAGCAATCAGTGAAGTCAGCCACCATGGATTCACGGTGTAGTAAGCTACAGGGGAAAGTAAGGACATATCGCGCTAAATACATATACCGAAAAAAGTTTTTTTAAGTCGTCTCGTTTCCTAGAATTTAATGGAATGTTTCGCCAATAATGAGTTGGAATTAATGTCGTTTGCCGATGAATGACGGTTATCATTGCGTCACGCGTGCCTGCATATGTGCTTGCACGAGTGTGTGTTTGACTGCGCAAGGCGTTTTATGTGTATTTTTAATTTTTACAGTATTTCTATCATACTTCGACGACACATAAGGTAGCTGAGATACTTATAAAATTAATCTAGAACTGATACGACTTGAAGTGATTTTTACAGTACTTTATTTAAGATATTTAAAATGAAATTATTGGATGAATAAACGACTTTACCTCTCCTTCCCCACTTTAATATTCATCAAATAAGCCACTGAAAAAGCAAAGTAGTGAAAATGAAAATGAAAATGAAACATTTATCGTGAAGGAGCTGAGTTAAAAATCGTTGTAAGACATACGTCAGCATTCTAAGAGCCAATTTTTACTTTAAAAGGAATTATTCACGAAGATAATATTCTCGTTAATTATGAATCCAGACTCTTTGGGGTAACACGAACAAGACGATAAAATTAAAGGGTAGTGAAAACCTTATAATCTTATTCGATTTGCGATCACAATACTATGCCACACACCACTATTAGTTGCTTCTAAGGTAGAACATTATTGCAGAAACACAAGTAGATGTATGTGCAACTGAAACTAAATTTGTCACTTTGTGTCACGAAACAAAAACTGCAAATTCAATGTGTATTTACGAAAATGATTAGGCTATTTTTTCCTTTAATTATGCAAGCCAAATCATTCAAATGATACTACGTCACGAAAATTATCCTTCTCGTATCGTATAAAAATAACTAATGATACGTACGAAATTGAATTTATATCGTAAAATGCTGTTGTTTTAAGGCAGATGGCCATCATTATAACCATCTTTCTGGAAAATTTTTAAATATAAAACATCTTATATATAATTATGTCAAAAATGGTGCTCCTATTCATTTTTATGTATGCCCGGGCGCCGATTTGTATACTGCGTCTCTGTGAGATAGGTTTCGACATGCTTCTGTTTGAGTAAAAATAACGCGTTATCATAATTTAAAATTTTTATAAATTGCTGAAGTATATCATTTCCAACCAGTATTTTCGGCATCGTAATTTTTTATGCATGATTGAGTACCTTGCGAGTTGTGGAATATCTTAAGTTTTAATTAAATAGAAATTAAGATACATACCGATAAAATTGATATTAAATGTCCGCCGTAAAAATATTAACCATTTTGTTTGCCCTGGAGTAAACACCGGACTTTCACTCGTTTTTCACCGATTTTACCTAAAATAGATGCAATACCATTCAATAGAAATTATCTTGGTATATAAAACGAATTTTTGAAATGTATATAACACATGTTCATTTATTGTGATATTAAAATACCATTACCATTTTTGTATATACCAACATCAGCCAACAAAGTCTGAGAAATTTCTAGATGGTCATCACTTTCACTACCATTAAATACGTCATATTTCGTAAGAGTCATCTTAATCATTCTTCTCTATGCTAATTGGTTTGTCGTAATTATTCAATAATCATCTCTTGGTCACTTTTAGCATATGATTTAACGAAAAATTGGCCTTACGTCTACATGCACGCGAATCTCTCAAGGTTCAGTTAATAACGGCTACGAAAACTACGACAGAATAACGATTGAATAATGCGCCGAGGATATTATCTCATGTTATATTGGTATAAGGCAGGAGTCGGCAACTTGCGGCTCCCGAGCCGCATATGTTTCCTTGAGTACATACATGTGGCTATTTAGAAGTTAGCTAAGCTCCCTAACTTTTATCAGTCATGAAACATGCTTATTGCAATCACTCAAAACTCTAAAAACAAAGGTCGTACAGCGTACAGGTTGTCACTGTGCGGCTCCATAGTATTTCGGAATGTGACAAAACAAAATGGCTCTTTTGCTTTGAAAGGTTGCCGATCCCTGGTATAAAGGAATAATTTTCAATACATTATGAATCGGCAACAAATACCATACCCTAGGGCAGTGGTTTCCAAACTGTGTGCTGCGGAACACTGGGGCGCTGCGGTATATATTTAGGGGTAACGCGAGAAACTTTGTTTAGTAAATAATTCAACAATTTGGATGTGTTTATAAGCATTTAGGGCAATAATGTTCCTCCTAATAAATTGATTATATAGTAGCATCAACAAACGGATTCGCCCCAAAGATTGCAATACCCATATGTAAAAATATATAAACCTTGTTACAAGGATGGGGTGCCGCGAAATCCTGTTTATCTTTGAAAATGTGCTGCGACTCAAAAATGTTTGGGTACCACTGCCATAGAGAAAAAGTCCGCGACAAAAGGTACCCACGCAAATCAAATCAGATATTCGGCTTATATTGCCCCTCCAAGCCAGTAAAAGAGAAGAATAGTGCAACTTACTTGATTGAACATTCAAATAATTCATCCACAAAATGTAAAACCTTAACATCCCATTATCATCAATGAAATGAAAAATTAAGGGCAACATATTTAGGGAAAAAACACTGACGAAAATGAAACGCAAAACCGCGGATTTAATGTGGGAACAGCGATGCCTGTTGTCCACGCAGCACGTCATCATCTGTCCCTCTAGTGAGACTAAACGGACAAACCAACAAGCGCAACATCATAGGTCTCACTCGAGACCACTTAACCCTGTATTTTCCGTTTGTTGGTTTGCATGTTGGGTCTCACCGGAGTGCCAAAAGATGACGTATTATATCGATATCTGGTATTACGGCTCCCTAATTCATTCAGTGGAACCTGAAGACAAAAAGTTATCGCGTTTCATTTTCACCATGTTTTTACATTGAATTTGCACGCAGTTACACCCCACTCGTCCGTAAGAAATAATATATTCAAAATATTTGATTCTCCTCCATAAATAGCGGGATTAAGCTGCATATCGGCTGTGTATAGTATTGTTTATCAAAAAGAACTATCATATATTACCTCATATTTATTTTTTCGGCAAATAAGAAATAAGGCTCCGAAGCGAAAATTCGAGAATGGCGTATGCTAATTAAATATCACCTGATTTTTTTATAGTGAAAACATTGGAATTCATTCTTCGGACTCTTCGTAATTCCGAATTTTTATATATTGTACACTCTTGCTTCATTCGTGCTATTTTGATGCTAGCTAACAATCACGTGTGTGTGTGTATAGGCATAGTTCGTTACGCCACACTGAAAAATTATCTTCAAAACAGCGAAATATTTCCACTCCCTCAACTCTGATAAATATAATTTCTATGCCTACTTCACGCTTTCTCCCGTGTATAAGCTCGCTAGTTGTAATCTAAGAGCAGACGGCATATATTTAACTAAACGAAACTAAATTTCTTTTAGAATGAAAAAGAGAGTTCAATCTGAATAACCATGAACTTTATTACCGAGTTCAAGTAAAGAATGGTCAGTCCGACCACAGTCATTCCTTCACCAAGTCTCTAAGGGAGGAATTTCGCCGCTGTTGGCACGGGCGGTGCGTGGCGAGCGCAGGAGGAGAACCTTAAGCGTGCGAGTGCAGAAATTCTCCTCTATGCGTCGCCTCGGTATACGTCGTTTCGCATATACATCGTCAATGAATTAAGGAACATGTTTCATTATAAATTGCGTCGTTTCGCGCATGCGTAGCTTGGAAAGATCCAAAGTCGAAATTCAAGCAATTCTAATTGCGATGGTTATGTTTTGTTAAATTTCGTTCAATTATGGCATTTTCGGGCCTTATTAAGAGTCCTGCACAAGACCAGTGTTTCTGAGCCCGTGGGACGCAAGGATCGCCTAGCTGGAACGCGATTTTAAAAAAAAATAATTATTGTAAAACTTTTTCCCAACAAATAATTGCAATAATTAATGGCCGTAAAATTTTCATTAATGATTACATTAATGCATTACAAGTAAAAATCCACTTCACGGAAGAGTTGGGGTTTGTTTTTGTCATGGTGGGACCCGGATTTTTCGACAAAATGGTTGGTGGGACGTAAGATGCAAAAGGTTGATAAGGGCTGCACTACACGACACTGTGGGTGGAATTACTGGTCTTAACAATTGTAAGAAACAAACGACCACGTTCCGTTATCAAGTGGGAATTTTAAGTTCCTGCAATATTAATAAATTCTTCGGGACTCAAACACCATACCCTCCGCTTTCTTTTTCTTTGAAAGCGATGCCTTACAGCGTGTGGGCTTTGGTTCACACACCACGACTATGACTGGGCACTGGTGTGTGACGGTGGTTAACGCACTAAGAGGTTAAAAGTCTCACTATCCTCCTTTAAAAATGCCGGCAGCTCGAAACTTTTTTCATCTCTATCGCAAGCTATAAGGTAGTTGGTTAAAAAATAAGCCCGTAAACATACAAAACACAGAGTTATTCGATAGTAGCTGAAGAGGCTGACTCGTCAAAAAAACGCGCACATTAAAAAATCTATTATAGTTTTCGTTAAGTTACCTTGAGGAAGAATCCAACGGAAATGGTATGTTTTCAAATTTCCCTCGCGTTTTATTAATTTGGAGTCAAAATCGTATGCAAACAATCAGGTTCCCTCATATACTAATCCTTTGAAGTAGAATATCTACACTAGGAGGTGCGGCTAAAATGACGTAATACTTATGTTAACTGTTCAAAAGACTGCTGTTACTAAAAATTACCGTTGCTAAAGAATAGCAACACTCTAGGGAAAGGAGCTAAGGGAACCATTTGAGTAACATATGAGTGGGTAAGTTACATAGACAGGCTCTTATTTCGTAAGAGTTATTTATTTGGAACTGGAACAGTTGGAACAGGTTATCTAAAATCAAGTTTAGCACACCCCTAATATACACTAGGCAATTTTCAGCACTGCAATAACAGGATCGAATGCAAATCAAATCACAGAATCGCGTTGAAATAGACGGCGAAGTTTGCTTTCCCAAGACACAACCACCTCCGTCAAAATAAGATCTCTAAAAACACCCTCAAGCGATTCGAAAAGGCCTTCAAAGAAACATTTTAAATCACATTAGAGATAGGAAAAGTTCGATGACATCCTCAAATGGTTTGAAAACAACTCCAAAAAGAGCTACTGCGGTACACTTTCAGATGGCACTGGGAAAAAGCGATCGAAAACATCTTAAGAGAGTTGAAAAACATACAAAGAAAGCGATGAGAAAAATTACTGCCAACGACATATTTTGTCGTCCCGTGAGTTATTTCAATGATAGGTCTCGGTAGCGATCCTAATGCATGAGCTAGCGACGGTGAAACATAAATTAACATCATGTAAATGAAATAAAGCCGCTTGAAAACTTCTACGCCGGGTTATCTAGCTGTTTTTTTCTTAGGGGAAACTTTTCTGTTGGTCGATATATTTATTCCCGGCCTACGAATTCTATAGCATCGCATTCTTTCTCATTTTTGCCTTATTAAATTAACATGTTTTTTAAATAAATCAATCAAATGTATGAGGCGCGATTTAAATAATATTCTTATCAAAAAACTGTCTTTTAAGGCTTATTGATGAAATATAATAGCTGCTTACAACTTTACCGATATTTTAAATGTTGAAATATAAATGCATCACGCTTGTTTCTGTCAATTTCACAAAACAATGGACCACAAGTTTTTTATATCATTATATCGTTGGGTACTGAATTACAAGGAACCGTTTAATGGGGCACTTTCGTATAAAATCATACTGTAATTATTAAAAGTAGGTTATTCACAATTTTTAAAAAAATTTCTCTCATCTGATATAAGAAAATTGTCACATTCTCGTACTTCAACCCGTGTGTCCATTACTAGAACTCTTTAAAAGTAGAATCACGAACGTTGGATCGTGCCCGTGATTCGTTACGAACCTCACCTGAGGTGCTTATCCGATGCGCTTCGCTAACTACGAGAAATACTAATCCATAAGCATTCTTCTACTCTTTTGCCGTCGCTAAAGTATCATTCGTGCCGGTAAACAATAGCTGAGCTAAAGGAGAAAATGGATAACCTACTTCAAATAGGTCCCCAGCTTTCATTATAACGGAAGAGTTCATAACGGGAAATACATCCGGTAACTAAATACTCGGCTTAATGGCATTTCACTCCGACTTTCATTAAAAACATAATGTCCGTTTAAAATTTTCAAGTCGAAAGGGACGACCTACGATCGAATTTTAATCTTCATCGGATAAACCCCGTCAATACTAAAATATTTGAAAATCATATTCCCGGGAAAAGGTCTACGACATTTAAATTATAATTTATCGAATTAGCAATTAAATTCATTTCTCAAATGTTCCCCTTTGATGACTAAAGTTTGCCACAATAACAATACACTGACACAGAAGTTAGCGTAGCATAACAATTACGATCTTGGAAAATTTTCATATCATAAAATTTATTACCATGGAGAACAATGTATGATGAAACACGAAAAACAAAATAACCAAATTACTGCTCTGAAAAGTAGACACATAAACGGAGAAAACAACTCCGAATTCGGATGTGGTGTAGCACAACAACCGTTGAAGCGCGCGACGTTATTCTGACGTCTTTCGGCATTAAAAAAATCATTTCCCTATAGCCACTAGACAGCAAATAAGGGATCGTCTCCCCCGGTTTTGGAAACCGAATACCACAAAGTAACATTCTTAGAATCCTCCCCGTCGTTCCCGGAAATGGTCCGAATACTGACCGCGATCCTTACACACATTTCTCGCGATCGGAGAGGAAGGGAGGATGGGAGGGCTTCGGAGGAGGGGGAATCGGGACAAGCGAAGGGGACAGGGTGGTGGAGGGAGAAGCAACACCGCGGAGAGGAGGGTGGTCAAAGGGAGGAAAGCCACGCGGGGTTAGGAAAACACCACCTTACCTTACAACACGGCCGACGGTAGGATCTCAGAAGGGCAGAAACACCAACGGCCCCGCTCGATTCAGCCTACACCACCGGAGCCGCCCCGAAGAAGCCAACTCCTCCACGCTCCTCGGCTGCCGAGGGGCTCGCCGCGGCAGGGGGCGAGTGGCTCGGGGGACAGTTTGGTGTGCGGCTGCGGCGAGGAATTCGCGGCGATCTGAGGTAAGCCGGGAAACGACGGCGCAGGAGGAGAAAATCAAAACGTTCTCCGGATCTCCCTTCGGACCTAGGGTCGAAGAATCTCTCGCGGTCTGTCACGCCTTTCGCCTCAGACGGAGGATCGGACGGATGAGTGATCTCGGTACGAGTGAGCTTCTGAGCATGCGGTCGGCGTGAGAAAGCGATTCATACTGAGTGGCAGGCACCCGGCGTGGGGTAGGGGGGGAAAGAGCGAAGGGGTAGGTGGGGGGGGAAAGAGCGAAGGGGTAGGTGGGGGGGGAAAGAGCGAAGGGTTAGGTGGGGGGGAAAGAGCGAAGGGGTAGGTGGGGGGGGAAAGAGGCGAGGGCGTAGGTGGGGGCGGTGGAGGGAGGGAGGGGGAAGGAGCGAAGGTGGGGAGGGGAAGGAAGGATGAGGAAGGGGGAGGGGGCGGAAACGCTCTCTCGGTCGCTTTGAAAAGTTTCGCAACCTCGAAAACAGGGGAGTCGGAGCGCGTCATCGGAAGCAATGAGCCGTGATAACGACAGCGCGCATCTTCCTCACTCGTTGATGAACCCTCTCACACACCTTCAAGTTCTCACCTTCCCATTTACCTGCCTCTGTCCAAGCTTTCCTTTCTCACCTCCTATCCTTGCGTTTTTCCATCTCTGATATCGTATCTCCCTTCACCTCTTCTATCTCCTATTCCCTATCTTTCCTTGTCCACCCTCTCTCCCTGTACTTCCTCTGTCCTTCCTTTTTCTCTCTTCTCCCCTTCCTTCTCCCTCTCTCCTCCCTCTCTTTCTCTTTCCTTTCTCTATCCTCCTCTTTCTCCTCTCTCTTCCTCCTTTCACCTTACTCTCCACCCCCCTCTCTTTCTCCTCCCTTTCTCTTCTCCCTCACCTTTTCCATCTCCTTTCTCCCCTCCTCTCTTTCACTCTCTCTCCTTCCTCTCTCCTCCCTTTCTCCCTCTCTCCCATCCTCTCTCCTTCCTCCCCTCTCTCCTCTTCTCTCTTATCTCTTTCTCTACTTCCTCTCTCTTTCCTCCCTCTCTCTCTCCTGCCGTATCCCTTTTCATCCTCTCCCCTCTGCATATTCCCCTTTCTGGCTCTCTCTACTTCCTTCTCTTTTCCCACTTCTTTATCTTCATCTCTCTTTCCCTCCTCCATATCCCTATCTCTTTTATTCTCTGCATCTCCACTCCTCCCTCCGTACCTCTCCTTCATTTATCCTTCCATCCCTCCGCACCCCCTCAACTCTAGCTTTCCCTCGCCTTCCGCAGTGCCTCTCTTTTCCATTCGTCTCTCTCATCCCTCGTTTCCATCATCTCTCCTTTATTCTTCCTCCCTCCCTCCTCATTCTCTCCTATTGTAAACCAGCTCTCCATCATACACTCCTTCCCCATATCGCTTTCTCTAACACTCTCCATATCCTCAGAATAGGTAAAAAGTGAGATTCAACTAACAGATATTAGTATCAATACTGCTGTAAGCATTGCCTTCTGTGTCAGTAATTCCAGGATCGACGTAATAATGTGCTCTTTAAAAGTGTAAATATAACCCGCAATAAAGAAGATTCAGGAATTCCTCGATTTACGCCGTGGAATCTTTCCATGAAAACAAGATATTAAACTTAACAAAATACATCGAAACCTATTTTCCCAAAGGCTTCATAGTGTAATGTCAATTTTACACATTTCAGGAAATAAATTGGTATATTCAGCCATTAAGGTGTTCTCTTTTCAGAAATTTGTAAAGCCGACACTAAAAATCTGTTTGGATAACTTGAAGAAAATAATTTCCATTTTCCCTATGGGTCCAGACATCGAGGATACATTACTGGCGATTTGTTATGGTCATGATTTGCAGCAAAAAATAATTACGTTTATTTTCAAAATAATTACTAAATAATTCCATAATTTTTGCAAATAAAAGCCTCCCTGATTTGAATAAAAAATTGCAGAGATATAGAGGCCTGGAGAGGTGCGGTGTTAGAAGCAAAGAATCAGGACCGCCTGCTTCTTCGCCTAAAGTTTTCTTGGGTTCCTGTCCTAAAAATAATGGAGAGACCCCTGTATTTCATTTTCGAAAAGGATCTTATACCGGAAAGACATGACGAATATGGATACGTTCCCTAATATGTTAACGACTTAACATCGGAACGACCTGAATGGGAACGACGTAAATCGGGGACTTCCGATAATGTTATTTATGTCATTTTTATGGTTTTCTTGCTTTCTTTCCTCCTTTCCTGCTTTCCCAGCTTCTGAAGTATTTCTCACCCTTTCTCTTAACGTCTTTCCATTTCTATTCCTGCAATCTCCTTTACTTTCTTATCTACTTTCCCGTTTCCTACGCTTCCTCTCTCCCATCTTTCCCTCCCCCAGTCATTTTCCCCTATATAACTCCTTTTCTACTTCCATTTATAATAATCCAAGAGGTTGATTAGCCAAAAATACAAATACTTCCATCGCTCTCTCACTCCATTTCTCCATCCTTCCAACATCCGTCTCCGTTTATCACTCCTTTTTGTCTTACCTCTCCATGTTTCCTTTCTCTCTCGCTCTCACTCAACCATTCCTTCCCTCCCTCTTTCCCCAATTTCTCCGACCCAACCACCTTTACGTTCCGCACCCGTCTCGGCTGCTAGGCTTCCTTTTAGAGCAAAGCACTCGACGCTTGAATCCGGATACCGAGGCGACACTTAGTTTTCGAATTCCGGTAGAATAGCGCGGGAATTCCCATAGATATCTTGGGAAGCGAGGTTTCGAAGGTAACCACGTTATGCGAGAGATAGCTATTTTGACGCCTTCAGGCGTTTGAGGATTGTATCTTACGCGTGCAACCAAAACGTAAGTTGTTATAACCTCAACGTTATAAACAAACGATCCCACGAATAACTTTCTATTTTGAGGTTATTAAAATGCTTACGGGGGCGGTTTTTCAACTGAAACACGTTTAGGTCCACTGCTTCGCGACGGTTTCCATACGAGGCTTTCAGACATGCTTACCGTTGTCTAGAACATTGGCGCGACCATGCTTGGGCGGTCATGTTCCCTCAAAAAAAATCTCTGTCCACCAGCGTGCCGAGCCAAATTTTTCGAAGCATTAAAGAAGTTTTTGGTTTACTCCTTTCTCATTGGTCCGTCAAGTAAGGCGAAACATTTATTTAATGATTGCATTGCTGCTCTTCCCCACCTATCCAATCCTGTCCGCATAATGTCCTGTCGGCATAACGTCCGTCGGCATACGTCCGTCGGCATACGTCCGTCGGCATACGTCCGTCGGCACGCCGTCCGTCGGCATACCGTCGATCGGCATACCGTCGATCGGCATACCGTCAGAGTACAATACCTCTTCCTGCTCATCCGGATGCACTGTCGCAGGGGTCCCAAAACTACGGCTCACGGCCTATATCCGGTCCGCGCAGTGATATACTAATCTGGTCCCCCTTACCTCATTAATTTCCTCAAGGTATGTATATTCGTATATTTTCCAGCAGGAGTCCCATTAGATATCGTTTATGAAATCTAAACGATATATTCTGCGTACTTGGATACAGCATACTATAAATATAGGCGTATGACACATTACACAAACGAAGAAAATCTCTAATTCTAAGCTAGATCTTTTAAATATACGCGCAGCCTAGTCAGCCATTTGAAAGATCGTATGTGGCCCGAACAGTTGCGTAGAAAGCCTCATGTGGCCCTTTTAATAAAAGTTTGGCGGCACCTACTCTACAGCACAAAATATATGACAATGAAGATAACACTAACAAGTCAATTTAAATCAAATATTTAATATAAATTAGCTTACATCTCATACACACGCCTTAAGTAACGTTTTATGTGACGGCACGAGGTTCTTTTTAATGAAAAAATTAAGCGACTAATAACAACAAATGGCAATTCTTAAACCTTCTCTGTAGTAACTCTTTCGTATTTATAGTTATAGCCTCTCTTTTTCTTTATCTGTTCATATTTTCATTTAAGCCGAAATTCATTGACAATATTTGTCCTTATTTTAGTTGACATAAAAGTGGCTAAAAAACAAGAGTCATAGCGCCGCTTTTCTTTTTAAATATAATTTAGTAAAGCGTCACAAGATCTTAAAATTTTTCCTTTTATTATAGCCTGAAATATTTGCTTTTTAGACTTTTTTATTGTAAATACAATGAAATTAATATACAGGGTAGCCCACAAGTCACTGAACAATTTGTTTATTATAACTTTTTTATTTTTTTCAGATAAAAAAAGGAGTCTTGAGAAACCCATAATGAATAACTACACCAATCAATGAATAAAACTAATATTTGCAATTTCTGCGTTAATTTTTGGTTAACATTTGCAAAACCTATAATAAAAACAAATCTTTCAGTGACTTCTGGGCCACCCTGTATATAATAATACATTATGTATATATATATATATATATATATATATATATATATATATATATAATGGATTTTATGAATTACAAGTTATACAGGATTTAATTGATTTATATATTTTCATATCACATCTCTAAGTTTTTTCACATCATTTCGCAAATCGATATTATTTTTAACGAGTTTTATTTCATAAATGAGCTTATGTTTTCCCTCGGTCTTTCAGTCCGTTTGCCCAAAAAATTAAATTAAAATAGCAAATTAACGGTAGGAGATATGAAATTTGCAGGTTGTATGTGAAGGGTCTGATAGGTACTCATTTAAATAAATAATATCTCCGAAGGTATAAAAGACGGAAAGCTGAAATTTTGAGCGTACTTCTTCGCATTGATGCCACTTACAAACGAGGCACTACGGTATAATCGCATAACAAACAAGCTAAGCTAAAATTTACGCATGAAATAGGTGATAAAATTCCAAATTCTACTCAACACGTCAATTACGTTAACGGGAGAAATATTCATAACGAAATGAAACACAGGATATTACCGAATTGAATAATAGTAGAAAAAACGCGGTAATTTTTACCCAGGTCCATGGTCAACGCAACTTGTTCTTTAGATATTTTCAGCATCATATTTTTTACTTTTGTGGGCCGACAGTACTACATTCCTATCGCATTACCGGTAGAAGATTCTATTCGCCAAATGCCACTAAAACGAGTGAGTGGCAAGCTTTGCTTGACCCAAGAAGATCGTCTGGAGCGAGGCCCAAGGGTAAGAATCTTAGGGGAGTGATTCTAGACTATCGCCGGCCAAATGCTTACGCTCCCCTCTCCCTCCCTCCACACTCTTCATCCTCTAGCGATGGTCGCTAAGATGAAACAATGGGTGGTATTGTACGCTTGATGAAGTTAAATAGAGTGGATGCTCTGAGTTATGTTCGATACGAGAGGGAATTGTGGAGTGGGGGTTCCAAGTGGCATTTGTTCCCGTCAAGACTTCGCACCCCTCCCTAACGTTCATTTTCCCACGGTAGAAATAGCTCGCTTAAATAAATTCCAAGCCTATTTTAACCGAAGGTTGTTTAAAACGAGTCCGATTTAAATAAGCCCGATAAAACTGAGAATGGAAGAGAACTATTATCACATATTTTTTGTTGAGGAATTCCAAGGTCAGAAAACGTTGATTTTTCTAGATTTTCTGACGTAGATTATTGTATTATAAGTTCCTTATCTGAGAATTTAGTTTAAGAAACAATAACTTTTGATCCGGTTGCTTTGTAAGAATACAATGAAAAAAACAACATACTCTTCATGAGACGAGAAGATGAAAATGATGGTCGTGCATGATCGCATCTATTTCCCTATTGTAATGAATGGACGAGGGAAATAATCGGGCTCATTGATTGGCCAATAAAAGCGAGGGGAATCACGCGAACGTCCGGATTATGTAACGTTTTCCTCTAGGCTATCAAAATTGAAGGGAGCGTCGTGTGAATCCTAAGGAAAACCATTACATTAGCTCGATACACGCATTTTACTCGACGGGACGACCACAACTCAAGGAAGCTGAATACCACTTCCTTGCGTCATCCTCGGTTATGAAAGGAAGGTAGGCCGTTTTCCACCGTCAAAAGTTCTATCGGAATAGTGTTTTTAACGTACGGCCGCGTATTGGCGTTGTAAAATATTAAAACTATAACTACACTTCTCGGTGAGTGTAAATGTCTTTTGACGAATCGATCCTTTCTTACTATTCTAATAACCACCTATAGAGTCCGCGCCGAAACGGTTGCGCCGAACTGTCCAGCATATGGTGGAATATTTCGTAAAGCGTACTAAACTTCACGTTTCACTCCCACTGATTGCGTTGTTAAGCGTGATTGCGGGGTTACATTTGCGTTATGTACTCAAAATACAACTATTTAATTAGAGTAGAACCACGATAACTCAGACACCCTTAATTTGAAATACACATCTCCGCCAGAAAAATAATCATTTTTATAGTAAAATATGTGTATAATTCGAAACTCCCGACAATTTGTAATTCGAAGCGACTTTTAGCCCCGTGAGCTAAATACTAATACTAATTTTTAAAAAATAATCCTGGGAATACGGGAATATGTTCAAAACTTTTTACTGCCGACATTTTTGCTTGAGTTTTAAAATCACAGTTGCTTGGATTGCCTCCCTAGAAAAAATAAAACCGGATATTCAACCTACAGTATCCGCCAGGTAAGGCTGACAATAAAGCTGTTACAAATATAAATAAAAGTGTCGTCCAAAGACACGATCCCTGGCCGAAATGTTAATCCCAGCCTTCCTGACAGCAGTGAAAAAGATTCCATGCTTGGTAGGTAAGAAAGCGAGTCTTAGAAACAATTGCTACTTTGTCACCTAAAAAGCTGAAACTCAACGAAACTCTTTCGGCTGAAGACATCACATACCTCCGCTGATACATAAATTTTCAGAAATAAAGAAAATCATTAGAGGAAAAAAAATCAAAGGCTGATTAATCTCATTCTCTCTCATTATCATGGATGCATATCACATTGCAATCATTTAAAATTACAGGCAGCAAGCAATTAACCTACATTCCTGGTAACCCAACCTTTATCTTACGGATTAAATTTCCACTGTACGCTCAAGCGGTCGGATTTATTTTGGTGTAATTAAATGAGTGTTTATATTTCAATAAACTCGCATATCTAAAAAACCATTAGTGAGAAAAAATTAAGTAAAAAGCATTTTATAGTAGAAATATTGGCACCCTCTTATAAAGCGCCTTCTTCAGCCTATGGTTTCTCTTCCTCACTCTCAATTTAATCCCTCAGATCATCGTAAGCAAAGAAATAACTATCTAAAAAACAAATCTGGGGGTGCCGGTGGTGTAGTGGTTAGGACGCTGGCTGCTACTCGCCCGATGCTTGAAAAAGTCATAGGGTACGAATCCTGCGCGAGTAGGATTTTTCTCAAGGTCACCCAGCCCACTGTTTGCGTAGTTAGAGGAGACCGCGCAAATTCAGCTGTTCCGTCCTTCGGAAGGGACGTTAAGCTGTTGGCCCCCATGGTGTTCTTCGTAAGAGCAGGCAAATGCCGGCACCGGGTTTCCCTCCTCCCTCCCCGGTTATTCATTGCACTACCTCTGAGATACCCATTTGTGCTGTAAGAGAGGCGAATTGACTGGGCATTCAAACAAACAAAAACAAATCTGCCTATTTTTTCACATTTGCCACTTGGCGTTTACAAACCATTGCAACGCGGAAAAAACATGGAAAAGGTTATTCACCAGTAAATATTGAGTGCTTCCTATTGGTTGCTAACACACGAGTCAGAGCTTTGCTGGATATGAAATAGGGTCAAAAAAAGTCCTTCCTAAACCCAAAAACATTTGGCTACATGATCAAAGATGAAAATCATATTTATTTTATTGATGAGTTGGGGAATCTTGACGCTGGACATATGTGAAGATCACCACGTGCCTGAAATCAATTCGCCAAATACCGAGCTTTTGTTCTTCCCGCTTAACCCTTTAAGGCTTGGTGGCTAAATATTTAGCCACCACATTTTTCTCTGAGTGCTCACATACTTTTTCAGCTAAATTGGATAAGTTTCTTATAGTAGTCATTTATAATGATTAAATTATTGCACTGAAGAAGTTTTTGATAGATTCTTTATATAGTTAAATAAATATATACATATATGGCATATATATTTTGCCACTGAGTATTCTGTATTCAATATTCTTTCTAATATAAGTGGCTAAATATGTAGCCACCAATCATCTACGAAAAAGTATCCTCAGGAAAAGTGAGCATTAAAGGTTTAGTACTACGAGCGTTCTCCAGCAACTCGACAAGGGAATTATACTAAATCTGAAGAGCTATTACAGGAGAAAACTGGTAGGACCCTGCTTGTTCCAGGATAACAACGGCCGTTCTATCGAAGATTCCATAAAAAGGGCGTCTTTGGACGCGAGCACGGCATCGTGGGAGTTGGTGAGGCCCCAGACGTTCGCCAATTCCTAAGAAGAACGGAATACTGGCTTCTCTGCCGGTAGAGGAGTTCGGAGAAACGGATGTGGAGAAAATGCGAGAAAATAGTTTAACGGGGTCGCTTGACTCGGAAGAATTTGAGTCCCCTGATAAGGATTTGGCGACGCCCCAGACGATCGCCAATTCCTAAGAAGAACGGAATACTGGCTTCTCTGCCGGTAGAGGAGTTCGGAGAAACGGATGTGGAGAAAATGCGAGAAAATAGTTTGACGGGGTCGCTTGACTCGGAAGAATTTGAGTCCCCTGATAAGGATTTGGCGACGCCCCAGACGATCGCCAATTCCTAAGAAGAACGGAATACTGGCTTCTCTGCCGGTAGAGGAGTTCGGAGAAACGGATGTGGAGAAAATGCGAGAAAATAGTTTAACGGGGTCGCTTGACTCGGAAGAATTTGAGTCCCCTGATAAGGATTTGGCGACGCCCCAGACGATCGCCAATTCCTAAGAAGAACGGAATACTGGCTTCTCTGCCGGTAGAGGAATTCGGAGAAACGGATGTGTAGAAAATGCGAGAAAATAGTTTAACGGAGTCGCTTGACTCGGAAGAATTTGAGTCCCCTGATAAGGATTTGGCGACGCCCCAGACGATCGCCAATTCCTAAGAAGAACGGAATACGGGCTTCTCTGCCGGTAGAGGAATTCGGAGAAACGGATGTGTAGAAAATGAGAGAAAATAGTTTAACGGGGTCTCTTGACTCGGAAGAATTTGAGTCCCCTGATAAGGATTTGGCGATATTGGCCATTTAAGACACCGCGTCCGATGAATCAGGAGCCGCTGTGGGTGGTGGTGACGCGCATGGGAACGTCAACGGTGTTGCTTCTACATCAGCTCAAGACAAAATTCTCGACAGCCATGGAAACATTACATCATTATACGGCGTCAAAGCCTGACATGCCTTTACATAAAGTGTCGCATTTTGTCGCATTGGTTCAACCTGTCGTGTTAGACAGTGCGCCAAAATTGAAGCAGAAATTTAGGGACTTTTTTAATAGGTATTAAATTTTTAAATATCCAATTCGCGTTTGTATGTTGTTTATTTAAATGTGCCGACTTAAAAAAATTATTTCTGTAAACTTTAGTTTAAGGCATTTGCTGAATTTCGATTTATCATGTAGAAGTGCAGCGCAATAATTATAATAATTGACTTTTGGTAAATGTTGGCATTTTTATTGTTAACCGAATTAATATTTCACGTTTATATATTGTGACGTCTGAATAAATGTGAGCTTATTATGAATAAATTTGTTGAAATTTGATTTTCCTTTGTCACATATTGAGGTACACTCTATTTTTTGTTTTCATAGAATTTCTTTACTCGGATATTTCAAAATTTTATAATTCCAATCCTTTTTTGGCCCCTCAATTTATAATTAACGGGGTTATACTGTATGTTATTCTTTCTTGTCAATTCTGAGACGAATGGTAACTTTTTTTAAAATCTTGGATATCGTTAAAAACCCGTACTAAAACAAAACCGGTGACTGTGTATTTAGAGGGGTACCAAACAAGCTTCCGTGTTTTGTTGTGTTTTATGTGTGTCATTTCGACACCCCTAGCAGCTCGCCAACTTGAAATCATCTTATTGGTGAGTGCTCACTGGGCTTCCTTATCCCAGCAACTTCTTGCCATCCATTTATCCCATTTACCTTTCCTCTTCCGTAAGCATATATTTATATATATATTTCTTTATATATATATATATATATATATATATATATATATATATATATATATATACACACACAGTAGAACTTCCATAACTCGAAGTGAATTAATTTTACCGGACAAAATCTCTATTTCCATAAGTCGAATTTTTTGTTGTATATATATATATTAACTTGAGGAAAATAAAAGGTGGTGATGAGGGTGGCAACAAGGTGTTGAAGGAAACCCAGCGGACACTTACCAAGTTGGGGACCAAGTTTGCAGGCTGCTGGGGGCGTCGAAGAGACACGAACAACACACGAACACAAAAAACACAAAAAACACACAAGCTTATAAAGATAAGAGGAAAAGACGACAGGAGAGAAACGTAAAGATTTGCGATTTTCGATTTTTTTCGTCGGTTGTGTCACTCGACCTACCAACATGTAAAATTTCAGATTTCTAGCCCTTCTAGAAGTACCTTAGAGTTTTGTGTCAGTGAGATAGTGAGTGAGTGAGTGAGGCACAAGTAGCTATATTATATATATACTCACTCACTATCTCACTGACACAAAACTCTAAGGTACTTCTAGAAGGGCTAGAAATCAGAAATTTTGCATGTTGCTAGGTCGAGTGACACAACCAACGAAAAAAATCGAAAATCACAAAAAAGTATATATTTAAGAGACCTTTATAACCCCAAAGTTCCATTTCAATATCCCATAAGAAAAGCATGGGATTCAGTGCAAGGCTTTCTAAAAATGCATTTTTAAATTACTTTAAATTGAGATACGAATTCGGGAAAAGAACAGTTGTCTATCTGAAAGAACGGAGTTCTTAATTTTTTAAATTAGATTTCAAATACCTACCGAATTAGCGTAAAAATCTTCTTTAAATCGGAAAAAAGTGTGAATTTTGTCCTCTTTTCAACAATGAAAATCTTTAAATACTATGGCAACGACCTCAATGCATTTAAAGGGAACTGATATTATACGTTAAGATTGCAGTGATTTAATGCTTTTAATGAAAATTAATGCCGTCATAACGAATTATAGTTAAACTTCCATAACTGGAATCTCAAGGAAAAGTAATAATTATTCGATTACTAGAAAATTAAAGTCATGGCAATATATTTTTAAATATTTGTATTTATAGAGTGATTCATACGTGACTGACGTGCTGTTGCCCTGGAGATCGCGTTGGTTTATTTACGAGGTTAGATCTTGGTGTATGGTGATTTTTGAAGCGCTTGAAGTTTGCAAGCACCGAATACTCGTATATATATATATATATATATATATATATATATATATATATATATATATATATATATATATATATATATATACGAGTAGTCGGTGCTCGCATATCCAAGCGCTTAAAAAGATCACCATACACCAAGATATAAACTCGTAAATAAAACAACGTGATATCCAGGGCAACAGCACTTCAGCCACGTGGAGCCTATATGTATTTAGTAATAAATTCCATGAGTAATAGCAGTATATTTTTGAAAGTTTCCGTGGAATTAAGGCAACTATCCGTAATTTCCAAATTCTCTGGCAATCGGATCGTTTCCAAGTTTTTGTATTTCAATGTTCGTGACTCAGATCTCACCGCGTGAGCAATAAGAATAACCATCATTAAGACAATACCTAATTGTCATTTTGAGCCGAAGACTTCGGGTTTAGCGACATTTCTTCGGGCTTCGGGTTTGTAATAAATTTCTTCGGGTCTACAGCTACAAATTCTACACATTTTTTTGTTTGTTTATTTATTCACCGTTCTCGGGTTAGGTACTTCTGTGCAGCTGGTTCTAAAATCTGCTATTAATTCTAAAATTTGCTATTAGTTCCGGCCTGGCATATCGTGGCGTTAAATGTCCTATTTCAGAACCTATCGATTTGACTTATTTATCGATTTGCATATCTGTTCAGTAGGATCTTTGCATGAATGAGCATGAATGCAGGTTCTACATAAAAGATAGGCGGCTGTTCTTTGCTTCTGTGTAGGGAGTATTTATGTGACTTGTTTATTGATATTGAGCTTTATTTCGTAAGTAAAATTACTTTTTATATTAATTATATTTAAATTTAAATATTTTAATTTATATATATTATTTGATTTGTAGCACCGTGAAAATGTCCGCTTCTGAAGATCAAACACCGATGAAAAAGAAAAAATATTATTTTGCCATATTTAATAATGAATGGCTTAAACGACCGGAGTATAAAAATTGGTTAGTGAAAGAAAATGAACATACTGGTAAATGTAAATTATGTGGTGTTACTTTTGTTGTGAGACATGACGAAGAAAAGGCTATTAAAACTCATGAAAATAGTGTTCGTCACCGACAAACTATAAGTGCACAGACAAGTAATCAATTATTAACCAAGTTTCTCGTTCAAGAAAATAGCCCAGCTCATTTAAGAACTGCAATTGCCGAGCTAACTTTGGTGTACCATGCAGTGAAGCACCAGCATAGTTACAATAGCACTGACTGTGGTATGAAGTTAAACTGTACTGTTTTTCATGATTCTTCGTTGTCAAAACAATTACACTGCGGACGAACAAAAGCATCAAATCTAACGGAAAATATTCTAGGACCAAAAGCAATTGAATTAGTTTTGTGTGACCTTCAAAAAGATGTTGAAAAGCCTAGATACTTCTCTATTTCATCTGACGCGTCCAATAAAGGAAACATGAAATTGTATCCGTTAATTGTCAGCTACTTTGTATCAGAACAGGGCATCAAAAATAGAATTTTAGATTTTTATACTGATGATTTTGAATCTTCTGATGCAATAACAAATAAAATTCTAACATTTCTCAACAAACATGAATTATTAATTTGCAATGTTGCTGCTTATTCAGGAGACAATGCGGCCATAATTATGGACAATTCAATTCTCTCTATCAAAAATTGTGTAGCTCAAATGCGTACACATTAAAGGCTAATTGTAATTGTCATGTGATACACAATGCAGCAAAACATGCATGTAAAAAATTAACTTATGATATAGAAACGTTAGTCAATAAAATTTATTCCGAATTTTCAAGTAGTACAGTGTGCAAAAGGGAGCTACAATCTTGTTTTGAATTTTTTAACATGGATTATTCCCAAATGTTAAGAAATGTACCTACAAGATGGTTGAGTTTATCCAAGGCGGTAGACTGAATATTGTCATCTTGGCCTGCAATAAAGCAGTACTTTTTAAAACAGGGGGAAGACGATTGTGATGCCCTTATTTGGAAATTTGTAAAATCGCAAGAAAATGAAATGGAAGATGACATGACAGTGCCTTCTATTCCTGAATTATTTTTGTATTTTGTCTCACATCTTCTTAATTTTATGAGCGAGTCAATTTTAATATTAGAAGAAAATGATATTTCTTCAACAGAATTACATGACGTAATGACATCTCTAAAAGAAAAATTAGAAATCCGATTAAGGGATAGTTTTTTTGGAAGTAAAGTTCGAGCTTCTTTAAGGCATTTCAATAAACTGCAACAAGATAAGTTTGCAGCGGAAGCTAGAGAGGTTTATATTCGTACTGTAAATTACTTAAAAATATATTATGACTTTGAAAATAGTTGTTTAAAGTATTTGGCTGCGTTAAATATTAGGAAATATGATCTCAAATATGACGGTGTACTGAAAGTTGCAAAAATGTTAAATATAAAGATCAATGAAGATCGGTTATATGACGAAATAAACATAGTTACAAAATGGTAGTTACAAAATATTTACCAGAATTAAGAAAAGTTGAAAATGGCACAAATGAGAAAATTTGGGTTGAAATTTTTAAAAATGAGGAAAATGTCTCAGAATTAAAAGAAATTGTCTCGAAAGTAATGAGTGTTCCTGTCAGTAAAGCGTTTATAGAACGTGTTTTTTCTATTATGGAGTCAGTATGGAGGAATGATCGTAATAAAATGCGTGTTCCTCTGGTTAAAGCTGAGCTGGCTATTAGAATTAATTTTGACATGATCTATGAACAATTTTATTCATATTTAAAAGCGCCGGCACAAAAGGGTTTAGTGGAAAAAGCCCAGAGCCAAAATAAGTATAATTTTAAGAAATAAATGTTTCTTAATTTTATTTTACTTGCAGAAATTTAAAAAGTTGGTTTATTGTGATCAATAAGAATATTATAAAATTTGTGTATTGTATTGTGTATAAAATTTTAAATTGAAGTTATTTTAGTTCATAATTTTTATAACGAACCCACTTCCCTACCCCTTCAAAAATCTTATTTAGGGCCTAAACATATTTCTTCCTGATCAGAAAGGATTGAAGTTTGTAAGTACATATTGTAATACACATACTCGTATCCTTTGGTCTCAAAAATAAGCCTAATTAATTAATTAACCATTTATTATATTTATGCATAACTAAATAAATAATATTTCTTTGATATTTTAAAATGTATTGGTGCAATTTATCATACTAATTAAATAACAACTAGTGAACAACTGAAAACTCGTAAAATAGAAAAAAAAGCGTATTCCTTCAAATTCTCCGGGTTGCAGACTAAAATCTTCGGGTCAAGAAGATCTTACAGTTGGTAACCCTAACAATACCCTATACATTAAATTTCTGGAAAAATTAGGATATTTTCTGTTAGGATTATGGCATCATCATCCATGCCTTTAGCGCGTATTTCGATAAAAAATATCGAGAAATATGTGACACCATTATATTTAACAATTGAAATAAGTTAAAATTTCTCGAAAAAATACGAAACACAACATTAAAATACTTTTCACGTTTTGCCATCACTGCTATCAAGGTTGCTTGTTCTATTGTGATTCTTTACAGCCCTGAAGACAAACAAACCCATTCGCTCCTTCCTACTGTCGATAACCCAAATTTAATCGTCATATTTGTGCTTTCAGTAGTACGTGAGAATTGCAATTATCTATGATACCCTCAATCACACTGCGTGATGAAATCAGTGTTTTGGATAGAGTAAAATTAATTTTCTAATAATCGAATAATTCTTACTTTTCCTTGAGATTCCAGTTATGTAAGTTCAACTCCAATTCGTTATGACGGCATTAATTTTCATTAAAAGCATTAAATCACTGCAATCTTAACGTATAATATCAGTTCCCTTTAAATGCATTGAGGTCGTTGCCATAGTATTTAAAGATTTTCATTGTTGAAAAGAGGACAAAATTCACACTTTTTTCCGATTTAAAGAAGATTTTTACGCTAATTCGGTAGGTATTTGAAATCTAATTTTAAAAATTAAGAACTCCGTTCTTTCAGATAGACAACTGTTCTTTTCCCGAATTCGTATCTCAATTTAAAGTAATTTAAAAATGCATTTTTAGAAAGCCTTGCACTGAATCCCATGCTTTTCTTATGGGATATTGAAATGGAACTTTGGGGTTATAAAGGTCTCTTAAATATATACTTTTTTGTGATTTTCGATTTTTTTCGTTGGTTGTGTCACTCGACCTAGCAACATGCAAAATTTCTGATTTCTAGCCCTTCTAGAAGTACCTTAGAGTTTTGTGTCAGTGAGATAGTGAGTGAGTGAGTGAGGCACAAGTAGCTATATTATTATAGACAAATGCTTATGGAAGAAGAAAGGCAAATGTGATAAATAGATGGCAACAAGATGTTGGGATAAGGAAGCCTAGTGAGCACTTACGAATAAGATGACTTCATGTTGGCGAGCTGCTGGGGGTGTCGAAATGACACACGTAAAACAAACACAAAAAAACAAAAACACGGAAGCTTTCGGGGGTGATCCCTTCGTCAGAACAGGAGAGAGACAACCGATATATATATATATATATATATATATATATATATATATATATATATATATATATAATATACACATATACTTGTGCGAGCACACCATTCGTAAAAATATCAATCTATTTAAGAAATTTCGGAAAATCATCATTTTACAATAAGAACAAATTAATTGAGGGATTTTATGTAAATGTATAGTGAAAAATTATTTTAGGAAAACCTTCACTCATAATCCACCTTGTGGAAGTTCCAGTGAAGATCCTTGGCCCAAATTAGCTCATTTTTAACCTATTTGGACAAGCATAATATTATGCCTTTCTCGACAAGGAAGAGTGATTCGACGCATTATTATAATAAAACTTAGTTGAAGCATATTCGAGATAAGAGGAAAGGAGTGAATCTAGGACAAACTTGATTATTTTGTAAAGACTGGAGAGAGACACTCAAGAAACAAGACATACCTTCTTTCGCACATTTCAAGGATTTTATAGACTCATTTCTTTGGTTCCAAATCGCTATCAAGCTTCAAATGAAATAAAACCGAGTACAAAGGTCTTAATTTCCTTCGGAAGTTGCGAATCATATTTGTATACCAGCTTGATAAGTGCCATTTGTTTGTTCATTATCGATAAGACAAAAAGGTTCACCTTCATTACGTGGATTATAACCTCTGCACAAACTAAAAGCATTAATCCGTCAAATAAAGTTTTTACCCGGACTACTAGAGTATTCATTTATGAAACGTTTGTTTCCCATGGAACAATTATCATTTGGATGTAACTTATTCAAAAATGAAAACATTGACTTTTTTCTGAATGACGTAGAATGACCTCGCTGCTTCAAAAACAAACGCTTAATACCGTTTCCTCTATCACTCAGAATACAAAACAAACTGAACAGGTGGAAATTCTTCACGTGAAAAACGGGACTTGCCCGAATATTGCCGCCTTTATGAGGTTAATTGAGAGATGTCTAATTTTCATCTGCTCCGCTCCGTTGTTCCCGTCGTTGATGCAGTAAACCCTTGCCGTTCGCGTCCTTACCGTTCACGGTTTTGATGGTTCGCGATTCGCTTATTGGGACCAACCTTGCCCCACGCGACGCGCATTCTAAGGTTCGCGAATAGTCATGATATAAGTAAAAAGTCATTTCATTCATTGATAAACATTTTTTCAGGCATAATCCTATAAAATCTTATTATTATGAAGGTTTTAGTCACAGAAGAAAAGGAAGGTCAGCCCTAGCAAGTATTCAACGCGGATGAGACTGTTATTTTTGAATAATCCAGAACTTATGCACATCGGTCCCAGTGCCATGTTTGCATCTCAATCCTAACCACTGGTATAATGTAACTTTCAGGATTGGAATTTCGATGCATTGTTGTTCTTATTGGAAACTTTAAAATATGTATTATTCTAAACTATGGAAATTTATCGAATTTTTGGAATAACAATCCGCTTTACCGTCCCGAGTTTCAGTTTTGACTTCCAGTTGCAAACTAATAAGGTAACAAGCGTGGAAGACAGAAGAATTGGAATTGGTTTAATTTCATGATATTGGGATAATGGATTGATGAATAATACTTGCTTTTAGTATTGAATATTTGTCACAATAGGTGATCTATAACCAAAAAATTGTCTTCGTTCTGCTAATCCCGGCCCCTAACTCCATATTTCTCATTTAATCAATGTCTTGCCGTTCGCGATTTTTACAAGAAACGTAACCCTAGCCAACGGCGAGGGTTTACTGTGCTGTGAATGTCTTCCATGCAAAACTACAAATAAGCATTAAAAATGGAGGCGTATTCAAGAGGGACGATTGGGGAAATTTCCCCCTTGTGTCTCTCCTCGCTGCCTTTTCGTATAACACCTCTGGATAGGATAGGTGCTTAAGAGAACAGATACGGCCCCCTCCCTCCGAGATGCCTTTGGATCAGTCCCTGATTGTATAAGAAAATTCTCGAGTACTTCGTGAGATATTGAATACATTTCTCAAGGCGATTCTTAATAATGGTACGATGATATCAAAGGTCACTTCGCACCTCTATATCTAATTAAGATTAAGACTTCCCCGAGATGCATTAACTTTCGGGCTCCCATCCCTTTCTCCTCTTAATCGCTGATTTTGTATCGTCTTCACTATCGGCTAACAAATCTTGGAGGTGGAAATCTGATACTTTGTTAATTTTTAATCGTTTAAATGATTTCATTTCCAATTTCCTCTCGATTGTAATTAAGATTCGGCAAATTATTGGTGTGCCTGGAAAGTATGACATCACGCCAAACAGCTTAGAGCGAAGTGTCCTTATCAATAATAACCTATAATCTGTTGCTGTTAGAACCAATAAAATCCGAATTTATTGGAATACAAAGGAATCTTTAACCTTAAAGAAACGAAATAATTTTCATCGACAGGATATTCCATGCCACCATCGAATGCAATCGTACGCAACCTTTTGATCGATTTCATTATTTTGACACGTCCGACAAAATATTTATTTCTTCGCTACCGATTAACTGTTAGAAGCAATCCATTGAGAGGCGGAAAACGCGTCTCCGCGTCTCCGTCCACGTGATACCGCACGAGCGGGTGTTACTTTCATTTATTTACCGCGCACATTTATTGGTCAAAACGGAGCGACAAAACAAAATGAGCGTTATTGAACCGAGCAGTATCTTCTCATAGTAGCGATGATATCGAGGTCAATGAAACTGGTCAGTAATTCGGTGGATTCTCCCTCCTTTGATAAGAACGAAAGACTGATAACCTATTTGACAATCTTCTTACTCTTACTTCTCTTAGCGCATTGGCGACGATGATAATCGTAAGACGAGATACAACACCGTTCGCCAATTGGCAATTTCTTATCGTCGAAGCTCTTTCGGTACTTATTAGCATTCATTGCTTGCGACGACTTCTCGTGAGATATCTGATTTGACGTTTTACAGACGCCATTGTTCAGCGAGGCTTGACCTTTCAACGTAATCTTCGGAGCTTTTTTAGATAAAAACGATTCTTTTGTTAGATTTTCCGCCAGGTTCGTGGACCTATTCGCCGTTTATTTTTTTCGCGCGCCAATGAGCGAATATCTTTTGGAGGTTTCTTCGTGCGTCTCCTGCTTTTGTTTTTCGCTACTGGAAGTTTGTCCCCAAATAAGCTTTTCCTAATACGTCTTTCGTCACGCCGATCTAGGTGATTAAATCTTAAATGACCTTCCTATTTCTCGGAATTTCCGTTTTAAAAGAGATATAATATTTACTCTAAATACCTTTTACATTGGGAACTTCTTCTGTGTATATATACATATAAGATAAATGAGCCATATTCCGACACGGTCCTAATTCCGACACTCGGCTCTATTGGTCGTAGTATTAATCGTAACGGTTAGAACGCAGTACTTCCTTAATCTATCTTTAATGACAGCAACGCAGTGTTTGTTTCATCTCCCTGGCCGTAACATTGTCGCTGTCAGAGCACATCTTGGTTTTGTTGGAGCTTGGCTTCGATTTTAAGGTGTGATATTTTTCTAAATTTATGATATAAAATTGAAAGAAAGTAATTCATCCAATGCATCACTTAACAGCTAATTTGATTCTCTTTAACATGATGTTCATATATTGGAGAAATTATCAATCTTATTCCTGTAGCAGACCAATTAATAACAAAAAGCATGGGATCCCTAATTCCGACAGTGTATTTATTTAAGTTATGTGAGTAACATATTTATTTCGGCATAATTTGAAAATCAGCTTTCAATTTTTACGAACATTTCCATAAAAATTTTGTGAGCACTTTTTCTTTTCCTAAATGTTTCAATTTTAATAAAAATGTTCTGAATTTTTTTGATAATGTTATAAATATGTGGTATTATGGTTCACAATTAAAGTATATTATTTCATTTTTGTGTAAGCAATGTCTCCTATTAGCTCTATTAAGTGTCGGAATTTGGATCATAAGGTCTAAATTCCGACACTTTGACAATTTTTTTCCCATTTCTTGTTACTCTGATTCAACTGATGATATCAAAGAAATATTTTTTTCTGATTAGTTTTTTACAGATAATAACGTTATACAAATTCTCAGCTTCCTACAATATGCCAAAAAATTATTAAAAATCGCCAAATGTTGCAATGTCGGAATATGACTCACCTTACTATAGTTCATTTTATCGAATTTTCTATATTAAGATCCATTATAGTCTACTAATTGTTAGTGGAAATATAATTATTAATCTTTGTATACTTTTAATATATATCAAGACATTCCCTAACACTATTTCTTCGCCAAAACAATCTTATACGCCAAAAAATAACAGAGCGCTCGAATCTTCATTCGGTATCATGGATCCCATCTAAGGATTTGATGCCTATTTGTTTACTTAACTGAAGGCTAATTATGGGAATTTTTTGTGGCTAATAAGTCTTTGTTGTGTTATATTTAGAACTTTATAAATAATGCTGACACCCTGGACGGCTCCATATATACTACGAATTAATCGTATAAACTAAGAGAAACACTAAAACGATATTTCCTTTCATTTCTTTATTTGATATATTTGATATCAACAGAAAATGATCATAATGCATCATACAAGACAAATGGAGAGTTAACCGAAGGTTTTCCTTTTATTACGCGCAATTTCGTAGGATTACAAATGGGAGATATTTGCCGCTCGACTGGAGACTAGCTCTCTGATTCATGACAAAATCGCCATAGAACAAATTCAACCCATTAAATTAACATCATCTGGTACTGTGAAAATTGCTGACATTTTTTATAACATTTAAAGAATCACTACCGTAACTAGGGCGGGGCAAGCGGGGCGTCTGCCCCGGGCGCGACTAAGTAAGGGGCGCAAAAAGTCCAAATAGTAACTAAATAAACAAGATAATATTTTTTTGAAGGAGGTGGTCATTTATTTAGTAATTTGCCCCGGGCGCTAAAATAGCTAGTTACGGCGCTGCTAAGAACAATTATTTATCGTCAACTTTCTACCTGTCGATTGATGATGCTGTAACGTAGCGAAACCGGTCGTATATTTACAACAAGCAAGGGAAGAATTGCAGAGCAAATTACACAAGGCGCTTTTTTTTCTCCGGCTGCTATCTTTCTAGTGAAGTAAAGTATCGCAGATTCGTTGTATCGCTGGTTGCCTACAATTTTAGCAGCATGAATTTCTAGCGATTTTTTCCGATTACTCCTCAGCAGCGGATCCTACCATCCTCCCACCATTTTGATCCACCAAATTTATACCGTGTATGACTCTTATACAAGCCAATCTATCCTGAAATTCTGGCCTCTCCAAGTTTCAGGATTCCAGAGATATTTCTCGCACAGACAGACGACAGGATGGACGGACGGGCAGAGAAACCGAACACACAATCGATTTTTTTTAGAAAAAGCGCTAAAAAATATTGGTTCTTGCGAAATTCTTAAAATGTTTTCGGCGTAAAAAATAAGTTACAAGAAATGACACCTGAAAATGTAGATAATATCCTTCCGATTTTTTCACGGCATGAGCTTCTTAATTGGATTGTTCCTATTACGAACGTTTTCTGCATTCATTCAACCGCTTACTGCGACGCCACACCGTGTCTTCTACCTCCTCATTGTTCCATTATCTGTAAGCAGTGATTCTTTGTTCCTTATTATTGTCTGACTTAATAACTGCTAGTATTATATGGTACCTTCGGAAACTACAAATGGATCCTTCCTTCGCGAGATAAACAAGCTAACATTTTATTACAGTCGGATTAAGAAGAAAATCCTTCGCTTTCATTTCCAAGGTATTCAACTAAGAATGAAACCCGGCAATTTTTAAATGTCAAGGCGATAATAAACTTACGATATTACGAGGTCAAAAATCCAATAATGGTAAGTTGAAAGTTCGTAGAAACGAGAGAGAAGTTCCCTTTAAAATTGATTCCGCAAGCGCGTTCCGAATTCTGGACCATAAACGACGCGACGTGGTTCGCACTAAAACACGTATTCACGGATTCCGAGAAAAAGGCGGCGTGGGAAAAAGGAAGCCTTTGTATCAGCCATAAAAGCACAGTGATATGCGAAAGATCTTTTTTTTAATCCATGCTTTTGCGTCGCAAAGTTTCGCGAGCGAATGTGTGGGTTAATAGACCGGCAAAGTGTTTGCTTAGGCCTCTTGCTTCCGATAGTGAAATTTCAAACTCACCTTATTAATGGCATCCAATTGCTGATGAAGATACTTCCACTAGCCACATAACGGTTGAGGAAACAAGATATGCATTTCGGCCTCCTCAGCGGTGATCCACTGATCGCTGATTCTAAAAAATGAACACACACGAATAGAATTCAACGCTGTCCTACGACTCATAGTAAGATACCCAGGATATCAAAACCCCAAAAAGAAAACCAAGATTAGAAAGATCTCAGACTTTCCCGGCGAATTGATGCGAAGATGTTTTCTCGGGCTTCCAGCCGGGTTATAATACTGTCGTATTCCGACGTTTCGATAACGTACTCGGTTATCATCTTCAGGGAGAACCTGAGGTTCTCCCTGAAGATGATAACCGAGTACGTTATCGAAACGTCGGAATACGACAGTATTATGACCCGGCTGGAAGCCCGAGAAAACTTCTTCGCAAAACCAACATTGTTTCAAAACAAAATGAGAAAAAAGCAAATCAATCGCAATATTAAACACAACACAATATTACGCACGTGTGCGGCATCTACTTTCAAAAGGACTATGCATAGTAATGAACAAAAACCTCAAAAATGAAATGAAATTACCCCGCCGATAAGAATCCTCTTGCGGTTGAACTGCACGTTCTTACGTAATATAAGGAAGGAAGACACTAACTGGCCACAGCAAACGCTCTCTTTTAAAAGTGAAAAAAGCCTTCAATAGATTTTAAGGACCCTTTTTCGAGCGTTTCATTTTTAAAACGCGCTTATGTTTTCTCTATGCTTGTCCGTCTGAGCATCCAATTAAATTAAAATGGAAAGTAAACGGTAAAAGATATGACTGAAATTTGAAGAGTGTATGTCAGGGGTGTCAATAACGTCGATCGCGACCTACCGGTCGATCGCGTAATGATTTTTGGTCGATCACCAATAATATATCCGTAAATTTTCTCTTAAGTCCCGATTTTCAAAAGCGCATGTATAGGTAAGTCCAACATGCGGCGACGTCGCACCCAAGTGCAACCATTTTTAAAAGCATTTAATTTCGGCCTAAAAGTTTCCGCAAGGAGCCGAAGTTACCGAATTCTGATCGTCTCGAGAGATGCGGTATGCATGTGTGTGCTTGATCTTCAGCGCCAATTTGCAAGAGTTTCACGACTATGTATTATTGTCTGAAAACAGTTGCGACATAAGCACAGCAAATTCGCTCGTTTGTTTTGCGCTTATTAATCAGTTTTAAACAGTTTTTTAATAATTTTAAATTGTGGCACCATGAATAACACTAAAAAGATGAAGACGTATCACTATCATGAAGAATGGGAACACGATTATTTCTTTGTCATGATCAAAAACAAATGTTGCTGTTTGATTTGTGATAATAGTGTTTCGTTACCCAAGAAAGGAAACGTGGAACGACATTTCAAAACGGTGCATAGTAATTATGAAATTAACTATCCACGTGACAGTGAATTACGAAAAGCTAAAGTTAAAGAACTGAAGACAAGTCTATCATCCCAGCAGTTATTTTTTACTAAACAAACATCAAAATCAAAGGCGGCTACAGTTGCGTCTTTACGAGTATGCCATATTCTTGCTAAAAATAAAAAACCCTTTAGTGATGGAGCAATTAAAAAAAAAACATTTATAGAGGCGGCTGACTTTATTTTGTGACTTTAAAAATAAGTCAGAAATAGTTTCTGCCATCAACGAAATGCAGTTATCACGCAATACAGTTGCAAAACGAGAGGACGAAATAAGTTCAGATTTAAAAGAGTAATTAATGCAGGATGTTAAGGATTGTCAGGCTTTTTCACTTCAGTTGGACCAATCTACTGACGCAGTTGACATATCTCAAATGATTGTTTTCATTAGAATGGCTTTTAAAGACTTTTCGACTAAGGAAGAAATACTTACGATCATTCCACTAAAAGGAAAAACGCGAGGTGAAGATATATTTAGCAGTTTTAAAAACTTCATTAAGATCGTTCAATTGCCTCTCTATAAGCTTGTTTCAATTACCACGGACGGAGCACCAGCTTTGACAGGTTGTCGCAATGGTTTTATCACACTAGGTAGGAATGACGAAGATTTTCCTGATTTTTTGCAATATCATTGTGTTATACACCAACAAGTGTGTGCTAAAATTTTATATATGAAAGAAATTATGGATATAGCTTTCAAGATTTCTAATTCGATTCGGGCAAAAAGTCTCCAAAGGCGTCTTTTTAAGTTACAAGTGGAAGAAAGTGATAATGATGGACATTCTGAACTGCTTATACACACTGACGTTAGGTGGTTAAGTCCGGGATTTAGGGATTTAATTGATGAAATTAAGCAATTTCTTGCCGAGAGGGGTGATGATTACAAGCAGTTGAAAGATGATGTTTGGCTATTAGATTTAGCATTTTTAACCGATATAACAGTTAAACTAAATGAATTAAATTTAGAAGTACAGGGTCCGGATAAAAGGATTTTTCATATGATTAGTTCTGTAAACGCTTTCAAAGAGAAACTAAATCTGCTTGTATCCAAGCTTGAAAATAAAAATTTATCTAATTTTCCAAACATGGTGGCACAATTAAATATTTCTGCTTCAACTAATTTCAACGGAAATAAATATAGCGAAGAAATTAGGAACGTCATTGCAGAATTTGACAACCGCTTCCAAGATTTAAAAAACTTGATAGTGTAGTTTTATTCATGAGTTTTCCATTTGATACCAAGATAAAAGCAGAAATAATTGCAGAAAACCTTTCAACTATTTTTGATATGGCTATTCTTACACATGAAGCAGAAATCATCACATTACAAAATGATATTTATATCAAAGCAAGTGCTTCCGAAGACAAATTTTGGAAATATTTACCAGAAGATAAGTATTATAATTTGAGAAAATGTGCTGAAAATTTATACGCCTGTGTTGGTTCGACATATTTGTGCGAATCGGCATTTTCGCAAATGAACATTATAAAATCAAAATACCGAACTACTTTAACAGACGAACATTTGGAATCATGCTTAATAAATGATCTGAGTAGTTACACCCCAAATTACACAAAAATTGTAAACACGTTGCAGTGTAGAATAAGTAATGCAAATTCCGTAACATCAGGAAGTTCAAAATGAAATATGTGCATTTTTATGTTATTTTAGTTATGTAAATAAAATAATTCTATGTAGGTGTCTTTAGTTTTCTTATTAACAAACGTTGTCAGTAGTAGTAAGGTTCAACTTTTGTAAAAAAATGTAAAGTTTTGTTGTTTGTGAATGTTTTTTTTAATTATTACTATAAAATAATATTACAATGATATGATTTTTTTCTTTTATTTAAACTTGAAATTCAAAACGGATTTCAATTTAAGTGATAATTAAAGTTTCGAGATCTATAAAAACTTGTGAAATATGGAAGTTTAAATATTGTCCCGATATTCTTTTATATTTACTTACTATCTTTTTATAGAAAAATTCTCTTACGCCTCAATTTTTGAAAGAGTAGATCGCGGATGGGTTTTTACTGACAAAGTAGATATTATGTAAAAATTAGTTGACTCCCCTGGTGTATGTGATTGCCATTTAATATGCCGACAAAGAAATTCTTTGGAGAAATTGTTGGGCGGCAGGGGGTCCCTTCAAAATTTTCCAATTATGATTCTGAGAAAATGGCTGTAGATAGAAAGTTAAAAATTTTCAGTATTTATGAGATTCTTTAATACCATCGACAACATTGCAGAAGAATATTTTTTTTGAAAAATCGGTGGGTGGCAGGGGGTGCCTTCCACGTTTTGAAATGAAGACCGTTTTTTGGATAAATGGGAGAGCGTCAGAAGTGCCCTTTTTGGCATGTTCATCTCATAAGCCAATAGTCATTAGATTAGAAACCTCACATTTGTAAGATTATGAATACACTTCCTAAATTAATTATTGAATAAATAACTTTATCTCATACAATTATATTACTAAGTTTATAAATAATTTTAAGTTTACAATTCCAAATAAATCTCAATAAATACAACGCGCTTTTCATATTTCGTCAGAAAATTATGCTCCCATTTTTGTTGCATAGCAATATTCCTTGTTATAACTCCTCCAAGAAAATGCACCTAACTTTCAATCAACGAACCAAATCCTGTTTCCTTGCACATAAAATGTTATGCTTCTCTCGCTGTTAAGTGGAACGATAGGCAACCTTTCTTCGCAACAATTCATGTTTACGGAAAACATAAACATCGCGCAACTATGACTTAAGTGTTAGTATCGTTCAATCAAAAAAATGACTAAAGAGAAAGGCCACTTAATAATTCTCTGAAATGGTTAGCGAAATAGTAGTTCATCATGAAATGACTTTGACATTAATGATCACGACGTCAAGCCCCGGAAAAACCTTACACTTCACAATTGATATTTGAAAATATTCAACGGATGTAACTAGACTCCCAACTGTGGGGGGAGGGGGCAACATGACTGTCAAAATATTTTTAACGAGCACACCAACATTTATAAAAACAAAAATAATAATACGAAATCATGTTTTAACTAAATTTACTGCACTAGTCACCACAAATGAAAGGTAATTTATGATTAAGAGCAAAAAATAAAATACGTTATTAATTCATATTTTTAGATATACATAGTCTTCCGCAAAGGGGCTTAGGGAGAAGGGCCGAGGACCCAGTCCTACCCCTACTTACGTCCCTGCAATATTAGCCTAAACCCGAACCATATTTAACGGGTTTTCTGTACGCATTTGACATTCATTTTTGCCAATCCCTGAAACTATTGCAATGTTCCAATGCACGTGCTGTGATCCCGGTTGCGCTGGCTCTCACTAATTGGCAAAAAAATTAATTTAAAACAAAACCCAATAAGCTCCACCAAAACCTAAAAATGGACCTTCCGTCAGAAATCCACAAAAATGACAATTCCGTGCGACCCATCACCTGCCCCATAAATTATCCAATTCATTTTTTCTAAATGGTTTAAGCATGAATTCAAAACGAAGTCTATCTTTCAAAACCAAAACTCGGCGATTCTCCAATAAGATGGTTATTATGAAACTAAAATGCTCATTCGGGTTTTCTGGAGGTATTGGAGTTCTATTCTTTTTCAATTGTAAACTTTCTGCTCTCTTCTGATATTTACCCCAACGCTATATTAAAGTATTTCGCAATTTTTAGGCCTCAATACGCACTAACTTATTAAAGATCTAAAACGTCCGATAAAACTCCCACGATTATATCATCAGCGTTAATTATATCTTAAATCGATCCGTAATGTTTACGTCACTCCACTACATACGAACAATTTAAGCGCAAATGATGAAGCTCTTCGTGGTTATGATTCAGTATTATATTATAAAACCATAATAAAATGCTTTGCTTTCTTTATTCTTGCGACAATTGTTTTAATTTTATGTGAAAAATTAAAGAATTATAATGCCCACATATGTCACCTCCGCAAATACCGAATCGATTTATCTCAACAATTTAACTTTCTGTAATCATTGGCGTATGATAATACTTTTAATTGCACCATGTAAGAGTTGTTTAAGTTTCTCGAAGTATCTCTAATCGTCTGAGGCCCTTCAAGAGCATTTTAGTTGTCAATGTAGGTTTTCTCTTCGATCGTTGCGGTAAAAGTTTATCGATTATCTTATAAATTAAGCCTGTTTCATTATCTTTTGGATTTTCTTTTGCAGTACTGTAGCAGCATCATACGTTATGCATCATAATAAGAAAATTCACAAAAACAACTGAACTGCAAATGGGTGGCTTTCGTTGAGCCCATTCGTCTCCTGTGCACGAATCTCGTGGTCACAACTGGTGAACTCAATCGAAACTTGTTGCTCAACTCTCCCTTCCTTATGATGTTTCTCTTAAATTCTTAACCACACTTTCCCTCGGTGATTCAATCGTATCGCCTTCAAACCCAAGAGCTACATCCGCTTCTTGAAAAATAATGAGACTTTCAGATACCTCGTATTTAAGTTCGGCTCACAAGCTTCATTTTTTCCTTTAATTTTTCCTAATTAGATTTTCGTGATGGCTCCCCTCCGCTTCTTCCGTCAAAATGAAACTGAAAAGTTATCGGTCATAACTTTCAAGGATGGAATTTTTCAATCGCCGGAAAAAATAGGATAGTTTTTGCAAAATGCTGAAAAACGTCGGATAATCTAATTAGGAACAACGCAATCAAAAGATCTGGCGATAAATTCGTACTTCATCTCCAATTCTTCATCTTTAGCCGATAATTCTTCCTTCAATATCCGCATGTATTTTACTATCCCCTTCGAAGATCTTTCCTTGTTGTTATCACGTTTATCGAGCTTCTGAATTATCCGATAATATTCATTCATTTTTAATTTTCTTTTTATTCTTAACCTTTTCTCATTTCTCACACTTTTCAAAAGCAAACGATCTCGGAATATTATCCTTCTCCTCAGTCAAACTGTTAGATTCGCAAAATATTCTTCTCCGTATCAAAGCTTTTCTTTAATCCCTTCCGAGAATCATCTTTCGACCCCAAACATTATATTTCGTCCACGCCTACACCCGAGCCTACTAATCCTCCTATTCTACGTCTAATATCTAAAGAATCCTTATCACCAATCCATACATCTGAACCTTTACCCACCTGCTCCGCCACTTTTAAACGCGTTTATCGACAACCTCTTACGGATTCATAATGAAGTTTTTCTTCGAGAGGTTTCTTTCAGGTTTTTGGCACACATGGGGAAAAACTTGGACAATCATTTAATTTATCGCGCCTAACCAACCTTAATTTGAAAAATGAAAAGGAGAGAAACATTTAGTAAAATAATTCCACTTTATTTAATAGAACCAACTCGACCGGTTTCGACTAAGATCTAGTCATCATCACCTTAGTCGAAACCGGTCGATTTGGTTTTATTAAATAAAGTGGAATTATATTACTAAGTGTTTCTCTAATTTTCATTTATTATGGAGTTCCAAAAAGCAAAGGATTCATCCGTAGACTTCACCTTAATTTGAGCTTATAATGTCTTTTTTATTTTTTCCGCACCTGAAAATCGGAATTTTTCCTTCCATTCTCATACAGTTCTCCAGTTTAAGGTACGAAATTATTTTTAAATTCATAGCTTAATCCACCGAAAATGAATTTCATTAAAATTCCTCCGCGAATTCTTAAATAATCTTTATGCTATTCGAGAGTATGGCGAATTTGGAAACTTCTTTTTCTCTTTGTTGCCACGCCATCCATGCCCAGATCCTTCTTTCTTTCTATGAGACCCTTATTGGCTCTCATGAAATATTCGATCGAGATTTTACATTTCACTAATATTTTTACCTGAAGAATCGCTTATTTCACGCAATCACTCAGTAAATCTATCAGGAAATACAGCAGTTGTTTCCCAACTATTCATCATCACAATTTATGATATCAGAAAGCATAGGATAGATGACCAGAAAGAATGACAAATTCCGCAACTCTGTTTATACATGAAATATCCTACTTACGGATAAACCCCCGGATCCCAGAAACATTTCCTGCAAGAAGTCTCTTGTAGGGGTCGAAGCGTGAATTATTGTATACAGGTATGCGGAAAATTAAAAACTTCGGTCTCTTCCATTTTACTACGGTAATTTCTCACGTTGAGTTATTTACCTCCCTATATATTTTGAGGAGAAAATATTCGGATGCTACACGTTCACTTTTAAAGCGCACACCTACTTCTACGGTAATAAATGAAAAAGAAATCAAGTATACTCAGCTTATATAGGAAATAATTGATGCTTTCCTCTTGTTCGAAAATATATATTAGCCTTAATGATAAAACTCCCTTTTCCATATTTTGAAGACAACATCCGAATAAATTCCTCGTTACTGCATTAAGTGTCGTCGAAGAAAAAGGAAACTGAAAGGCTTCATGCTTCGCAGTATTCACCGCGTAGGTCAAGCTGATGCCTTCAACCCAGCAACACCGCGAACGCCTTCGCACTAAAAAAGGAAACTTCTTCGGGTACGCAAAGAGATTTTTTCGGAACCCCCTTTCGGCCTCACCTAGGCTAGGACAGTTCCTTCAAAACAGTATGCAGGGCCACACTTCCATTACTGTGTAATATATCGCCTACACGTGCAACGTTCACTTGAGTAGACGATGTGCTGGGTCAGCTACTCCTTGGTGCCTCGTGCACATCTGCTCGGCAGAACTGTTTGCATTATTCAACAATACTCTTTGGGGCCGCGGTATTGTTTCCATAAATTTCCAAGAACAGTCCAGGAACGTAACTATCCTCCAAGCTGTGGGGGAGGGGGGGCAGCATGACTGTCAAAGTATTTGGAGGGGCACGCCAAAATTTACAAAAATACAATAAAAATAATAACATAAAAACATATGTTTTATCTAATTTTCGCTGCACTTCTCACACAAATTAAAGGCATTTTTTATAAAGAACAATAACATAAAGTAATTTATTAATTCATATTTTTAAATGGCCAGGAGACGGGGACGAGGGCTTATAAAGGGTGGGCGGGGCCCCCCAAACCCTCCCTAGTTACCTCCCCGGAACAGTCGCGGATCATTCATGACCAAACCGAACGGCAGCGGATAAGTACAAGCTTTCAAACATTTTGGACCACAATGAAAATTGTTGATTCCACAGATAAACACAAATGTAGGAGTTGATGTTAATTCTATGCAAGCAGGCGTATGCTGCACACGAAGGAATTCTGGAAAAGCAGAAGACACACTGCAATGATCGGGAATCGAACCCGAGTCTTCTACTTGCCAGGTGGATATTCTACTGCTGAACTAGCGGATTAGGGAGAGTTACCAATGGTATTCGACAAAGCGCCTTAACTAGGGCGGGGCAAGCGAAGCATCTGCCCCGGGCGTAACTAATGTTGGGGCGCAAAAATTGTTAAAGTCAAGTTGTGCATATCACAAGGACAGGGGAGATTTTGCTACTATACTTGTTCCAGACATTACGCATAGCAGAAACTATAAATTTCGATGATGATATTGATCGGTTTGCTGCACTAAAATCATAGAATAACTCTTTCATATTAAAATATTTATACTTTCTGTATTTAAATTAGGCGTGTGTAATGATGTATGTAATTATATTTATAATTATGTATTTAAATTATGTGCATTTATAGTAAGAAATTATATTATTTATAGTTTATTTTTATTTATTAATTGTTCGCCCTAAATCCATATAGGTATTAGAGAATTTTTTATGGAGGGGGCACATATTTGGTAGTTTTCCCCGGGTGCTAAAAGAGCTAGTTACAGCGCTGATTCGACAGGATAAATCGGACCTAGTAAACATTTCCTACGTCTGCCTCTATGTTTTAACTCGGTGATTTTCAAACCGAGCTACGGTACCCCTGGGGTCACGTGAAGAGTATTAAAGGGATACGAGGAAATGTTAAAGATAATTCCGCTTTTCTACAATCTCCATACGTGATTTCGGAATCAAACGCTGTGGGATTACAACTGCTAATAACGCTATAAAAACGTTCTAGGTACCTTTCTTGCGGACAATGATGTTTTAGAATGGAAAAGTAATTTCAATATTTCAGCGTATCTATTCAAAGAATCGTGCCCAACATTAAGTAAACTTAAAATTTGAGGATTTGTGTGGATATTTTTCACACAAAAGATCGCACACGGTACTTTTGGCCTTGTTGAAAAAATAATTTATTATTTACATACATAAACACGATTTATGTATTTTAATTCAAATATTTCTCATTTCAGTATCACTTTAAAATGTACTAGGGGGAATGCAATCATTTTTTTAAAGCTCAAAAGGGTACGTAAGCAAGCTGGTCAACTTAATCACTTTTTAACACCCTCGTAGCGGCATTTAAACGGTTGCAAATTAAAATGGTGAAAAGCTAAATAAACAGGTCCCATCGTCAAACTTGACTTATTTATATCTCTCCTATTTCGATCATTTGCCAACCTAATCCTGATTGTAAAAATCTCGGAAACTTGAACAGAAAACAATGAATGTACCTTTAAAGAATTGTTCGTGCTTCTCGGGAATCCACACTATTTCTTTTCAATGTTTTTACTTGCCTGATGTCGTTGAAAATTGCTTCCACATTTCTAGTGAGGTGATTGTTGATTCCCCGGTGTACGGATAGCGAGAAGCCGGTTTTCAAAAACTCATTCAATTCATGCTTTCGCACCTTGACGCACAATAACCGTCATTTTGATCTAAAATTCTTCAGCCAATTTTAAACCTTCTGTAAACAAAATTCCCGAGACTCTTCTTTGGAATTTTTTGAAAACATCTTTGCATCTTCATAAGAGCTGTACCGGCGCAAATACGGATTTCCAGTACCAGTAGAACATGTATACCGAGTAAATAACACAATATTATAAGAGTTGTGACTCCAAAAGATATTGAAAGATTCTCTTTTCTATTGAATTTTTCCAAACAAATCGAAGCATAGATATCACCGTCATCAGTAGCGTCTGTCTTACGACTGGTATCGCTGATTAGGGAATACATACATGGTGTGGTGGTTTCCTGTTGCCTTCCACACCGGGCACACACGCAAGTGAGGATGGAAACCCGGTGACTGCATTAGCCTACTCTTTTCTAAGAGCACTAAAGGTAAGGGGGCCAACAACTTAACGGCCCTTCCGAAGCACTTGCGTGGTCTCCTCAACCCGCAAAAAGAGGGGGTCTGGCGACCTTGGAAAAAATCCTGCTCTCACAGGATTCGTGTCGTGTCGGTGTCGCTTATTGTTAGCACAGTGTTTCTCCGCCGTTCTACAATTTCTGCGAACCCCTTCCCCATGAGAAGTTCATACTTTTTTCATTCATTATCGTGTTTTTTTTAACTTGGAAATATTAATCAGAGCTGTGCGCGGAATCAAGCAAGTTATATGTGGAAATATTCCATATTAACGAATAACGATACTTGTAATTTTTTACCATAAGTTATAAATAAAAATAAACGTCATGTCCTACTCATCTCGCGGACCTCAGAGAAAAAACGCGCGGACCCCAGCGGGTCTGGGGACTCTCGGTTGAGGAACACTGGCTTAGCGTATCAGACTAGCGCTCCAACCACTAAACCGCCGACACCCCTATGCACAGAAATATGATACTTTAAAAGAGGTATAATCAAAACTTTCCCGATAATTCTTTAGGCGTTAATTGGTCCTGATTGTATGCAATAAACAGCAATTATAAGGATATACGTTGATTTGTGTTTCATTACTGAAAGACACAGACAAGTAAATTTATAATGCATCACAATTAAAACGCGGAGAGAAACTAAATGTAAAAATGATACTTATGCTAATTATGGAGTATTTTCTGAAATTTTTTAAACTATTTTCAATTGGCAATAAGCTTAAATCTTTCGTTTATAATTTTAGTCTCAAAGAAGAGCTAAACCCCCACCGTCAAGTCTAACGAACGCTGCTCTGTCAGAATGATAATGGATCTGACGTAATTATGAAAAAACTGGCAATTCAATTGATAAGGTTGATTGACGTATCCGTGTTAAGTGCCGATAATCAAATACAAAGAAGTACGATTTTACAGATAAAACATTGCAATCTATAAATCGATCGGTCTGTTTTTATCTCTTCAGATAAATCAGTGATGAGGGTTATTATTCTGCCTCATGCAATTACTTTGAAGCCACATACCGTATTGTATACAAAATTTGCTGGTCATATAACGGCTACCAGAATATATAACATAATCAATAAACAAGATAATCTCCACAAAATTTTCACTCATTCGGTCTAGCGTTAAAAATACATTATGGTAAAATTTCCGATTAACTTCGTGTAAAGAGTAACTAATTTCATTGAATGCTACGGAAAAAGGATTTGCATACCGCTCTTATTTTATCTTGAAATTTTGCTCCAAAGAACAAATTTTTTTGTCTAATACAAAATATAAATGCAGCATCCAAGAGTTAAACCTAATATCGGGATCATAAATAAATGATTGGAAACGTATTGTTAACGAGAGTTGATATGCGAATAATATTTAGAATGTTTCCTCGCAAGAAAAGTTTATGCGAGGAAATAATGGCACATCTTAAGTCTATCTTTTTCCATGATAAGAGTTATTGGATTATGAGGACGTTGAACTACTGCATCGCACCTCGAGGTCCTTAAGCCCACACAACCCCACGTGCTCACTTCGCAAGAATAGGCTAATTCAAGCAGAACATTATTCTTATCGCACGAATGGCTTCGTGCCTTGATTTATCTATTAGCATGTTGTCAGAACTACCGAAAATAAACTTGTGGCGTCGTTTTTAAGGATTTTACCATAGAGAAATGATAAGAAATATATTTTTCCAAGCTAACATGATGATTATAAATAGCTTCGAATCCGTGAATGCCCTAGAAACCTTTGCAGCCACTCGTAGGATTTTTGTCATAGTATACTAAATGATATCTCACAGATTGCTGAGAAGGAAAATCGGTTATAGGAGTTGCGGCTATTCAGTTTTTCCTAAAAAAGATATTTTCCAATATTAACGGGCGAGTTGGCGTTTCCCTCTAATTTTCGACCAGGTCAATAACTAACGATTAATGCTAACAAGTGTAAGTGAAATTCTTGAAAGTAACCTTAACTCCATACTGCTTGCTAAACTCCACACGGACATTAAATGGGACTTATTAATTATCCTGGGATAATTTCTGATATTTAATAGTTGATCGATTAATTCTTACACTAATCTTCCACCTTAGATGTTTCCACCGTTCCTGCCGTATTCCACTGCATTTACGCCTTCTTTACGCTACAGATCTTATCTTAAATCTCATCTTCCGTACGTCACTCAATCAAATCTTCTACCACATGACAGTCAAACGTTAATTGTGTGGCTAGAGCCAAAGTTTAATTGAATTTTGCGACATTCCACATCAAAGACAGACAGACAATGGACATATATTACATAAAAAGACCCAGTCAAATGATAAAGCTATATTTTTAAATTTATTAGAGAAACCCCTCTAAAAGACTTCCAAACCAATCAAATTCAGAGGATTTGCTCTTTTTCAAAATCATCCTGTCATCCCCAACGATCACTTATGGTTCCTGAAAACGTAGTAATCCTCAAGTGAGCGAGATAAACTTAAACCAATAAGGAAAAACAACTAAATATATTATCTTATTAGCTTGCGCTAAGATAATCGCTGTCCCATAACTCTTCGTCCGTTTACACAAAATTTTAATACATGACATAGGTGACTTCTGTTGATATTATTATTTTAATTCACGATAGGTGAATGACCTCTGAGGACGGAAGATCTGCAGCTGAAAAGGGCACATACACAACCGTTTCATTGTTAACGGCATGGGCATCCGTAGGGAATGTCCGTGGAATTTCTAGCGAAATTTTTAAAATATCATTCACAATGTTGCAAAATAAGGATGAATGAAATATCAGTAAATCTTAACAAATATCACTGAAGTTGAAAGGTTTAGATAGGAGGTGCGTGGTCCGGTGCAGTCGCGACACAGCACATTCCTCAAGCTGATCCTGAATTTTTAACTTCCCCTAAAAATATTGCTGTAGACGCCCATGGCTAAAAAAGTGGCTAAACATGTCCTCAATTGGATTAAAGCCATGAGGTTGTCTGGTCAGGTAATGAATTTTGTTTTTTCTCTCGTCAGGCGTACACAAGTCTTAAAAATGCTCATCATTGCGTAATTTTTTTTAAGAGTTTCAATATTAATTCTTTCAGATAATCCATGAGATAGCATCATTCGACATTTCAATCGATTCTCTTTACGCTTAATCTCTCAACGGTGATAACTAAATTGCGCATTAGGACTTTATACGCTTTTTGTAACATATCTTCTCGGTTTTCCATTTTTCACTTATTGGAATTCAATCAAAATTTCATGTTTCATGACACTGCGGACTTTGGATATCTTTCATTGTCACTATATATGATCTTGGTAACTCCTGTACCAAAAAAAACGATCGTGTAAACCAGACGTGAATATCAGCGACAAAGCATCTAACCCGACAGATAATGCATCCATCACTGATTCCCACAGAATCACCTACATATGTCGTGTGGGTGACGGTAGCGGAGTGGTTAGAGCGTTGGCCTTCCACGCTGCGGTTCGAGGTTCGCAATCCAGCGGAGGTCGGATTTTTCAGCATGGGATTGTCACGTCCCCTACTGTGTGCTTTGAGGAAAGGACGTTAAGCAGTTGGCCGTCTTGGTGCTCTTCGTTAAGAGTAGGCTAATGCCGGCACAGGGTTTCCTTCCTCCTTTGTGAGTGTGTTTCGTGTGTAAGGAGTTATGGCTATAATGAACCAAGAGGTTGATTAGCCAAAAAGCACACAAACAAACAAAAACCTGTCGTGTGTTTTCTTTTCATGTGTGAAAGGATTTTTTAGCAAGCCATTTCACGGTTTCAATTGTTTTCTGTATAGTCTATTGCTAAACTAAATGATTATTTGAAAAGTTTAAAAGTTACAGATCAAATAATTAGTGTCTCGATTCTTTCCATCTTTGGTTCACGGCCAGTGTTCCACAGGATAATATATTAGGTCCGTTGTTATTTTTTTATGTAAATGATGCAATCTAGGTGACCCTAGTAAACTTAGACGCTTCTCGATTTATATGTACATACATAAGGAAATAAATGCACAGGACTAGCAGAAATCCCTGCGGAATGATCTTGAAGCAATCCCCAAATGGTATAAAATGAACCTCAGAAAATGGTACATTATGAAATTCTGGGCATTCAGGAAGCAATCGATAAATTACACTTAAAAATTGACGGACTAGACCTAGGAAAAGCCCAGAGCAGAAAGATTTGTGAAATAAACACTTGCGACCCTATGCATAGAGTAACGACGACTGCACGCTACGTTGACACTTTTAGAAAAGTATGGATCTATAAACTTGGCTGAGGAAGTAATAGGAATAACCGAAGCGCCCACAACGAAAGGTACGACCACCATGATAAAATACGTGAGATAGGCCGTAGAACAAAGCGATATCAAGGTTGGTTTTTGCGTAGGACGATCAGAGATCGCAATAGGATAGTTTAGCCTGCAAGTGGGATTTGTTAGAAAATACTGTAAACTGCACCCCCTGCCACCAAACTTTCTGGTGAATAGCGCATACTGAAAATTCTTCGGAAAAAACTTTCGAATAACCAATTCTTCGAAAAATTAGTCTAAATTTAAAATATCACGTTAAAACAAATGCTGACGCAGAACGCTACGCCAACATCTATGTCGTATCTACTATTTAGACAATTTGCCTGAAATTTTCGTTAAAAGCATAGACAAAAGTGGAAAAAGTAGTCACGGTGCCGACCGCGTGGATATTCTTTCTTCATTGCCTTTCCCGCGGCTTTTTCAAAGCCCGATAATACTATCACAGGATTTGCAGATGGTCCTAATTCTTTCACCTGTCTTAAAAATATACTGCACCTCCTGCCATCCACCTGTCTGGTGAATTTCAGGGTATTATGTAGATGTAGAAGCCTAACGCATGTCTGTTAACAACAACCCGGAAGCAATGCGTACATAAAAGTTACGAAATGTTTCCTCGATGTCCATGAATGGAATAAAACTGTTCAAAAAGATATGAAAAAATTGAATAAAAGGTTTTTTCCTGAATATGGAGTTCCACCACGTCAAGGCTGCATCCATCGATTTTAAGAGATGACAAGGTATTAAAGGTGCCGCCAGCATACCAATGCTCGGATTGCGGCGCGATGTTGAGGTTTTTTCGTGATAAAAACATACAAGGGTCGTTTTTCTAAGGTCCAGAGTCGTATAAAAGAAATCGACCACCACTTTCGGTTTTAGTATAACTTCCGGGAAAATAATGCCTCTAGGAAGAGTAGGAACTTTGATTTACCCGCAAATTTCGAATTGTTCTTTTTATAATGTTCATGAATGATAATTTACCGGCGGCAGCTTGAGTAAGGCTGTGGTTACATTGGACGTGAATTCATCCGATTTTTTTGTCGTAGGAATTCGCAGAGATTCGTGGGAATAGGTCAAACAAGATTACCATGCATTGTATGCGAATTATTCGTTTGAGCTCGTACAAAATCGCACGGCGTTTTAAACGAATGAAGTGATTTTAATTTTCCATCAGAATTCGTACGAACTTTAAAGGTGAGTAAGTAGTTTGAAGATGGACTGAAAAGTTAATGTCATCTGTTTTTGATAAACGTTCACTTTGGGATGCGAATTATTCGTTTGAGCTCGTACAAAATCGCACGGCGTTTTAAACGAATGAAGCGATTTTAATTTTCCATCAGAATTCGTACGAACTTTAAAGGTTAGTAAGTAGTTTGAAGATGGACTGAAAAGTTAATGTCATCTGTTTTTGATAAACGTTCACTTTGGGATAAGAAACAAAAAACCATCATAAACTTGATATTAACAGGAAGTTATGGGCGGAAGAAGCAGCAGATTTAAATTCAGCAAGCACAACATCAACTTTTATTTAATTCTTTTTAGATCTCAAAAAAGTTGCTGTTAGACAATCAGAAAGATCTGATTAATAAGTATTTAAAAGTTAATATGGTTTTCTTGTTGATGCATAGCTCCTGCGTAAATATTTAAGTATCTTTTCAATGTGTTTCTTACTTTGTTCGCTTTTTTCCACCATGCATTGGCGATCTTCATTGTCTGTTGCGACATGCTTTAGTATTTCAAGCAGAGAAGTTTCATTTACTCCTTTAATATCAATAAGACCATTATGCAGTAAACAAACATATTTCACCACTTTATCTGGATTAACTTGTATCTCAGTTTTCAAAATTCTGCATTTAACGGTTAGTATGCCGAAAGCACACTCAATAACTTCTCTTGCCAGAGGTAATCTCCAGTTAAATATTTATGACTGACGAAAATCACCGGATGAACTGGTATGCAGCGTAACCAGATCATCACAAGAATTGTTTCGCATGAATTCGTACGACCAAAAATTCCGATGAATTCGCGTCCAATATAACCACATCCTAAGTCCAATAGATGCACGTGACATAAGAAACTGCGGCGTATTTTACACAGCACATCGTATAGCATTTAACGCATTCTGGGCTTCTACATGCACAGCGTCACCGGCATGACTGCGTTCACAATTCTGTTTACCAACACAGTCAGTCGCTGCGATTACACAGGCTTTGCATTTCGTCTTTTGAAGTAGATCGCACTTCCAATAAGTGCTATCTTCAACTTCCTTACCTTTAAAACATAAATAATCGCCAAGACATAACTAGGTGTTTTTTTCACTTTTCGCAAAATTAAACGGCCTCGTGTATAAATAGGATTTTTACTCGAAGGTGCCACAGATAGGGGAGCCGGTGTGTGTAGTGATTAGAGTGTTTGCCCCACCGTACGATCTGCTAAAAAAGTGACACCCGGTTCGAATCCTTATTTTTTTCCGAGGACGCTCCGGCCCCCTATTTGAGCGTGTTGGAACTAAGGTGACGAGGACGAGCCAATGAGGAAAGAGAAAATGAGGAGTGCGCTCAAATCAACACTCCGTCCTTCGGAAGGGACGTTAAGCAGTTGGCCCCCTCTGGTGTTCTTCGTAAGAGCAGGCAAATGCCGGCAGCGGGTTTCTCTCTTCCCTTCCTGGCTATTCGTTGCACTACCTCTAAGGTACCTATCGTGAGTAGGAAAGAGGCGAATCGGCTGGACTCAGATAAGAAGTGTCACAAATATCACTAAATCGGATGATCCCGAAATGGCCCTCGTCCCGTATTCCAAGGGAGTGGTGACTAGAAGGCACCCCGCGCGAAATAAGAAAAGGGTTACGGCCAGTAGTGCCCCCCTTTCTATTCCCTCAGAGCCGACGGAAGTTCAAGATAAATGTGGACTCTAATGCAGCGGTTCTTAAACTTTCAATTGTCGCCGTCCCCTTGAATATTGTGCTGGCCTCTTAAATTAAAATGGTAAAAATAAGAAACTTTTATACAAATTTCTTCATTATATATAACTATTAATAGTTTTTTATAACTTCGCATCTCCAAATATTCTCTGAAAATTTTAATTATTCGTAAAAATTTTATTTTTTGGCATTTCACCATAATTCCAAAATAATCTCCCCCCCTCCCCCTGGGGGGTCGCGGACCATAGTTTAAGAAACAGTGCTCTAAAAGACCACGCCGCAATTCACTATTGGCGCAAACGAGCCAGTGAGATAGGGAAAAAGATCCTCGGGGTTTAACACAGGCTACCAACCCTCCTAGTCTTGCAAATGAGGGTGTGAGCTTGGCTGTCTTTGCCCCTACTCTTAATGCAATAAAACTTCCGCTCCCGATTGTTCAAACACCTTCCAAATCAAATTCACACACCTCAGACCCATCCCTCCCGCGCACCCTAAACGCGCACCAACCCACCAATTCCCTCTTTTCTTTCACACATGCATAAAAACAACAAAAACGCCAACACGCGTGAATTACTCCGTTCAGAAATTCCCATACTTTTAATTCTATATACCCGTAGTTCTTCTGGTCTCCTCGAAGATCCAAAAAAAGCGTTTTCTCGAGCAGAAAACTTGTTAGATAAAAAAACAAGTATCGCCCTATAAAGCGCAAAAATGTCCGATATTAGGGCGGTAGAAATTCCAACTATGATTATTTCTTACCAAATAAAATTTTTTTGACAAAGCGCGAGGCATCATTGCGTTTTGTTCATGACAAATTGAAGATTATTACAGTTAATTGTCGTAGCCGAGTTTCATATTCCTTAATCTACAAGGTGACACACTATTAGATACGTACATACGACTACAGTCTGTTAAAAAAGATCTGTGTTTTAGGTCGGGAGATGGAGTCTTTATAGCGGTTATCAATAAATACGAAAGTTACCCAATACCAATTAGCGACGACGAGGTTGAAATATGTGTGGCAAAGTGTGAAAGGAAACGGCTCTAAAATCATGAATACATGGGGATTTTATAGGCCTCCTAGTGCAATTACAGAAACTATTTACTACCTCGAGAAACAAGTGGTGATGCTAAGCTCGATAAATAAAGACAGAGACATTATAATTGGGGTGATTTTAATTTACCATCAATTTACTGGAATCATATCTGCTTTTATTCCGGTGGTAAAGAGCCTGAATCATGCGAAGCTTTCATTGAAACTTTCGGCAACACTCATTGTTTCAGCTAGTGAGATTCTCCACAGGATCGAAAATATATTAAATTTATTAACTGATAACTGCCCAGAGGACATGAAAAAGGCATTCTTAGAAGAAGGAATAAGCGATCATAACGCCGTGTGCGTGGGATTTAAGTTAAAAATTGAGAAACAGACCCAGCTAAGAAGAAAATTTTATTTTTTAACCAAAGACGATTTTTCCACATTTAGGTCTTTTGTGTGTGATGAATACCCTAATTTCTGCGAAACAACAGATAACGCAGGTGCAAAAGAAACTTGGTGCAGCTCAGAGATATGATGCGAGAGTGTACGGATAAATTTATTCCAAACAAACTGAAGCGTGATGATGTAGAACCTATGTGGTTCAACCAGGAAGTATGGAGCGCTCTTATAGATGACAAAGAATACTCCACCCCTGCGTAATTTACACACTTTCAGCAGGCATGGATGAACAGGGGTAACGATAAGACAACAATACAGAGAGAAGCTCTCAAGGACTAGGGTAGCAATACGTAATGCTTTTAATAAATTCAAAAAGAAAGTTTTAAATAATAATTTGAAAGAGAACCCAAAAACATTTTGGTCTTACACCAAGTTAAGCCGGAGGTAGGGGGCCAGCTTTCGAGTCACTAAGAAGCAGGAGAATCAAGTTCATGCTAGTGCAGAGAAAGCAAACTTGTTAAATAAAATTTTTCAGCAAGCCTTTACTTTGGCTAGAAATGCATGTAAAAACCATACATTCATAAAGGCGCCGGCAAAGAGAACCCTGAAAATTACAGGCTGATTCCTTTAACATCATTATCATGTAAGATACCTGAGTATTTAATTTTTATTCCTATTATGCGCTATTTAGATAGTCGTTTTTCGCTAAGCAAATGTCAGCAGGAATTCCGGAAACACAAAATGTGAAATGCAGTTTGGCCTTTTTGCGAACGATTTATTGCGACGCGGAGAGAAAGATATTCAAATCGATGCCGTTTTTATTGATTTCAGGAAGGCGTTTGATAAAACAACTAATCACAACTTAATAGCGAAGCTAGGATAATACGGTATCAATCCGAAAGTTGTGAGCAGGGTGAGACTTCCTCTCAAATAGAGAACGCATAGTAATTATCGATGGGAAGTCCTCATACCCCGTTATAAGTCGCGTCAGGTATTCCAGAGTGTCTTAGGCCCTCTACTTTTCTTAATATAAATAAACGAAACCTGCTAGTTAGTTCGTAGTAACATCCGAATTTTCGCCGATGATGCCGTCATATATAAAGAGAAGGTAATCATGATGACCATCAGGTATTGCAGGAAGATTTAAAATCTATATCCGCGAGATGAAAAGAATGAAAAGTTGAAATTAATTACCTTATTATGTTCCGTCGTAACTTTATGGAAAGGCTGTTTAATATTCAAGAGTTACTATTTGTCGCGATTTTTCGGAAGACATGCATATTCTTCGAGTCTTAGGCGCAGCCAACAAAACATCGGCCTGCATAGGCAGAATATATTGGAATAGAACAGAAAACATACCAGAGACGTGTCATTAATCTTTATTTAGACTACTGGTCTAATACTCCTGAAATACATGAGATCCGTATGAGGAGGGCCACATACTTGAGCTAGAAAGAGTTCAAAGAATAGCAGCCGGATTCGTCAAACCTATGTACGTGTATGATCATAAGCAAAGCGTACTGTTACCGCTAAAGGATTTGAAGTGGTATATCTGGAGGATCGTAGACTGAATGCTAGGTTGAGATCACTGGACAAATATAGGTCGAAAGTTTTAAAAATGGAGGTTTTAGTAATTACTGAACGACCAGCATTGCGCTAAAATACTGCCAAGATATTTGAAACTACATACTTGTTCCAATTTTTGTCCATTTACCATTATATTTAATTCTTTATGTTCCTTTGAAACCACCATGACTTTCGTTTTTTCAGCATTGATCTTCATTCCATATTGTTGGCCAGCCTCCACTAGTCTGTCTGTCATCCTCTGAAGCTCTTTCTCGTCTTCTGCTATTAATCCCTGATCATCTGCATATTTAATGGTGGTAATACTTTCACCTCCTATCTTAAATCCTTTCTCTTCCATCAACGCTTCTTCTGTTATTGTTTCTGCATAAATATTAAATATCGCTGGTGAAATAGGACAGGGTGTCTCAGAATGACCGTAAAAGAATCTAACCACGAGATTCCTCGCGAAATTTTAAGACGAAAATGTTCTTTGCAAAATATCGGCAGACTTCTTGTTTCCGCAGAATGCACGATTCAAGTAAACGCGATGTGGCAACACTGTACGGTGAAGGGTAAGTTTGATGTATGACTCTTAAATGGCAGCCGAATACGAACTGTCTTGTTAGCTCATTGACCGAATTCTTGATTTGGAAGTGGAGGGTTTTAGGTTCGTTCCTCCAACCGATCCGGTTTTGTTTTTAGGGTTCTTTATTTGTAAATTTCTATTTATTTCGTTTGTCTTTTTGTTTTTATTCATTCTTTTGGTTATTTACTTTTTCTTTTCTTTGTTTATTCTTTCTTTCTTTCTGTTCCTTTTTTTGCAACAACGAAACGGGTGGTTTCTTCCCCAGCGACCCCTACGTACTACGATCAAAATAAATTGCAAACAGCGTAAGTACCAGTCGCTCTCTGATATTCGTAGGAGAATGGAGTACAGCTTCGATGAGTATGCCGATTTTTGGGGAGACGTTTTCTAGGACTTCGAACCGGAACCGAAACGAAAACCGAAACCGAAAAAAGCCGTTATTTCAGCTGGAGTGAATCCGAACCAGAACCGAAAAAAATGTTTTTCTAACCCCGAACCGAAAAACCGTGATTTACTTCGTTCCACTTTTCCGGTTCGCATAAACAGTGGGAGCGAAAGAAGATTTTTTTCCTTTTGCCTTAATATGTCTTTTTTGAAAACTTCACTTTTCAACACCGAATAAGGCAAAGGATAATGATATTCTGTCTGTGTGCTCCTAAGCCTTTGGAGAGATGCATCTTTGTGATAATATCTGTCGGTTTTAATGGTAGGATTTTCCATGGGCATCTCAATACATAGAGAGAGGGTCAAGGATACGTCCTGCTTTGGTTTCCCAGAACCCTGTTAAACGAAGCTAGTGGAAAGTAACTTAGTGGTATTTTGAAGACAGCCGCTAATCGTCTTTGTACCCTCCCACTGAACCTACCCCGCGGTATGTTTCGGGTAAAAATGTACATTATTCTTAACTTGGATTTTGTTTAAAGTTGGAGGTTATTGTCCAGATATACTTCCATCCCTTCTCCATATGCATTGAACCCATATATTCTGGTAGTCTTTCTCTAAAACATATCCAGGAAGGATCACTCCGCAGTCGTGCTTTTGAAGTATTCTTACTTATGTTATCCTTTGTTACAGGTTAGTAAATTTCTATTTATATAGTGCATCAAAATCAAAATGTGCACCAATATTAGCATTCGTTGCTTAAAAATGAAGAGGAATTACGGATTAATACGAATTAGTTATTTTTAGTGAAGTATTTTGCCGACTGCAAAAACACTCATTTGAAACCCCGCTTGAAGAAAGACAGTTCATGACGCGCTGAATATTTAAGTCTAATTTTCTTTCTGTGCGTGTTCCATTTCAAGAGGATATTTAGTACAGGGATGTAAATTCGGTTTAGTCTCCATTACCTATGGAAAAACATAAAAGTCTACGTCCTGACATTCAGAATTTTTTGTTATTATTTAACAATATCTAAGTTATTGGCGCGATATTTGCATGACTATAAAGATAATAGATTGTAGATAAATTTTCTTATCATCCAATTTTATTTCTCAATCGCGTTTCTTCAAAGATTCACGTTTTTATTAATTAATCTTTCTCATCCTTACCCGATTCCTTCAATCTCAACCTTCAATTTCCGAACTTTCTCCACCGAAGAAAAACTTCAAGAGCTTCAAGAAGAACTGGAAAATAAGATGATACACGCAATCAGACGCAGAAAGAATGGAACAGCATCTGGAGTTGATATCACAGCAGATTTCTTCAAGATAACGGGTAACTGTTTGGCTAAAAACTTCGCACCGGGTTTCCCTTCTCCCTACTGTGTGCCAGGTGTGGAGGGCAACGGAAAACCGCCACACCAGGTGTGTATATTCCCTAGTCAGTATAATCGATCTAAGGATTGGTAACCATTGATGATGATGATGATGTATGTATGTATTACAACTTTCTAAGAGCAGATGAAGCTGAAACAAAAAAGAAAAGCGAGGAGAGAAAGACAGAATTTGGATCTTGACAATCTGAAAGAAAAGCAGGATGCATTCGGCGTGAAGTTGGAAGTGTCTTAGAAAGTTGGAAAACGTAGCAAAAGCTGATACAGATACAGACATACAGACGTGAAATTAAATAGGTTATAAAGGAAACGATGAATAAAGAGATAAACAAGAAAATCAGAAAACCATGGATCACAAAGGAAATCTGGAAAATGGATGAATTGAAAATGTTAACAGTGAAGAAGGTGAGATTAACTATAGACGAATAAACAACGAGTTGAGATGAGCGACAGATAAGGCTCAAGAAAACTGGATAAAGGAAAAATATAAAGAAACAGGACGGATTGAAAAGTTAAGGAGATACGATATGATCTATGCTGGGAGGCTGGAATTAGAAGATAAGAAGTATAATGATATCCGTTGAAAAGGAATTATGAACTCTGAAGGGAAGATAGACTAAGATCCAAACGATTTAGCAGAGGTATGGGAAGAATATATCAAGGACAAGCGTACAAGAACAACTGGAATAGAACTGGAAGAACAGGGTGACGTTGGAAAAGACATCTTGGGACCAAATGTTCTGGAAAGCGAAGCAGAAAAAGCGATTCAAGAGCTGAAGAAAGGAAAAGCCAAAGGCATAGATGGGATAATGGCAGAGGTACTTAAATTCATGCGATAGAAATGACTTATAGTGATGTGAAAATTAATTAACTGAAATTACGACATAGGAGAATGGTCTCAAGATTTCCCAGAAGTAACAATGATCCCTCTAAAGAAAAAGGCAAATCACTGTAAAGATTACAGAATGATAAGTCTACTGTCGCAGACGTTGATGATCATTCTTACCAGAAGGCTAGGAAAAAATGCCGAAGAAATGATAGGAGAAGATCGATCCGGTTTCAGAAAAATACGAGGAAGCAAAGAAGCTATCGGAGTAGTAAGAGTCATATCAGAGAGTGGTAATCTACAACCTGGATAAGCAATTAGCTTTATTTAGTTCGATATATCAAGATATGAAGAGGACAGCGGAAAATAGGAGTATATGGAAAACCAGTTTTAACCACGAATAATCACGGACCTGTCTACAGACAGACTACCTATAATGATGACGATGATGATACAGACAATTTTGTACTAATTGGCGGTGACATCAATTTACCTTCAGCTGATTGGAAAAATTATTGTTTTGAACAAGGAGGTAGGGAAGGTGAATCATGGGAAACTTTAAACGAGACTTGCAAAGCACTCCTTATTGAAATTAGTTGAGAGAATTATTCATATTTAATACACCCCTAGTACTTTCCCACAATTTTTTATTTTGCGACCGATTTCGCACGTGATACGGCATCATCTGGCCAGCGCGAGCGGTGACAGATTTCGTTCGTTCCAGTTCATTTTTCCCGATATGTCCTCCACACTCTTCGATTTACCCGTACAGTTTTAACCGTACGGTTAAGTTTTTCTCCGTACACCGAGGTCTCCTCCACACTTTCTGTTTTCTTCCCAGTTTTACCCGTACGGTTAAGTCGGTACGTGTTTGTCGCAGGCGGACCCTCACTCTCCGTCTATTTTAATGATAGGCATTGTGACTTTTTTCCCTGTGACTTTATGCAACACACCACCAGTTCAGAAAACTGCACGATTTTGGAACGAACACGAATTTACTCCACACTGGCAATCTTGTTCGTACACCTTGACTGGACCGAGCAAAAATCAAGCGGCGAGAGGTTTCGTTCGTTTCAGTCCATTCTTCCAGATTTCTCCTCCACACTCTCCGTTTTACCCGTACAGTTTTACCCGTATGGTTAAAACTGTTGGAAAAACCAAAGGGCGCTCCACAATCTCGGTTTTTCCGGCAGTTTTAACCGTACGGTTAAAACTGTACGGGTAAAACGCAAAGTGTGGAAGATAAATCTAGAAGAATGGACTGGAACGAACGAAATCTGTCACAGCTTGATTTTTGCTCGTTCCAGTCACGGTGTACGGGCAAGTCTGCCAGTGTGGAGGGTGTTCGTTCCAAAACCGTAGTTTTCTGAAGTTGTGGTGTGTTGCATAATGTCACAGGAAAAAAGTCACAATGCCGATATGCTATTCAAGTTTCTAAATTTCGACGCTGTTTTGAAGTTTAAACAATACCTTGGTTGCGATGAATAATACGACGGTAACAAAAATAAACAAATTATCGGCATATTCACGAAATTTCGACGCTGTTTTGAAGTTTAAACAATACTTAGGTTGCAATGAATAATACGACGATAACGAAAATGAACAAATTATCTAGGTTGCGCGCTTTGCAAGACATCCCCGAATTTATTTCTGATGTTGCCGATTATTTAAATTATTTTCTGATGTTGTAATAGAAATCTTCAACAAAGTTTCGTGTGAAATTAATTTCGGTGTGCCGCGATGAATGAAAAGATCTATAGGTGTGCCGTGAAATAAAAAACGTTGGAGAGCACTGCTCTATCCGAATAATTTTTAAATATGCTTATAGCTTACAAATCGTATAAGAGCTAGAGAGAGAAATGTATAGTTTTTCATTGTTGCTTGACGGGTGCCATTTAACGAGATACGAGTATAAATTCATTAAGTATTTATGTAAACTGGAAGTTATCGGGGAGAGAGGGTCCCAGTGGCGTAACTACAAATTCTGGGCCCCCCGCGAAAGTTTTGATCGCCCCCTTAAACAACCATACTAAAACTCATCCTACATTCGCTTAAAAAATGTTGATATAAATAAAAAATGTACTATTTAATATATATTTTTATTTACAAGTCATTAGGCATTTTCAATGAGGTGATTTTCTTGTTTCTCTTTTCGAGTTCTTCTAATTTTCTTTCCTTGTCTTTTTCGCAGCTACGCTAGTTGTGCTTGAATTATAATTTTTCATCAAAATAAATAAAAAAAAACATTCTATATGATTGCAGTGTATCTTGATACGTAATTAATAAACAAAATATTTTCTTACTTATGAATTTTCCAATTTCACGGTTAAAAAAAAGAATTTTCCTCTGAAACGCAGATGTGTACAGGGAAGGATTTCTCATTAGGTAGAAATATGCTTAGGGACGTTTGCGTTCTAGTAATGCAGTAATTATTTTTCATCTACATGATACCCTGCAAGCCACTTTATTGATGGATGGCAGGGTATGCTCATGCAGTAAAAAGAATTGATATTAAGTTTCTGTTAATCGCCTGCGAGAAATCCTAGCTTTTGCAAATGACATATATTTAAGTACGTATGACTTAATACTTCATTACTTACGGAAAACACGCAAGTCGGGATGCTTTGAATAGGAGGGCGTGATTTTTAAATCCGGCCCTGCATATCTGGCAATATGTAATGTAGAAAAACATATATGAATAAATACTTTTAAATGCAATAAGATAAAGACTAAATTATATTTTTATACTTATCAAATTACATTCATGTATCTCTCCTCAATGATACCGAAAAATAATAAGTTTTCTGGTATGCTTCATGGAATAACGTGTTCCTAACGGGCATACGTATTCACATCTACAGTGCTGAACTCAGCCTTATTCCCTATATTGTCGTCATGCCTAATGAATACAGTACAAAAGTCCATTTCGTCTTCCTATGGGTCTGATGGATCCAGATGGATCTCAAGGAAAAATGTTTAACTTTATAAGGCCAAGCGGTCTGCTAGGCTCTGTTTGCAGTGGGTGGAAAAATAAGAATTTTAGTAATGACAAAAAATGCTTAGGCCGGCGTCCCGGGCTCCCAGATTCTTCGGGGCCCACAGACCCTTCGCCCCCCCCTTTCGCGGTGGCGGACCTGGCTGCATAGTAGTGATTGTGATTTCTCGACTTTTTTCTGTTCTCGAGATTTCTCTTTTGTCGCGATATTTCTTTCTCGAGAATTCGAAAATTTATCTTGCCTTCTCGAGAACGAAAAAATTGCCGTGTGAGAATTATTATTAAGTATCTTTTTCTTTAAAAGTATTATTTGGAAGTAAGGATGCTAAAATATTTTAAAATTAATTTTAATTTATATTTCTCGTACACAAGTGAAATATATTTCCTTTTAAAAGTAGTAGTAGTAGTACAAAGGCGGATTTATAGGTATGCGCACTACGCGCAGAAGTAGGGCCCCGTGTGGCTGAGGTGGCCCCTAGTTTCAAAAATAACAAAAACTAATTTCGACTTTGTAGACCTTTATTCAACTCTGTGGAATTCAACAAAAACGACAATTATTATGACTTTTGATTTAATCTCTGCTGATAAAAACAGAGCTGTGACTGTTAATAATATATTTTGTGTGATGCGTTGTTTCCACTCTTCTTTTTCCCTAGTGAAAGAATAGGTCCCCCAAAAAAGTGCTGCGGGCAGGGTCTCACGGAACATAACTCCGCCGCTGATTGTATAGGACAAATGAGAAAGCAATGGGCCTTATTGCTCCTTGCATGCCTCATTGAAAAATCTTCTGACGACCTTACCAACGAAGAATTTTATTCTATTTTTCATTTCAGAAAACATGAATAGAAGTTACATAAATCCTAAAATGAAAGTTATTGTTTCTATATTCTGAATTAAATTCATTCTTAGGTCATTAGAAACTTGGCGAGCTTCCAGAGGAGGGTGAAAACAAACGAGTTGAGTTTGTTGATGGGAAGAGACGGGAGGTATCTCGCCGCCTATTTTCGCAAAAACGCATTGAACAAAATGAGTGGCCGTGACCAAATGGTGGACTATATTCTGTTCACAACAGACACAAATAATCAATGTGCATAAACAACTTAATAACAACGCCGAAAATTGCGCCAGATAAGTTATGAATCAGACCGCAAAACAGACAAAGCTGTGAGACTGTGAAAGTATATAAACTGCTAGAGATTGTACTGCTACGTCATTATAAACTTATCACAAATGAGGCCACACAAACAGACATCCTACGGAAAATAGGCTGAAAAATGTAAAATTCTTCATGATTTCAAACGAAAAAACTTCTCGAGAATCTCGAGAAAAATTTTTCGAGACTCGAGATTCTCGAATTTTGGAGAAAAAAATTTCTCGGGAAATGAGAATTTGAAAGAAAGGGAATTTCTCGAGAATTCTCGAGCACAATCACTACTCCATAGTAGTTATGCCCCTGGGGGGGTTCGCCTGCGATAAACACGTACAAGTAAAACTGGGAAGAAAACCGAAAGTGTGGAGGCGACCTCGGTATACGGGGAAAAACCTTACGGTTAAAACTTGGAAAAACTGCTAGTGTGGATCGCCCTTTAGCAAGAGCATCCAGCTGAGGCGGTATTTCTTTCGTACAAATCCCTTCGCAGGAAAAGCGCCAGATGCATACCCATTCTTTAACATTCTCAGATATGGGGATCCCAAAACTGATTCGGTTTGGGGGATTATTTTCGAAAACCAGCATTTCCTCCCTCTTCGTATTAGCACTCATGTTAATTTTGAAAAACAGAACATCTCTTAAATCAGTTCTCTTTTGCCTTTCGTTGGAGGAGGATCGTTCTGTTCGTAATGTGTGTTAAACCTTAAAGAAAGAAAATATTATTTTTTCATTCTGTGGGAAAGATTTTTTCCCGGGGAGATCGTCTTTCAACCAGAAGAAGAAGAGCACGTTAGGTGTCAATTTTTAAATTCACATAATTGGTACTCGGACGGTATGCCGACGGACGTTATGCCGAACGGACGTTATGCCGACAGGACGTTGTGCGGACAAGATGGGATAGGCGGGGAATGTTAACAAGCGATGTATACAAATTTTCAAGGGATAAGAAATCCACCGGAATGTATAAACAATTGAACAGGTGGATTGAACGGGCGGAAGTGTAAACAATGGAATGGGTAATGTGAACTGCCAGTATTGTAAACTATTGAATGGTTAACGTGAATCTTAAGACGTATAAATAATTGAACGAGTGTATAGAGCCGTTGGAATTATAAAATATTGAACGGGTGGATTGAACCGAGGGAATTATAAAGTCTTGAACGATTAACTAGAACCGCCAAAAACCTAAACAATATAACAGGCACACTTTACCGCCAGACATCAACAATTGAAGGTGTAATTAGTATCATCAATAGAATATGATATCATACGGTTAATTTTAACCACCAGAACTATAGTATTTAGTAGTATAAACAATTGAAGAGATAAAGTGTAAAACCCGAGGTATAAATTTTTGAAAGGGTACCTGTATAGCATTATGCACACACAATTTATTGTTTAATCAGTAACGCCAGACGTATGAACAATTGAACGGGTAAATTACACTAGCTATATTATGAACAATTGAACGGGTAATATGAGCAACAGTAATTATTATAGCAGAAAGGGAGATTGTTATCACCACGAATAAAATCCAACGTAGGCAATACTATAGGTGTCTATCGAATGGGAAAAACATTCAGAATAATACCCAAGGAATTAACCAATATAAAATGACACGGTGGTCCAAGGGGAAGGAGGCGGAAGAAATCATAATAAAATGTAGGCAATATCTATCGACTGGGATTTACATACAGGTTAATAATACACACGAAAATAGAACTTTGTAATGGTATGGTGAGAAAGGGGAGTGGAGCAAATTAAAAACACTATATCTTTGAAAGTTTGGACTACCCCTGATAGTGTCCTTATTAATTGTCATTGTACATAATCATTAAATATGATACATGAACTGCTATGCTTGGGGAAAGTTATCGAAGCGAAAATATGTGCGGGTTGTTCGATATCTTAAGGTTTTGAAGTCAGCTTTTTGTACCAAAAGCTAGGGACCCTCCTTTCGCTCCACAACTCGCATTTCCTTTTCCCCTTCTCTAAAATTTTAGGTGATTATCTTATATATCGGAATTGGTTCTACGACAATTCATCGCGAGTCAATTCGTCGCTCTTCGCGCATGGCAAATTCTTCGCAAACAAATTCGACGCGTGACAAATTTGCCGCAAGACAAATTCCTCGCAAATTCAGGAATCGTTGTGGAAATAGGAAATATTTTTCTGTTATTTTCAGCAGTAGTCCAGAGAATTGGATTACTCTTTGAGTATTAAATATTGCGACCCGTTATGGTCGGTGTATGGCAGAGGGTGAATATTGTCCCAACAAAATATTTTTTTGTTATTTTTGGGAATCTTTCAGGGAATACGATTCCGCTTTTTGTATTATTATTAATATCCGTCGTGGTTGTTGTATTGTAGGGAGTGAATATTTTTCCAACAAAATATTGCTGTTATATTAAGAATAGTAGATGGAGAAGAATTACTCCTTGTGTATTAAAATTGCGACCCAACCTGGTAGATGTATTGCACGTGGTGAATACTTTTCTAAAAAAATATACTTCTGTTATTTTCAGAAGTCGTTGAGAGAATAGTATTCCAATTTGTGTACTAACAAGTGGTTTGGTGCTTGCATTCTGCAAGAACTTCATTTCACCTTAAATAACATTACTTTTCCATTGTAAGTTACTTATGCCACACAAGTCTGACAAATTTTAAAGTTATAGCACCTCTAGAAGTGAAATTACATTTTTCAAATTGTTTAAATTTTAAATATTTTTAACGGCCACAATAACAACTTCATGGAGACCGCCAAACAATTATTTGTACATATGCACTAAGCTCTAAATAACTTTAAAATTTCAGATCCCTAGCTCGTCTCGTAGTACCTAAACATTTATCTATTTGTTTAAATTTTAAGAATTTTTAACAGCCATACAAATTAAAATATCAAAATTTCTATAATCCCTATTTCGTTATTTTACAAATTCTACCTTTAAAAAAAATTCAGCTCCGTAGAACATTTGAAAATACATAAACCTTAGAAATTTGTTTATCCCCCTATGTTATATCCTCCTCTGTAAGAAGCGTCTATATATAATAGATGTGGTAATAATGCTAGCCGTTAATGTCCGTGTTTGGCGGAGGATGAATATATTCCAGATCCGTTACCTATTCAGCGCGCACCCGCGCTTTCATATAATAATAAATATCGTGAAAACTATTAAAGGCATTGGAATGCGACCTTCTCCAAATATAAATATAAACTATTCTGACCATTTCAAATGCTGCAATTGCCCTTATAAACCAATTAGGGAAATAATTTCTCGCACGTCAATTTTTTCATGTTTCGACTGAAACTTTTAGATAGGTGTTACGATTGTTATTATTTTTAAAGGCAGTTCATAATTTTTATATATTCTTGAGTTACTTTGTCAATCACTAACTTCCACGAAATATTGAATTATACTCTAAGCAACGGAAAACAATAAAGTGTTGTTTCCCAGATTGTTGATATATATCCAACATTTCAACCTTCCAGCGCTGACTGTGAGCAGGGATTCAGTCTTATGAATGACATAAAAACTAAATCACGGAACAGATTAAAGGAGGCTCACTTAGATATGATAATGCGCATAAAATTTCACTCTTCAAGTGATGGAGAATTGAATCTCGACGCAATTTTTGAACATTGGAAAAATTCTAAAGACAGGAGAGAAAAGATTCTAGATCGTAAATATGTATCATCTTGCTCAAGTTCACATGTCAGTAACAATGAATGAATTTTTTTAAATAAACAGTTTTATGTATGGTTATTAAATAAGTAGCTTTTAACTCTTCATCACAAAATAATATGACATTTCTAGTTTTTTTCCATAATAAGGTTAAAAAAATTATTTTTATTCCTAAATTTTGTAATGGGAAAACAGCGCATGGAAACTTGTAATTTTATTAATAGTGAATTTTTAATGCCTTATTTCGTTTTCCAATCCAAGAATAACTATATTTCTTATACATTAGAAATGTATCTGTACCATTGGATTTATTGTATAATAAAACTTGTGCAAATATTCTTCATATTGACAGAAGGAAAGTTTCGTATTTATATTGAAGAATTATAGCTGTATATGCAGTGGAGGATTTACGCCTCATAGGACCCATGTCGCTAAACATTTGGGGCCCCTGGCGCTAATCAGTCGGGGACCCTACAATCTAAATATATAGTGAAACCGCTGCAAACGGCTACCCTACTTTGGGACACCTCTTAACGATCGTTTTTCTATGGAATCATAGAGAGGTTCCACTGATTTTTAAAATGAGACATTTAATATTTCTGATATTATATACACGAACATCCTTTCGGGGCCTCATACTTCACGGGTCCTCTAACGCGCGCCATGTCCGACCCCCTTGAATACTCCACTGTTTATAACCACAAAAATGGTAATAATTAAAAATTCCTTTCATCCTTTGCGCTCTGATGTTTCTTTTTCATAACTTTAGTACATATAGGATAAATGAATGCCGTAAAAGTTGCAGTAGTTAGACTCCCGTAATTATATCTTATTTTGTTAAAAATATAATTAAGTATATGTTTAATCCATTTTTAGTGCTTTTCGTCAATGCTGAAAAGCACTATTATCTTCGTGATGTCCGTCCGTACGTACGCATATATCAGGGAAAAATTGGCTCAACCGATTTCAATAAAATATGGTAGATAGAATACACACATAAATTAATAACCAAATGCCATATTAGGACCGGATCGACTAAGCAGAAGTGCCATAATTACAAAGTTAAACTTTTCGGTAATTGTGAATTTGGAAGGAATTGGCGGAATCGATTTCAACGAAATTTTGTATGGAGGAGGTGTGCAATATAGAAAAACAAAATCAATATATTTAGTGTATATAAAAAAATTAGCGCTGCCGCAATAAAAGTAATATAAAAGTTCTCTTAACACATGTTTGTGTTGAATTGTCCAGATCAATTTTAACGGAATTTAATATTAATAATATACACATATAAACAAAACCATAATAGCATATTTGTGTGGCATCAGGCAAACAGGGTTGCCACAATTACAAATTAAACTTTCAGTCATAATGGATTTGGAGAGAAATGGCTGGATGGATTTCAACTAAATTTTGTATATAAGGTTTGTACAAAATACCATAATGAAATAAAGATGTTTAAAGCGAAGCTAATGAGCAGGGAAACCACAGTAAAAAGAAAATAATATTTTTTACACGTAATTATAGAGAACTGACGGCATGGATTTTAACCAAATATGATAATATATATGATATAATATAAATAAATAACGAAATTATTATATTTCAACCGGGTCGACTAAAAAGTGCTACCACAGTATAAAAGTTAGAATTTGTCTGAATCTATTAATTTTGAAGGTATCGGTTGAACGGATTTCAAAGAAATATCATTTGTAAGGAGAGTATAGAATGACAAAACGAAATGAAAATTTTGAAACGGATACAAAAATCAGGGTTACCACAATATAAGAAAAATAATTTTCTGATTTCAAAGCAAATATAGCAGCATACGATTATACTAAGGCGAATTTAACGAAAAGCACTTCTGTGCCAGGGGAAACCCGTGTGCATCACAGCTTGTTCCTTTCAATCAATCCATGTTCGATGGATTAAGGTCAGTTATCTCTAGATTTAATTTTAAAGTCACAACAGCTTGCAAGCAGAAATGTCTAGATACATGCGTTATATTACTGGAAATGGAGATGATCTCGCCGAGTCGCTCAGTAATCATCTTTCAGTACTTTTTTCTATAATTGCTTTTTCATATGTGATTCAGGAATTATTTTACAAATTTTTCCCTATGCTTTGAGAAATTTGTTAAAACAGTCAAGAATGTTTTCAATAAAGCGATTTTCATATTTATAGACATGATTTAATGTAATGATTATTTATTGTTATTTATGTTTATGTTATTCAATTTTTTATTTTTCCACTTCACGCGAGAAAACCACATAGTAATATTCATTAATTTTGTATGGAGACCATCCCCGCAACAGCGTAATATAGGCACGCAAAGCGATATTCATCCGTGCACTGAGGGAAAAAATTGGAGGGAACTATGGTAGGGACCATCGAAACCTTAAAACTTTTAGTGCAGGACATTTTCAGTTTAATTTAAAAATTATGTATAAATTACATAAGAAGTCCGCACTTATAGATACGTATAGCCAAAAGAATATTTCTGAATTCGAAAATCCATGAAATTTTAGCTATTTTGAAATAATTCGGCATATAAAAGACCAGCTACACTCCATGCAGCCTTGACCTAGCCCCCAAAACAATCTTCCGTATAAAAGCCGCAAATATTCTACAAAAGAAACGATCCCCAAATGATGCATAACTGAAATTTCTGTCTCTAGATTTTTTAATAGTCAAGATTTCATCTTACTCCTCAGAGATTACTATTGCTGAAATCAAAGAGAAGGATGTATGTCGAATTTAAGGACTTCAAATATCACTACAGCATCAGATTGCGTTATACTCCACTATTTCACATTCACGCCAGTAAATATTCCGAAAAAATAGCGTTATAGCTGAATTGAATTAGGTATAAAAAATCTCATATTATCGCATTACGATTACTTCTAAATTTGTGGCACATAGAGATTTTTCTGAAAGATTACAGAATGTAACCGTTTTAGCATATTTCATCTCCTTTGTATTAAAATAGACAGCTGATTACGCATTATTTAATACTCAGTGCTGGCCCTAAGTACGGGCGAGCCGGGCGCCCAAGTCTTGGGGGCACTATCCTGATCATCTATTTATGCATTAGTTGCAAGTTTTACTTTTCATTATCAATAATTTTTACAGAGCGATGAATATATTATATGCATTTTGTAAGTATCCTAACAAACATTTACGGAGGGGGCGCTAGAGTGCCATCTCCCCCGGGGGGCCAAAATTTACCCGGCCGCCCCTGTTTATATTCAGTGTTTTTGAGGAAAAATCTAAGTCCTCATCTCTTAATTCGAAATTCATATCCTTTGAAAAAGAATTTGTTTACTAAGTTTCATCATGACTGGGGTAGTCTCGGTAACTTTTGATTCTATCTCGTGATTTTTTTTACTTACTTACTCTTTCCTCAAAGTAGAATTACGGTTTTAAGGAGGTGAATGTTTATCATTTAATCCTAATTAAAATTAAACGTTCTTTTTATGATTTTATGCTTCATAAATAATTAGAAAGGTTTCATTGCGTAAAGTAAAATGGATAACATCACTAACATCATCCATTTAGCCAGTTCATTTCTTAATTGTAGTCTATTTCCGATAATTGTAGATTCCTTGGTTCGTTAAAGTAGCTCCACATTTATCAAGTAACATTATGACGCTGATGCATATTTAGAAAAGTAAAAGTACTTGGTATTGACACAAAATTGCAAAACGATTAATTTGTGATTTCAGCGCACGGTTTTGCTAAATAAAGTGGACAACACTCAACATGAAAATTAAAAATAAATAAATGTCTAAAATTAATTGGTGTCATTAACCATGTACATATAACAAATTATGCTTCGCCAGTGGCAGGAATCATGTATTTGTTTGAATGTGTGCACAAATATTTTTATAATGAAAATGTTTTTAAACTTTTTAAAATGAAATTCGAACAACACGAAATGTTTGTGCCGACCCCTCACATTTCGTGATAACCGCTTTACACCGCATATTCGTAGTTCGAAACGATATTCCTAACATATCTACATCAGTTATCGAAGCTCTAAAATGTTTCGCAAACAGACCGAGAAATTATGATAACTGCGAAGGATGGACAACATCCTCATTCATATATCATTCGTTGGTTGAATGTCGCTTTAAAATCAGCGTCCTTGAAAAATCAGGAATGTTGGCTCGACAGATGTTCAGTTGCCCAACGATCTTTATTTATGTGAGCACAGTGCAATATTCACGTGTGCCACCTCATGGGATTATTTTCAGACTTTCATGAACTCTATGATCTAATCGAGGAATTAGTAATTCTAATTTTCTCTAAGCCAGAGGCTTTTAGCTTCTTGGCAACTGACTTTTAAAATCCCTAAGAGCAATGCCGCGGCAGCAAAAATGTATCCATGGAAAAAATGGTATTTTTAAGACATAAGAAGGCTCCTTTAACCTTTGTATATCCATGAAGGCTTACGATTGATATTACAAAATGCTATTTTGCAAGAGATATGTGATAGTTTCAAACATCGATTCACGGGATTTCTTCCTTATTTTAACAGGATAAAATGAATTCAGCTCGATTAGGAAATCGGACTTAACATTGAAATACAACGTCACTAATATAGGCTGAAATTTTTCAAAACTAATTTAGACTTCTTCATATTTAATAATATCTCCCTATTGAATAGTGTTTCCAAGAGGGAACATAAACTTCATTTTACTTTCAGATTTCTTTCACAGCCAACCGGAACCTAGCGATCATATTTTTCCTCTCTGACAACACTGCACTAAAGCGTAGTTTAAAGAGTTGCTACCGAAGCATTATGTATTTTGCATTGCATAACAGGGAAACTATTTTATCTATATTCGGAAGAAAAAAACATGCAATAGAGGACGCGGAATGAAAGGATAATCATCCTCAATCCCTTTCATCTTGAGATTACTTAGAATTATGGTTGTATTTTAAATGCGAGATTAATAATCATGCCCCCCCCCCATTTAGATAGCTCTCCTTTCTATAAATATGAACCTTTGTTCCTGAAAATATATGGCATAATTTATGGCTATAATGAATTCCTCAAAAATCCATTTTTCGCCATGCCATAATTAAAGTAACGCTTAAACTATTACAGACATTTTATTCAGTTTTTTATATTACCATTGATCGAGTTAAGCGGCACTGGTGAAATAACGGCTGGTTAAAAGGCTACATAAGATTGTCTAAAACTCAATTTATACTTCGATGTTGACATTTTTTTAGCATTTACACTTACGTAAGATTTTAAGGTGATACGCGAAACTCATTTATCACATCGTTCCCTGCATTTTTCCGATTAAATATTTTAACCGACTCCTCCGGTGGCAACCTCTTTGCCGCTCTAACAAATTGCAAGTTCAGAGAACTGTGTAAGCAAGATTAAAGCGAGTAAGTCAGGTTACCATCGAGATAAAACCTCGCATCAGCACTACTTCCTCAGCAGTAATTAAATCTTCTCCCTCTCTTCCTTGACTCATTTCAAGGATGCTGTTCACATGGCTCGTGAGGAGTTTGAATACGCACGTGTCCCGACGCTGCTAATATCGCGAGCCCGTGTGAATGTGCATGCGGATACGAATCCTTAACCTTGAAAATGGGATGTGTTTATTTAGGAAAACTGACCCCATTGGCGGGCATAGAGGTTACTAAAGGAGGAGGGGTCGTCCCAACGCATGCCAAGAAGGGACTACAGGTTTCCCTCTTTATGCGGGGGTTGCGTTCCAGGAAAGTGACGCATAAAGCGAATTCGCATAAACAGACCCATATTTAAATATAAAAGATAGGGATACGTACCACAAGCATTCCTAACTCCCCTCCAAGACGCTCTTCTTTCGCTCCATAACGACTTCTTATGCGCTAAATACAAACTTAAAACAGGGTTGTCTTGGCCCAACGCAAGTTACGCGGACAAGGAGACAAAACTTCTCATGTGTGCTCAAATAGTATCACATGAAATCTCCGTCCCATCTCCACTCTACAATATCCACTCCACTCTCATCTCTTTTACTTTAGTACTAATACGCACAGCATAAAAGATAATGAGAGACTGAATGGTGGTCTTGTGTTCTTGTGGAGAACTATCTTTCATTTGTATTGCACTGGCCGCTTAACCGCATAAGAGCGAATCAAAGACGCATAAAAAGAAATTGGTAGCAAGAAGTTTGCCGCATAATAGCGAATTCACATAAAGCGAACCCGAATAAAGAGAGGGAAACCTGTATATAGTCTCAATTTCGCCATAAATAAAGCCGTTTGTCTGTATGTCTGTCTGTACCACCTCTTGAGACTGCCACTGCCGGCGACCCTCTATTATGAAAATATCTATCCATGTCAGAATCTTCCCTTTTCCTATGGACCTAATCTAAAGGGCGGAATCGAGTAATTTTGCGCTGAATGGGTTTAAGAACGCGTAGAATGGTAGGCAACGGGGGCGTCAAAAATGAAAGTGTAAATCACTTTATTTCGTCAAATACTTGTCATACTCAAGCATATTGAGAAAAATATGAGAGAAAAACATGAGCGGTGGGTGGATGTCAACTTGCCTCGAGCGAACACCAGACTGGCATATATATATATATATTATTTATTTATATATATATATATATTGTGATGTTTCTGTGTTTTTGTGTTATTTTACGTGTGTCGCTTCGACATCCCTGGGGCCTCGCCAACCTGAAGTCGTCTGATTGGTGAGTGCTCACTGGGTTTCCTCATCCCAACACCTTGTTGACATCCATATATTCATTTTACCTTTCCTTTTCCGTAAGTTGTTATATATATATATATAAACTTAAGGAAAGGTAGTGATGAGGGTGGCAATAAGATGTTGAAGGAAACCCAGCGGACACTTACCAAGTTGAGGATGTACAAAACACGCACAAAAAAATATATATATATCGGGCTAAATTGATTTACACTTAATTATACGGATAAACCTGTGGCATATTTAAGATTATGAAATGAAATCCTTGTACGCCTTTATTTTTTATAAACGACATTGCTAGTTTTAATTTACACCAAATGTAAGACAAATTTTAGAAATTAAACAATTTGAGAAGGGATAAAAGAATTTACAACAAACAGGAAACGAAGGAAAACATACAATTCCGATACACAGGATTTCCTGCATATCCTACAAGAGACGGCAAATGACAAGGGGAAGAGTGACGCAATTGGGTATTACCAATATCATTCAGGCATTTCTAAACTGATAAAAATTTGTTTTTAGACCCAGAAGTGTTTACTATCATGCCACGTCAACGCAAATTGCTTCTTCAGAGGCTAATTTACAAACATTAAACCCAGCTTCTATTGAGACTTGTGAGCTAACCCAGAGCAAATTTGGTACAAGGGAATGCTGCAGTGGCGGATCCAGGGGAGGAAAGCGATCGCCCCCCTAGAGCTGAAGCAGAACCGAAAAAATATTAGCTTCACAATCAAGAATCGACCCAGTAAAACTTGTAAATTGTAATCTCATTATAATCTTATTTTACTTAATTGTTTCGTATCAAATGATAAAGAATCTAATTATGTGAATAACTTCAATTACTCCCTCCCGCCCTGTGACTCCTTCCACTGCCCGCGTACGCTATAAACTGGCCCCGAATGTTGTCCTATATGTTAATGGTTTAACACGCAAATAACAAATGTTTGGACGCACCCTTGTTGACGACGCGAAGGCGGTGCAAATGATCACATTATCGGTCCCTTATTCCGCCCACGCATTTATTTTCAGAAATCGAATTAAGTAAGAATCAGGCTCGTAATTTTCTTTCTATGATTAATTACTGGCGATATTTTAATGTTGCATATAGATTTTATCCACTCACGTTAAACTAACTGTACATAAACTTATAACATCCATTGGATATTCAAATATACAGCATCTATTTATTTCCAAGAGACAAAATAACAAACGTATACGAGAATAGGAGAATTACCGTCATCTTCAAATATGCTCGAGAATTAAAAACATTCTTTGAGATGCATCTCCTATTATGTCCCCATATTGTTGCTAATTTTAAGCAGCAAAACTACACATTAATATTTCATCGTTGCTTTAAATATTAATTGATGTAAAAATGCGCTTAACACGGATTTGAAAATAAAAAAACAGCATTTCATAAAGACCGTATGACTTTAATAATTGAGTAACGCCGGTTAATAAAGATATATATCTGGATTTATCATTTCCAGTTTCCTTTGATGTAGCAAATATAGAACGGAGCTAAGGTGGAAGTAATTATCAAGTTGATTCTATTGCATATTTAGGCCAAGTACCACGATGACCCAAATAAGCCGATAACTAGCCCGTAAGAGCTTTGGACCCATCCTCTTCCGTTTTGTAACAAGACACTCTGAAGAGATATCAAAACACAAGATAGCACTACGAACTTTTCGGTAATTATAAAAAAAATCAGACATCTCTTAATTTAAATTGTGGTGAAATATTAATCATCCTGTGACAAAGTGTGTCTCTTCAGTATCCATAAAAAGGCTAGAAAAACAAACTGCGCAATTCGGCTGCAAAGCAGCCGTCATCAGCGGTGTTTCATTGTTTTTGTATTCTGATATCAGAAAATCATCGCTGATGACGGCTGACATGCAGGCGAAATACGAAAGTGGTTTTTACCGCCCTTTTTACGACTACTGTAGAGACATTGTTTGTGAATTTGATTTCAACTATTAGGTGAGAGTGTTAATTTTACTTTGAAAGAATCAGCCATAGTTAATATTCTAATAGACAGGAGGAGACGAAGGACTGTAAAATTAAGCACTTCATCCCATAGCATATATTCGCTGGGCACCCGTGTCACTTTTGGCATGCAAGACGATTTTGGTAGACACGCAAAAGAAAACAAATGTTAATTGACTGTCTCCTTAAACATTTTCCATTTCTGACACAACTATTTCTAGGCAGAATGCAATTAAATTGATACAATAACTGACTAACAGTGACTTTTTGTCCGAGAACGAGATTCTTGTCGCTACATAACTGTCGTTCGGCCATAAATGACCTAGAAAAATTACCATTTTATTAATAACTTATATATTAACTACACCCGCATATATATATATATATATATATATATATATATATATATATATATATATATATATATATATATATATATATATATAAAGCACGGAAGTTCAGGCAAAATGCCATGTCTTTTTTCCCAATTTAATGTTTTTCCCCAAATATGCCTTTTTTATCCCAAAACGCCTATTTTTTCCTGTTTAACACAATTATTGACAAATCTCTTAAATTTGGCCACTATACTGTTTTGTTTGACTCTGCAAGAATGGTATTTACCCACCCTCGGTTCGGTATCATATAAAATTCTGACAAATGACGCAGCTATGCCTTAATCTTAATCCGACCAATGCTCGGGAAGGCCCAATGAACCCTCCCTTTCACTCCTAGCATCCCTCAGTTGTCTTTTGACTTTCAAACAGTTTATAACAGTCGTTTTTAACAAATTGTTTGTTTAGTGAACGTGACACTTCCATTCTAGTGGCCACAATGGCTAAAGTGAGTATTTTCACGAAGCAGAGACTGAACAATTTCATTAAAGAGTTTGGCATTGATATTTTCTCGACAGACGGTTCAGTGCTTTTTTGTAAACGTTGTGAAAAGTCGGTGAATTCGGAGAAAAAGTACTTTGTCTCGCAGCATATAAAACACAAAACCCAAAGCTGCAGCTGATAAGAAGACTGACGGCAGTAAGAAGACGACCCTTTTACCATTGTTTTGTTCATCTTCTTCTAGGCAGTCGGAGTTTTTCTTCAACTTGTGTAAATCTTTCTTCGAAGCCAGCATTCCTTTATGGGAATTATAAAACTTCTTTGAAAGCGTTTTTGGAAAACTATACGAACAAAGAGGTTCCAAGTGAGTCAACATTGAGGAAAACCTATTTAGATAAAGCGTACAACTGTGTTATCCAAAAAATCAGAGATAAATGTTGGAGACAAGAAAATTTGGATCTCTTTCGACGAGACTAGCGACGTTGTGGGAAGGTTTGTTGCAAACGTCATAATAGGAACCATGGAGGTTAGTCAGTCATCAAAATTTATTTATTTACGTCAGACGTTTTGGAAGACGCAAATCGCTCAACAACCGCTCAACTTTTCACCATAGCATTGAATCTTCTATGTCCGGATGCCAATCTTGAAAAGATAAAAGAATTTGTCAACACTTTCGATGAAGAAGACGCCTACTCCATACGTACCGTCAAAGAACTCTCGGAAAAGATGTCTGTCCGCCACGATATGGCATACATCGCAGCCAACTTATCAAAGTTGCCAAACGCCATTACATTACTTGAAAAGAGGGAGGAGACGTTGGTCAATTCACTGAAGGTGAAATGTGCAGTGCCCCAGACGAAAAGGGTATAGTTGTAAAAACAAGTGTGAAAAAGTGTTGTGCGCGAACAAAGATTCGGATAAAATGAAAATAATTACAAAGATTCTTGAAGGAGACAGTAGCGCAGAAATTGAGGCGAGTCCCGCAGATGTAGCTTGCTTTAAATACGCCCCTGTCACTTCCTTTTCACTTTTAAAACACATCCTAACAAACAGAAGACAGTTTTTATTTTGAAAATTTAAAGAAACATCTCGTTGTCTCATGAAATAGTTCATAATTTGAAGACGCTATCAATAGCGACCGAAATCCTATTTTATTAAAATGTTGTACCCGATCCATATAAACTCCATATAATAGTAATATTTAGGTTAAAATAAATGTCTTTTTAGTGCCTATTTTCCAGTTTTATTTTTGCCATTTTGCCTGCTTATTTTGACATTTTATAGTGCCTGAACTTCCGGGCTCTACATATATAGTTATATGTCGGTTTCTAGAATGCCCCATAAAATCATTATTAACTTCGAACCAGTAAGAGATCTTAATGAATCAATTGCTGGGTGTTTGAGAATTTAAAAGTCTTACGTTATAGTTCACTTTGTTGGAGTATACAATGAAATGAATCGAAATATGCACTATTTTTCGTATCCTTAAGAGCCGCTTTGTACGCCTGCTATCTAGCGGCAGTCTGAAATCCCTGATGAAATGGGCGGGAATATGAAATGTTTAGCTGATCTTTATTGAAATAGAACACCTTTTGACTTGAATAGATGAATTTGATATCGTGACCGTTGAAATCTTACAAAAGAGAAGCAGCGGATAGTGTTCAATTGAAGATGTATGGAGACAAGAAACATGCTGAATTAGATGCAACTAAGCTATCAAAGTAAAATCTGTAACTTAAAATCCCAAATAATTTTAAAGTGCTAGAAAATCACCGCACTTTACATAAAAAAATAATTAGGTAAATAGTTCAAAAGCTGAATTTGAAATATTGGAAACGAAACATTCTTGTACGTATTGTTTGAGTTTTATACTTTAATAGATTGTCGATCAACTTAAAACGAAATAGATAGGCATATGTGTACCTTTAAAACGTTTACTATTTTATTTAATATGTAACTAGTTAATACATGAACATGATTATTAAAATATGAAAACTGAAAATAAGTTTTAAAATTTAAGAATTTTAAATTAACTACGTTATTAATCGTTTAAGAAAACATACCGTTTTACTTCTTGACACTTCAAAGTAAAAAATGGGAGCTTTATTTGCTGACGCTATACGAAAAAGCGCATTTTAATTAACCAGGTTTTTTAGAATTGTAAACTTAAAATTCTTTATAAATTTAGCAATATAATTATACTTATGGCATAAAGTAATTTAATCGATAATTAATTTTTTAAATTTAACTTTCTATCTATTACCATTTTCTCAGAGTCGTAATTTGAAATTTTTGAAGGTATCCTCTGCCACCTACCAATTTTTCAAAAAGTCTTCTGCAGTGTTATTGATGTCATTGAAGGTCACACGAAGAGTGAAAACGTTTAACTTGCTATCTATAACTGTTTACTCAGAATCATTTTAAATATTGAAGGCACCCCACTGCTTTCTCCAAAACAATTCTTTGGCAGCGTAATGAATGGCGTCATTAACCACAAACATCCTACAATTTTTTTTCTTACCGTTTACTTACTATTTTAATTTAATCGATTGCAAAGCCTGACAGAAAGAGCGGAAACATGAGCGCATTTGAAAAATAAAACGCGGTAAAAATAAATTTAAAAAAATTAAAAAGTTTATATTTTGCACTAAAAATTAAAAATACATTTTGATTTACTAGACTTGATTTCAAAAGTAAGAAATAAATGTTGATTTACAAGACTTGATTTAAAACTTTTGTAAAAGTTATATGGATTTTAACCTTCTTAAACTTGTAAGAAGTCATATAACATTTACAAAGGTTTTAATTCAAGTCTAGTAAATCAAAATTTACTTTTTAAATCAAAATTTGTTTTACTTTTTAGTTTAAAATATAAGTTATTTTTTATTTTACTTTTCAGAAATTTTATAATATTATAAATTTAATTTTGTGCAACCAACTTATCGTATTCTGAGCCCTATGCCTGAGAGTAAACGATCATATTTAAATTATCAAATTATTCCTCTTTGGATGCATGTATTTTAAATTGGGACGTAAGTTGGAAAAGGAAATCCAATTTTTGCGATTGCCGCACACGAACAAAAATAAAATGTCAGTCATCCCTACCCTAGGACTTAGAAGCAGCTCTCTTTATTTATTTGAGTAATCTACATCTGATTTATTTAAAACTAGATATCTCCCCGCCTTTACTCACTTTTTCGAATATCTTTAAAACGCTCGATCATTTTTTTTCTTTCGCCACGCATCTGAGATGATTATAAATTTTAAGCGGGACTGCTTATTCAGCTCGTTTGAGTATCTTCCTCCTCCTCGCCAAGGCAAAATACACTACGATGAAAGATTTTTTCCACGCAACCTATCAGTTAATGACCATGACCTATCCGAGGGATGAGCGTTGTCGTAGTAAACACTTCAAACTTATGCAACTAATCCAATTTCCGTAGCAATGGCAATTGGGAGAGTTGGCTTGGGCGCAAAAAAACATGACGTGCTTTGTAACTCGTACTATTTCCTTCGCAGGCGGGTCATCACTCGATCTTTTCCTGGTTTCTTCGTTAAAACGAGAACGCGTCCGTGAAAACTGGCTCTAACCGAAATATCTCAAATCTTTGCGGTATCACTCCAGATTCGTCCGCGAAATAATATGGCCCTGCCATTCGTGGCGAATTTTGGCCGAGTTAGCGTTAAGGGGTGAGCAAGCAATGACAAATAGGACTGGCGTACGAATTTTATTTATTTAACTAGCCCACAAACAGCCGTCAACGGCCTTTTACTATGAGCGCAATGACGATAACAAAGTCTAACACATACGGCCATGCCTTAGGTAGGATTCGAACCAGCGACGCTCTACCATTGGAAGCCAGATATGCTAATCACCCCTCTATCGATTTAAGAGTGGACGGTCGTGTTAACTTAGTATCCCGCGACATGATCAGATTTAGGGAGCGCGATGCCACAAGCGATTGTAGCTCGCTAGGTCCACAACATGGGGGGAAATTTTATGGAGGAAAACGGGCTATCAAAATCTGAATAATTTATTTGCATATACTATGCTACAATATAAGGGATGGACAACTGAGATCGATATCAATCGCAGCTCAAAGTCTTTGAATAAGAAATAATCATTTCCTCGACGATGCCCGTCAGTCGAGACGGGTTTTCGCCCATTACTGTTTACGTTGATCTTCGTCATCATTTAGGATGTATGACCGCAATTTTGTGTTGGGTCTTTTCACACGAAGGTATATATTTCTTTCCCCTCTCGCGGCGATAATAACCCAAGAGGCTGGTCTCGCCAGGAAAAAACACACACTCGTTTCTCTCTCGCACCAAGTTCCTGACTCTGTCAACGCTAACTCTCTAGGGCCGGGATTTTCAACCGAGGATACGAGTACCTCAAGAATTTTGAAGGGGTACGCAAAAGTGTAAAAGATTATAATTTTCCTTCTCAATTCTCCTTTCATGCATGCTTTCGGTGTCAAAAGTTGCGATGTTGCGGCTAAGAATAACGATATAAAACAGAAAAATGCTATGAAACTGTGAATTTTAACGTTATATACATGGATTATCTATCTTTATACAAGTGCTATTCATTTTAAAATGTACATGAGGTTACGCGACCATTAGAAAAATCCTCTAAGGGGTACGCGATCATTTTGAAAAATGTTCTAAGAGGTACAGCAGCATGAAAAGGTTGAAAATTTAAGGGCTCTAGGCGCCTAGACCACCTAGCCCTATATCCGCCTCTATCCCGCGATATGTATATATTGCTGATGGGTTTCAAGTAATTCATTTAACCACTTTATTACAAAAGCAGTGGCAATATTTATGAATATTTATAATGGTGTTAACCTGTCATTTTTAGTTTTTTCATGATTTTTTAGCTCTAATAGCTCCGTTTCTTTTTAATTGTATTCCCTAGTTCAGTGTTTCGCAATCTTTTTGGAACCGCGGACACCCTACGATGTCTCACAATTTCTGTGGACCCCCTTCCAATGAAATTTCATACATTTTTCATTATTAGTCTCGTTTTTCATACTGAAATATTAATCAGAGCTGTGCGCAAGATTAAACAAGTTATAGATAAAAACACCATGTCCTACTCAACTCGAGGATCGGTAAGAAATAACGCGCGGGCCCCTAGGGACCCGGAGACACCCGGTTGAGAAACACTGCCCTAGTTCACTATATATTTGAGGGATCTAGGAAAGTTCACCGCCAGCAATTCATCGCCAAGGAAAATTCACCGCCAGCAATTCACAGGCGCAGAAAATTCATCGAAATTTATCGCCTTGTACGGATCATGTTGTTAACAAAGGCAGTATTAAAAATGCGTGCGCAGATTCTACGCCGCCAGAAGAATATAAGGGCAAATAATCCAACTATTGCGGTTTTAATAAATACGGTAATGTTTCATTTTTTGACCGGGGACGAAATGGAAGTAATCCACATTTACAAGTAATATGCCAATTGTTTATGACAACCGAATGAGAATTTTAAAAAGAATGATATGCAGAAAAAGTTAAAAAAAAGAGTAAGGGAGGGGGGAACCTGCCTCCCCCCTGACCCCCTCACCATCTTTTATCCTTTTTCTCTTCATACTCTTAATTTTTGTTAAATTCCTAGCTGATAGATATCAATATAGCATATATTTGATCATATTTTCTTTTTCCCACCGCCTGCCTCCCCCCTCTGACTCCCTCGCCTTCTTTCCTCCTTTTTTCTCTTCATGCTCTTAATTGTTGTTAAATTCCTAGTTGATAGATGTCAATATTGCCAATATTCGATTCCTAGTTGAATGATATCAATATTACCTGTTTCATTTTAATTTCTTACACCTCCTCCTCCCTCTGCACACTTCTCCATTTCTTTATTACATCCTCCTCCCGTTCCCCCTCCCTTACTCTTTGTTAACTTTTTCTGCATATCATTATTTTCAAAATTCTCATTAAGTTGTCATAAACAATTGGCATATTTCTTGTAAATGTGGATTACTTCCATTTCGTCCCCGGTCAAAAAATGAAGCATTACCGTATTTATTAAAACCGCAATAGTTGGATTATTTGCCCTTATATTCTTCTGTCGGCGTAGAGTCCGCACACGCATTTTTAATACAGCCTTTGTTAACAACATGATCCATACAAGGCGATAAATTTCCCATGGCGATGAATTTTCCCTGGCGATGAATTGCTGTCGGTGAATTTTCCTCGGCGTTGAATTTCTGGCGATGAATTGCTGGAGGTGAACTTTCCGGATACCATATTTGAAATCGCCTCGTCAAAACATGGATGCGGTCTAGACGCAGGGGCCGCTTATATGCGAGTGAATACGATTTATGTAAATGTAAATATAAGAGTGGACCTTATGATCTAAATTTCGCCCGAATAAAAACATCTATCTATCTACATATACATGAAAGGTTGTTGTTTTTGTCTTATGGTGCTAATTACAGTTAGTACCAATCAAAGGATGTCACTCGAAACGTGAATCCTTGCAAATACCAAATTATGAGAAATATGCCATACGTCGCGATTTTCTGAATTAATATGAATTATTACGACCAGTTGAGCTATGTAACGAACGGGGTCGTAGTAAACGCCAAGCAAATAGATACGTATCGTGCGGCGCGAATTATCCTGAATCTCTCTGAAGATAGACCGATCGTGGCGCGTGAATCTTCATATCCCCTAAAAGGGGACCGTGCTAAATTATGGCTAACGAATCATTACGCAAATCGATGGAGGTATTGGTGATTTTAAGTGTTCTTCAAATCACAGCGAACAAATATTTTCCATGGTTTATGCATGCGTCGTCCCACGACATCTATCGTAGGTGAACGCCACTAATGACGGCCGCCTCATATCCAAAATGCGCAATTTTCATGACCTTCCAACGGCCATTGAAATCATTCGAATAAGCAGATACATATTTTCCTGTAAAATTTTAAGTGGTTATTTTGTGAATACAGTGTATATTGCGAAGTAAGAGACATCTTTCCTTTAACATGTTACTTAAGTCAGGAGTGTCAAATTCTTTGGGGTACATAAACCTATTAACATGAAAGATATTATAGAAAGGCCGAATTAGGATCATAGACAACTAAGAGTCTGGATCATAATTTTGATATTAAAAGGTAATAGAATACGTAGAAAACGTACTGTAATAACATAAAAATTGGAATAAAAACTTTCTCCTTTTCAGGAAGTATTTTTAAAAGACAAAAGGCTATTTTTGTACAATAATCAGAATTAGGGCAGCGAAAAGTCAAAGAAAGTGCCGCATACCTGCGTTAATCCCTTAACTCTAGGATGAATACGTGGAGTACATATGCCCCAAAAATTAGTCTATTTTCAAAGTTCCTAAAGATATCAATCTATGGTCTTAGATATGTCTCAGGTGTCTCCTTTATGATTGAAAACCAGTCTTTTCAAGAGATAATCTCCATTTGTTTTTGAGAATTTGCACAAAAACAACAAACACCACCAGGGGCGGCCCGAGGAATTTTGGCGCCCGGGCGAGATAGCACTCAGAAATTATTGATAATAAAAAATCAAAAGCAATTCCATCAAGATTCTAGTCTGTTCCTCGATATAAATTGATATCCAATATTTATTCACCCGCAGGTAATGCATAGATAAATGACCGGAATAGCGCCCCGAAACTTTTGTGCCCCGGGCAGCCACCCGACTCGCTCGTAGCTCGGGTTGGTCCTGAACACTAGACATAAGTGGGATGCTTTTCATCGACATGTTTTCATACTTTTTCATATGTGTTTAGCTATGAATTATATGTTTTATAGGCTAATAATACCTTAAATGAAATTCAGATAAAAAATAGAAATTCCGTACATGAAATTGCAAAGCCCACATACGCCGAAATTGTTATCATTTCTTTCTGGGCTAAATAATTTCACACGGTCGATCCGCGACTATCATGTTAAATATCATTCCCCGCCCACTTCAAACTATAAAAAATAGAATTCAATAGACACTACTGAGAGTACTAAACAATACACAGGTGTCATTGACGAAACAACGCAAAAGAAGCCGAAGATAATCCCTTTTGTAATCAGTGGGGTCGATTTAATTGATAAAAACATAAAAACCAAATCTTTAAATGAAAGAAAAAAGATCCCTATACGTGTATGAATTTGATTATTCTGAAGTAGGCGTGGTTTGAAAGTGGGAAGTAACAGAATACGTCTCTTTTTGGAAAAACTTTCAAAAGAATCGATTCCGCCCTATATGAAACAAACGATTGCCAAGAGCTATCCTGGAAGATATATAAATATTTATCACTGCAGAAGAAACCGAAATCGTTCAGAAGCCTAAGCCAGGTAGAAGACGACGCCCAGTTTCAGCAGCGAAGAGAAGAAATGTAAAAGGAATTGGTTAAAATATCACCTTTAAATATGTAAAGAACTTTGTGTGTTTGTGCTTGTATATACGCGTGTGCGTTTACAAGATGTAAATAAATGCTTTATGATTTATGTTTAGTTTTAATTTCAAGACGTATTTATTAGAAAAATCGTACGATTTCGCTAGTGGGTCCATTTTACTCCACGTATGTAAATGTGTGTACACACTGAACCATGAATCTTAGGGTTTAATAGACTAATCGCCACAAAGCAGTGGTACGCTAACTGCGGGCCGCGACCCATGTATGGGTACCGCTAATTATTTTCAAAGGGTTGCGATCAAAGGCGAAAATATTTCAAATTTGATATACCACTATTTCCATTGCTGCGTGAAAACAGCAACTTTCCAAAGTGTAAATATTTTTAACATATCATGGAATAGTCACTTCTTCGCACATGCGACACAAATTTTTGCATGTATTTGCTATTTAAGAGTGAAGTAAAATCTTGCATTACGAAGGCAAAAGCGACATTCATAACTCTGGTTTCTTAAGATGGTCTTAGGATACACCCAGTTGTGTAAATATGTAAGTTATGAACCATCAAAAGTAATCTTCCATAACTCGCATTTGCTCGCATGTTGCATGTCCGGTTGCCCATTCAATTGTAATTTTGTTCATATTCTCTATGTCAAACACTTTACAGCCGGCAGTATACGGCCAAAAACAAAGTAAGCCGCATTGTTATAAATAATATATAGGATTAACACTTCGATTTCCACGTATTTACAATTTAATTTCAGATTTTCAATAGTTCAATCGAAAGTTGCTGATACGGCACGCGGCGAGCTGTTAAAGATTTTTGAAACACTGCGAGCCGGTTGTTGAAGGTACCTTTCTCGTTAACCTTTTTGTTAACATTTTGCCATCCCATACGTTTTCTAAAGCGCTGCGGTTTTTCCGTCACCTAAACCACTTCAAACGTTTTAGCAGGCTAACGACATGTAACCGCCGTCTCGTCTCGTTGTTGGCGTTCACGTTCCCGTTCGATCGTAAACTTGTCTAAATGAAAGAGAAATGAAAGAAAAAAGACAGAGAAATGTCAGAGAAATGACAGAGACAAGAGAGAGAAATGCCAAAGAAGGGCCCTCCCAATGTGCGAGGCCACCCTTTGTATGAGTGAGGAATCTCTCAACGGCGAGAAAATCCCCGGTGTCCTGAATTAAATGGATAACTTCCAGCATAACGACGATAACCCATACGTTTTCTAAAGGGCAGCGGTTTTCCCGTGACCTAAACCACTTCAAAAGTTTTAGCATGCTAACGACATGTAACCGCCCTCTCGTCTCGGTGTTGGCATTCACGTAACCTTTCGGTCGTAAACTTGTTGAAATGAAAGAGAAGTGACAGAGAAAAGACAGAAATGTTAGAGAAAAGAAAGAGGAATGACATAGACAATACAGAGAAATGGCAGAGAAGGGCCCCTCCCAATGAGCGAGGCCACTGTTTGTATGAGTGAGGCATTGCTCAACGGCGAGAAACTCCCCGATGACCTGAATTAAATGGATAACTTGCAGCATAACGACGTGGTCGGTTTTACCTTCCCGAGCACTTTTCGTAAGTGACGCCTTGGTCACAGGCTAAATAAGTGTAAGTGCAGTAAAACCTGAAATAATTGGGGAGGTGGAGTCCGGACTACCCGGTTGTACATCATTCTCCTCCTACTCCTAGCTAGATCTACAATTGGAATTTCAAGGTTTATCATGTCACGATAGTTAAAAAGTAATTAAATTAATTGAAACTTAATAATTACTTTACTTCTTTGTAAATTTTTAAGGTTCTTACAATATACGGTATATAATTTAGCGATTTAGAATTATAATTTTATTCTCTTGAGTAACGAAACTTTAAAGTTATATAAAAATATTCATTTAAAATTAAAACAACCTTACTGTATTTTTGTACTAAAATTACCGAATCCTGTTTTAAAATCGTGATAAAAACAGCTTTCCCTCATTCTCCTCGCCTGTTCATTTCGCGGTATAAAATACTATTTTTTAAATTTTAGTTCTTTCTATTTCACCCCCCCCCCCCTCTCCTCTCCGATTTCTTCGAGAAAATACAATTATTTCATTCAGCCGTACAACTGTCCAAGTCTCAAGTGTTTATCATATTTCTAACTGGTTTAATAAAGCAATGTTATGGATCTAAATACCGACACAATATGTTTGTAATGGTATTTTTTTATATTCTGAAAAATCAATTACTTCTTAACTATTTCACATTTCAAGGTTTTTCAGAGTTTTCATAATGCTTTCGCAAGCCAAGTCTCAGATTCTCACCTATCTGGGTGTGACACACCGGTATGACCAGCGCACGCACGCTGTGACATTATAAAATTAGTAAAGGCAGTCCCCGACTAACATATTAAATTTGTTCCGCGAATCCTAACCTAAGTCGAAAATTACGTTAGTCGGAAAATACTCTTACACATGCGTTCATTTACGTTTGACTAGTTAGAAAAATTCACGCTTGCGCAACATAATTTTGGTGCTTTCGAATATGTATTATAATTCATTTTTATAATTATTGTGCACTTATAATTTTGTGGAAATTACGTACCCAAAATTTCAATTAATCTTAGAAATAAGTTCAGATGCTCCAAAACTATTGTATTTTCTCATATAAAAGCATTGCACTCGTTGCTACGCTAATACAAAAATTTCATTAAAAATTTTCTTGAAATTACGTATTAATAATTTCGTAAAATGCTGGTATATACCATCAAATACAAATACAAATACAAACGATTGCCAAGAGCTATCCTGGAAGATATAAAAATGTTTATTTCTGCAGAAGAACCTGAAGTCGTTCAGAAGCCTAAGCCAGGTAGAAGACGGCCCAGTTTGAGCAGCGAAGAGAAGAAATGTGGAAGGAATTAGTCAAAATTTCACCTGTCAATATGTAAAGAACATTTGTAATCAGACCAAAGTTGGAGTCGATTTCAATGATAAAAAATTAAAAACCAAATTTTTATATGGCAGAAAAAAGATGATATTTTTCAATATAATGCAAGATCAGGGGCGCGGCAGCCCTATACGTGTATGAATTTGATTATTCAGAAGTAGGCGTGGTTTGAAAGTGAAAAGTAACAGAAAACGTCTGTTTTTGTAAAACATTCAATACAATCGATATCAAACAAACGTGTTAATATTTACGATGGCCAAGAGCTATCCTGGAAGATATAAAAATATTTATCACTGCAGAAGAAACCGAAATCGTTCAGAAGCCTAAGCCAGGTAGAAGACGACGCCCAGTTTCAGCAGCGAAGAGAAGAAATGTAAAAGGAATTGGTCAAAATATCACCTGTAAATATGTAGAGAACTTTGTGTGTTTGTGCTTGTGTATACGCGTGTGCGTTTACAAGATGTAAATAAATGCTTTATGATTTATGTTTAGTTTTAATTTCAAAACGTATTTATTAGAAAAATCGTACGATTTCGCTAGTGGGTCCATTTTACTCCACGTATGTAAATGTGTGTACACACTGAACCATGAATCTTAGGGTTTAATAGACTAATCGCCACAAAGCAGTGGTACGCTAACTGCGGGCCGCGACCCATGTATGGGTACCGCTAATTATTTTCAAAGGGTTGAGATCAAAGGCGAAAATATTTCAAATTTGATATACTACTATTTCCATTGCTGCGTGAAAACAGCAACTTTCCAAAGTGTAAATATTTTTAACATATCATGGAATAGTCACTTCTTCGCACATGCGACACAAATTTTTGCATGTATTTGCTATTTAAGAGTGAAGTAAAATCTTGCATTACGAAGGCAAAAGCGACATTCATAACTCTGGTTTCTTAAGATGGTCTTAGGATACACCCAGTTGTGTAAATATGTAAGTTATGAACCATCAAAAGTAATCTTCCATAACTCGCATTTGCTCGCATGTTGCATGTCCGGTTGCCAATTCAATTGCATTACGAAGGCAAAAGCAACATTCATAACTCTGGTCTCTTAAGAAGGTCTTAGGATACACCCAGCTCTGTATATATGTAAATAATTCAGTAATGAACTATCAGTTTCTTTAATTTAAATCATCAAAAGTTCAAATAATCTTCATAACTCGCATTTACTCACATCTTGCATTCCCGGTTGTCAATTAAATTGTTATTTTGTTCATATTCTCTGAGTCAAAAACTTTACAGCCGGAGGTATACGGCCAAAAAACAAAGTTTGCCGCATTGTTATAAACAATTTATAAAATTAACACTTCGATTTCAACATAATTTTATTTCGGATTTTCAATAGCTCAATCGAAAGTTGCTGCAAACGGCTCGCAGCGAGACGTTAAAAATTTCTGAAACACGGCGAGCCGGTTGTTGAAGGTACCTTTCTCGTTAACCATTTTGTTAACATTTTGCCAACCCATACGTTTTCTAAAGCGCTGCGGTTTTTCCGTCACCTAAACCACTTCAAACGTTTTAGCAGGCTAACGACATGTAACCGCCGTCTCGTCTCGTTGTTGGCGTTCACGTTCCCGTTCGATCGTTAACTTGTTGAAATGAAAGAGTTGTGACAGAAAAAAGACAGAGAAATGACAGAGACAAGAGAGAGAAATGGCAGAGAAGGGCCCTCCCAATGTGCGATGCCACCCTTTGTATGAGTGAGGCATCGCTCAACGGCGAGAAACTCACCTATGACCTGAATTAAAAGGATAACTTCGGTTTTTCCTTCCCAAAGCCTTTTCGTAAGTGACGCCTTGAGTCACCGGCTAAATATGAGTAGTAGTAGTAGTGACAGAAAAAATACTGAGAAATGTCAAGAGAAATGACAGAGACAAGAGAGAGAAATGCCAAAGAAGGGCCCTCCCAATGTGCGAGGCCACCCTTTGTATGAGTGAGGAATCTCTCAACGGCGAGAAAATCCCCGGTGTCCTGAATTAAATGGATAACTTCCAGCATAACGACGATAACCCATACGTTTTCTAAAGGGCAGCGGTTTTCCCGTGACCTAAACCACTTCAAAAGTTTTAGCATGCTAACGACATGTAACCGCCCTCTCGTCTCGGTGTTGGCATTCACGTAACCTTTCGGTCGTAAACTTGTTGAAATGAAAGAGAAGTGACAGAGAAAAGACAGAAATGTTAGAGAAAAGAAAGAGGAATGACATAGACAATACAGAGAAATGGCAGAGAAGGGCCCCTCCCAATGAGCGAGGCCACTGTTTGTATGAGTGAGGCATTGCTCAACGGCGAGAAACTCCCCGATGACCTGAATTAAATGGATAACTTGCAGCATAACGACGTGGTCGGTTTTACCTTCCCGAGCACTTTTCGTAAGTGACGCCTTGGTCACAGGCTAAATAAGTGTAAGTGCAGTAAAACCTGAAATAATTGGGGAGGTGGAGTCCGGACTACCCGGTTGTACATCATTCTCCTCCTACTCCTAGCTAGATCTACAATTGGAATTTCAAGGTTTATCATGTCACGATAGTTAAAAAGTAATTAAATTAATTGAAACTTAATAATTACTTTACTTCTTTGTAAATTTTTAAGGTTCTTACAATATACGGTATATAATTTAGCGATTTAGAATTATAATTTTATTCTCTTGAGTAACGAAACTTTAAAGTTATATAAAAATATTCATTTAAAATTAAAACAACCTTACTGTATTTTTGTACTAAAATTACCGAATCCTGTTTTAAAATCGTGATAAAAACAGCTTTCCCTCATTCTCCTCGCCTGTTCATTTCGCGGTATAAAATACTATTTTTTAAATTTTAGTTCTTTCTATTTCACCCCCCCCCCCCTCTCCTCTCCGATTTCTTCGAGAAAATACAATTATTTCATTCAGCCGTACAACTGTCCAAGTCTCAAGTGTTTATCATATTTCTAACTGGTTTAATAAAGCAATGTTATGGATCTAAATACCGACACAATATGTTTGTAATGGTATTTTTTTATATTCTGAAAAATCAATTACTTCTTAACTATTTCACATTTCAAGGTTTTTCAGAGTTTTCATAATGCTTTCGCAAGCCAAGTCTCAGATTCTCACCTATCTGGGTGTGACACACCGGTATGACCAGCGCACGCACGCTGTGACATTATAAAATTAGTAAAGGCAGTCCCCGACTAACATATTAAATTTGTTCCGCGAATCCTAACCTAAGTCGAAAATTACGTTAGTCGGAAAATACTCTTACACATGCGTTCATTTACGTTTGACTAGTTAGAAAAATTCACGCTTGCGCAACATAATTTTGGTGCTTTCGAATATGTATTATAATTCATTTTTATAATTATTGTGCACTTATAATTTTGTGGAAATTACGTACCCAAAATTTCAATTAATCTTAGAAATAAGTTCAGATGCTCCAAAACTATTGTATTTTCTCATATAAAAGCATTGCACTCGTTGCTACGCTAATACAAAAATTTCATTAAAAATTTTCTTGAAATTACGTATTAATAATTTCGTAAAATGCTGGTATATACCATCAAATACAAATTAATATAGCACGATAAACGCCAACACATGAGGCAACGGGAATGCGTACACTCAGGCAATGAATCGCAATCGAAGGGTTGGCCGCCATAATATAGAAATTATTTTTTTATAATTATACAATATATTATATAAATGTAATTTATTATACTTATATTATACCTAGCACTAACGCATCCTTACGCACACTCTCAGGTCAGTGGCGTAGCTAGATTCTCTTTCACCCAGGGGCAAGTCAGTTAGATGCACGCCCCTTGCACTCCCCATTGCTCCCTGGGGGAATATAATGGAAACCCAAGCATGCTATACAAGCATTCCCAAAAGTCATATGTGCAGCTGTATAATACATTTCGTGCAGTTGCCAGTTCTTATCTTTCAATTAGGTAATACATGAATCATGAATTCCATGAATAAATTATCCTCTTTATCGCGGGTTAGGTATCTCAGAATCTGAACCTGAACCAGCCCAATGACCTAATTAGTTAAATCGTTTCTCGCGACATCCACATGATGTCACCTTCTTGGTGGATGTCAGCGCATCTCAACTTATGGGAATCCAGTGTACATCCCTTATTTAGTTATATGATGTTTCGCCGTCATGGCGTGACGTTTCCAATATGACAGCTTTTCCGAATTTGAATTAAAAAATGGGCTCCGATGAGCCCAAAAAATTTATTTGTGCAGCTCTAAATTTCCCTTACTATATATATATATATATATATATATATATATATATATTGTTTATATATTGTTTATATACAGAAAAGTTTATTTTCGGTCCAAATGTTTGCACCTATTCAGCCCTGCGTCCGGGGGTAACTTTCCCTCTCTCTCCCCCTCGCTACGCCACTGTCTCAATCACAAATACAATGACAGTAAGTTCTGATGTAGGAGCCGCGAAGCATATTCCCGTTGATTTTTGGATCCTGGAACAAAAGCTTTTGCGCACCCCTGGTATATAGGCCGTGTGGCGAGGGGATCGCCTGTTAGCTTTCCTCGAAGAAATTCTCGGTGGACAAAGCTTATCCGGACGTGGTTCTCTTCGCGCGCTGCAATTGGGACTAACGCCATCTACCGCTCTTTTTTCAACTCGGTAGTCGCCGTACGAAACATCGTCTGCGCCTTCCCAGAATTGAAAGTTGGGCAAATTTACGTACGGTAAATATTACCGTGTGAATAATATATCCCAAATTAAATATATATGTGGTTAATTAACTGTGTACTTAAAATTTATGCTTATCGATTTGAAAACCAGTATATTTCTTTACAAAATGTTGGGAATTTATATAAGCGAAACGAGTGAGTAAAAACGGAGTATGCCCTCTTTTATAATAAAATATATTTTTATTAATTACGATAGACATGAAACAAATGAAATTGTTGCTAAATGTGCATATCTAGATTATACCACAAGAGAACTATCGAGTTCGTCTTATAGCTTAAAACAAATGCCTGAATATGCCCCCAAGTATCAAAAACTGGAAAATGAAGTACGTGTCATAGGTATTTCCAAAAATCTGAACACGGTTGCTTTTTAAGAACTTATTATGGCCTTAGACCAAAGCTTTTCAAGTTTTTTTGTTGACTCCCAGACTGCGATTTTATTTTTAACGCGAAAATAGTTTCCCCACTTATATGATACCTCAGAATCTCTTGTTAACTTTCGATTTATACTCTAATCTGGCCGCATTGGCAAATTCCAACGCGGCCCGCTAAAGTATTTGCAACCACCAGTGTGGCCCACCAGGTAGAAAATGTTGCCAATCCCTGGGTTAGAGGAATTTTGTTACCACTTATAGGGTTCAATAGATTCGTCAAGGGCTCCTCCGCGCACTATGAATGAGCCCAGGATAAGCGCTAGTCACATCTTGCGGCTGCGAGCAGCACTACTATAGAAACGATTCCCTCCATATTTACCATCTTCACATTACCGGCTACAAATATAACTAGGGATTTTATAGTTCCGTCATTAGTCAAATAGGAGTAAAAACAAAATCAGGGTTTAATTAATGAATCTAAAAAGACATGTAATAGAATCAATGATATTTTCTCACTAAATTCCTTGCGCTAAATGATTGAGAAACGCGATCTTTTATCAACAACACTTAAACGGGGTTTCATTGCCCTTCTAGGCTCAAGATGTAATACAAGCTTTCAGAGGTCGGAATATAAGATTCAGAATAAGAAATTCCTAAATTGTGAGATACTGCCTTTAACACGCTCAGTGTCCCTCCGGCCTTGCTTTTTCTAATCAATGGGAGTGGCGCTCAGACACTCCTGCTCTCTCTAGGAATGGTCTGCCGCCTTCAGAAAGTCTATCTCTTGACTAGTGTGTATCGTTCGTGAAACCGCTTTTTTTACCTCTCGGCGAAGATTTATCAAATTTTGAAGCTGAATACCATCATTTTTCATTTTACACTTATTTATCTTTTCAATTTAAGAACAAATATAATGAAACCGCAGAATATCATATTCTGAATGTATACAAACAGATTTTCCATTTTTTTGCGTCCATTTCAATTATTATGCATATAATAATATTTCGTATATTATATTTTTATATCTTGCATCACTTTTAGGATGCCTATATGCTTCTCTTGTAATAGGGATGCAGTGGTGTCTGAGCGCCATTCCCATTGGTTAGAAAAAGCCAGACCAGAGGTATCACCTTGTGATATGCTAGCCCACAGAAAGGATACGCAGAAGTATCACACGTGTGATACATCAACACTAAACGTGTTAACGTCGTATAACGACAAGGATTTCCCATACAATGCATTGTTTAAGAGATATTTTAAAAAGTATATTTTTAGCTGCCTCTTCCACAACACCTGGACGTGACTTTTGTAAAGAGTTTTCTGTTGACGTTAAGTTACGTCTTAGTAAGCCTCCTTTTTATTCTTAATTGATGGAGCTTCGTGGCTATATCCAATACCTATCAAAATACTACAGTATAACTTATGTCTGGCCTTTGTAAAGTCTATGAATTTTTCTCGCAGTTCCTTGAAGTATTTAATATCATATAAAGTATTTAAAAATACTACAGTTATGGAGAAAGTCGTGTGGTGGTCACTTCAGATTTTTACATTTATTTATCTGCACGCGACAACTGAATAGGAAATGAAATATTTCGGAAATACTATTTTTTTATTTATTTTATATTAGCTCATAAACAGCCTTTAATGGCCTTTAACAATGAGCGTAATAACGTTAACAAAGACGAACACGCGACCCTTGCATTGGGAGCCAGACGCCAGACACGCTAACCACCACGCTACCAAGGACGGCTATTAAATTTATTAAAACATGAGAGATTTTAATAACTAGGAATTTGCCCTTCAAAGTCTTGTTTAAATTATGAAATGTACAGTGGTGTAAGTTGGATTCGTGGAGGAATTTTAAGCGCGCAATAACGACGTGATAGTTTCAATACCAAATATCGTTGATAATACGGTCTCTATTTTAGAATGAAATTATCATATTGCATAACCGCATGCATTTTCTGTTCCATCTCATTATGTGAGAGAATAGAAATTTGGATAAAGCAAAAAACATTTGATGTGAACTTCCAGTACATGTACGAATTCAATGAAAACTATTCAATTGGGATTATAGCATTGTATACCATTAATTCCGCGATTCCAAGCCTCTACATACAACTTATGTACAGTTTTTCACTTTGAAATAAATGAATCAATATCCAATAAATAAATTCTTCTTTTTCTCATGAACCGAATTATTTAGCATGCAAAAAATAATACGACTTTTTACTTTCTTCATATACGAAATATATAAAAGTATTGTTATCGTGAAAAACCCGAATTCGATATTTCAACGGAAAAACATGTTTTCAAGTCCCCTGAACACGTTTTGACTATTTTCTCTATGTTGTCTGTCTGTCGGTCCGTATGTGATAGGATTTTTGCGGGCGCTCTAACTCAAACACATTCATATCATTACCAAATTTTATATTTAAAAAGAGTACATACTATATAATGAAGAGCTGATTAGGTTTTGGAACCAATCGCTTAACCGGAAGTGGATTATTAATCTAGCCATGTTTTGGGTTTTGGAAAATAACTCTTTTAAATCATCATAAATGTAAATGTTACTAATTTTAAACTTCATAGATATTATTATTCTCTATAACATTTGTATGAAACATTTTTTCGTAAAACGTATTGTTAATGAGATTCGATTTATTTAAAATATTTCCTTTAATGTTTGATGAATGTAAAACAGTCCTGCAATAAAGGACGTACGAACTTTAATTTTCTACAACATTTGTTCGAAACATTTTCCCATATAATGCATTGCTGAAGAGAAATTTTAAAAACTTAATTTTTAGCTGCCACTACCACACCACCTGCCGGCGACTATTGTAAACACTATACGCTCCTTTTTATTTTCTTAATTGTTAGAGCTTCGGGGCTATATCCAATATCAGAAGGCTAAGGGTTTAGTTTATTTCTGATCTTTGTAAAGTCGTTAAAATTTTCTCGCAGTTCCTTAAATATTTATCATCATTTAACCCATTTGGAATTCGTGGAAATATTACAGGTACATTACACATCAGCTACTGATGATGAGAGCATTGCTCTCGAAATACGTATTTAGTACGTTAACTCATTTTTAGAGATCTTGTGTGCGTGTATTCGAGTGCTTGCGTGTGTGACTGTTTTGTCTGTTAGGTCCCTGTCGTTGCCGGAAGGCACATAAACCTACAGGTCACTGTGTGCGATACTAGGTCCCTGGCATGGTTTAACCTCCCGTAAACCTAGTATTATTTCCCCGGTCCCTTCCCCTTTTTTCCTTTACCTCTTGGCGTGTGCGTGTGCGGGTGTTTGTGGTACTTAGTAGGTCCCTGTCGCGGTCGTACTGACTCACAAACCTTCTAGCAACGGTGTGATTTTTTGGGTCCCTGGTGCACAGTAATTTCTCGCAAACCCGGTCCCGTTTCCTTTTCCACCTTTAGGATTAGTGCTTGTGCGATTGAGTGGGTGAATGTGTGAGTGACATCAGGTCCCTGGCGTGGAGTAACAACCCGTAAACCTGTAAGTTTATAATTTTTCTTTGTCTTTTGCCTTTCCATATTTTCCTCCTCCCCCCTTTTTCATTGTGTGTCTCTAATTTTGAATTTTACGGTCAAGGAGTTAATTCTATTTAACATTACAGGTATGGAAAAAGTCATGTGTTGGCCATATCAGATTTTTCTGAGGTATAATACTCAGAGACTGTTTGATGGAATGGTTAAATGTTTACAACTAATGAAATACGGAGATAATCCCTATTAACTATAAAAATAATAAAAAGAAAGTACTCGCAGTCGCGAACACACTCAGAATTTTTTGTGAAATATAATTCATTCTACAAACTTTTACTACCTGAAACACTTATTTCTTCCTAAACAATTATTTCCACCATATCAAGCACTAATTTTAAAGTTAACCTATGTGAATGTTCTTATGACGTGGTATAAGAAACAAATTTTACGAGCCAAAATACACAAATAAAACAAAAACAGAGAATACCAAACTTATTTGCGTATTCATGTATGCTGTAACCCAAATACATGAATGATGAAAAAGGCTGTTTCAGATTTAATTACAAGAGCGCTGAGCAAATTATCATCCTCTAAAATTCAACTTAATCGTTTTCTATAAGTAAATGCTTTATTTTTATTCACTCGACCAATTAGGCTAATGATAAAAGTATCATGATCCTTGACTACGATTATTTTTTAACTGTTTGAGATTTAATATTCAGAGCACTGAGCAGCGTTTTTATCCCTAAAAATGAATTTTATCCGTATGTATTAATAAACTATATATGCATGGATATTTTAGGGGTTTCGACTAAGAATTATATTAACATTCGGTTGATGATTTATGTCTATATTTCGTTTATGTTTTCAACGGAGAGAAAAGAGTTATTGTCCTTAGAATTTCCTTCAGTGCCGAAGAAAATCTTCATTTCTTTTGATGTTCTGCCGGCAGAAATTTCGTACATGAATTTTTGCGGGGGTTTGAAAGAGCGATAATGAAAGTCAATGGGATTTACAAATATACGTACCTTCAGCCATTATATTTGGTCACTTTACGACCAGTCTTAACACGCTCAGTGCTGACGTATCGCACGTGTGATACCTCCACATATCCTTTCTGTGGGCTGGCGTATCACAAGATGATCCCTCCGGCCTTGCTTTTTCTAATCAATGGGAGTGGCGCTCAGACACTCCTGCTCTCTCTAGGAATGGTCTGCCGCCTTCAGAAAGTCTATCTCTTGACTAGTGTGTATCGTTCGTGAAACCGCTTTTTTTACCTCTCGGCGAAGATTTATCAAATTTTGAAGCTGAATACCATCATTTTTCATTTTACACTTATTTATCTTTTCAATTTAAGAACAAATATAATGAAACCGCAGAATATCATATTCTGAATGTATACAAACAGATTTTCCATTTTTTTGCGTCCATTTCAATTATTATGCATATAATAATATTTCGTATATTATATTTTTATATCTTGCATCGCTTTTAGGATGCCTATATGCTTCTCTTGTAATAGGGATGCAGTGGTGTCTGAGCGCCATTCCCATTGGTTAGAAAAAGCCAGACCAGAGGTATCACCTTGTGATATGCTAGCCCACAGAAAGGATACGCAGAAGTATCACACGTGTGATACATCAACACTAAACGTGTTAACGTCGTATAACGACAAGGATTTCCCATACAATGCATTGTTTAAGAGATATTTTAAAAAGTATATTTTTAGCTGCCTCTTCCACAACACCTGGACGTGACTTTTGTAAAGAGTTTTCTGTTGACGTTAAGTTACGTCTTAGTAAGCCTCCTTTTTATTCTTAATTGATGGAGCTTCGTGGCTATATCCAATACCTATCAAAATACTACAGTATAACTTATGTCTGGCCTTTGTAAAGTCTATGAATTTTTCTCGCAGTTCCTTGAAGTATTTAATATCATATAAAGTATTTAAAAATACTACAGTTATGGAGAAAGTCGTGTGGTGGTCACTTCAGATTTTTACATTTATTTATCTGCACGCGACAACTGAATAGGAAATGAAATATTTCGGAAATACTATTTTTTTATTTATTTTATATTAGCTCATAAACAGCCTTTAATGGCCTTTAACAATGAGCGTAATAACGTTAACAAAGACGAACACGCGACCCTTGCATTGGGAGCCAGACGCCAGACACGCTAACCACCACGCTACCAAGGACGGCTATTAAATTTATTAAAACATGAGAGATTTTAATAACTAGGAATTTGCCCTTCAAAGTCTTGTTTAAATTATGAAATGTACAGTGGTGTAAGTTGGATTCGTGGAGGAATTTTAAGCGCGCAAAAACGACGTGATAGTTTCAATACCAAATATCGTTGATAATACGGTCTCTATTTTAGAATGAAATTATCATATTGCATAACCGCATGCATTTTCTGTTCCATCTCATTATGTGAGAGAATAGAAATTTGGATAAAGCAAAAAACATTTGATGTGAACTTCCAGTACATGTACGAATTCAATGAAAACTATTCAATTGGGATTATAGCATTGTATACCATTAATTCCGCGATTCCAAGCCTCTACATACAACTTATGTACAGTTTTTCACTTTGAAATAAATGAATCAATATCCAATAAATAAATTCTTCTTTTTCTCATGAACCGAATTATTTAGCATGCAAAAAATAATACGACTTTTTACTTTCTTCATATACGAAATATATAAAAGTATTGTTATCGTGAAAAACCCGAATTCGATATTTCAACGGAAAAACATGTTTTCAAGTCCCCTGAACACGTTTTGACTATTTTCTCTATGTTGTCTGTCTGTCGGTCCGTATGTGATAGGATTTTTGCGGGCGCTCTAACTCAAACACATTCATATCATTACCAAATTTTATATTTAAAAAGAGTACATACTATATAATGAAGAGCTGATTAGGTTTTGGAACCAATCGCTTAACCGGAAGTGGATTATTAATCTAGCCATGTTTTGGGTTTTGGAAAATAACTCTTTTAAATCATCATAAATGTAAATGTTACTAATTTTAAACTTCATAGATATTATTATTCTCTATAACATTTGTATGAAACATTTTTTCGTAAAACGTATTGTTAATGAGATTCGATTTATTTAAAATATTTCCTTTAATGTTTGATGAATGTAAAACAGTCCTGCAATAAAGGACGTACGAACTTTAATTTTCTACAACATTTGTTCGAAACATTTTCCCATATAATGCATTGCTGAAGAGAAATTTTAAAAACTTAATTTTTAGCTGCCACTACCACACCACCTGCCGGCGACTATTGTAAACACTATACGCTCCTTTTTATTTTCTTAATTGTTAGAGCTTCGGGGCTATATCCAATATCAGAAGGCTAAGGGTTTAGTTTATTTCTGATCTTTGTAAAGTCGTTAAAATTTTCTCGCAGTTCCTTAAATATTTATCATCATTTAACCCATTTGGAATTCGTGGAAATATTACAGGTACATTACACATCAGCTACTGATGATGAGAGCATTGCTCTCGAAATACGTATTTAGTACGTTAACTCATTTTTAGAGATCTTGTGTGCGTGTATTCGAGTGCATGCGTGTGTGACTGTTTTGTCTGTTAGGTCCCTGTCGTTGCCGGAAGGCACATAAACCTACAGGTCACTGTGTGCGATACTAGGTCCCTGGCATGGTTTAACCTCCCGTAAACCTAGTATTATTTCCCCGGTCCCTTCCCCTTTTTTCCTTTACCTCTTGGCGTGTACGTGTGCGGGTGTTTGTGGTACTTAGTAGATCCCTGTCGCGGTCGTACTGACTCACAAACCTTCTAGCAACGGTGTGATTTTTTGGGTCCCTGGTGCACAGTAATTTCTCGCAAACCCGGTCCCGTTTCCTTTTCCACCTTTAGGATTAGTGCTTGTGCGATTGAGTGGGTGAATGTGTGAGTGACATCAGGTCCCTGGCGTGGAGTAACAACCCGTAAACCTGTAAGTTTATAATTTTTCTTTGTCTTTTGCCTTTCCATATTTTCCTCCTCCCCCCTTTTTCATTGTGTGTCTCTAATTTTGAATTTTACGGTCAAGGAGTTAATTCTATTTAACATTACAGGTATGGAAAAAGTCATGTGTTGGCCATATCAGATTTTTCTGAGGTATAATACTCAGAGACTGTTTGATGGAATGGTTAAATGTTTACAACTAATGAAATACGGAGATAATCCCTATTAACTATAAAAATAATAAAAAGAAAGTACTCGCAGTCGCGAACACACTCAGAATTTTTTGTGAAATATAATTCATTCTACAAACTTTTACTACCTGAAACACTTATTTCTTCCTAAACAATTATTTCCACCATATCAAGCACTAATTTTAAAGTTAACCTATGTGAATGTTCTTATGACGTGGTATAAGAAACAAATTTTACGAGCCAAAATACACAAATAAAACAAAAACAGAGAATACCAAACTTATTTGCGTATTCATGTATGCTGTAACCCAAATACATGAATGATGAAAAAGGCTGTTTCAGATTTAATTACAAGAGCGCTGAGCAAATTATCATCCTCTAAAATTCAACTTAATCGTTTTCTATAAGTAAATGCTTTATTTTTATTCACTCGACCAATTAGGCTAATGATAAAAGTATCATGATCCTTGACTACGATTATTTTTTAACTGTTTGAGATTTAATATTCAGAGCACTGAGCAGCGTTTTTATCCCTAAAAATGAATTTTATCCGTATGTATTAATAAACTATATATGCATGGATATTTTAGGGGTTTCGACTAAGAATTATATTAACATTCGGTTGATGATTTATGTCTATATTTCGTTTATGTTTTCAACGGAGAGAAAAGAGTTATTGTCCTTAGAATTTCCTTCAGTGCCGAAGAAAATCTTCATTTCTTTTGATGTTCTGCCGGCAGAAATTTCGTACATGAATTTTTGCGGGGGTTTGAAAGAGCGATAATGAAAGTCAATGGGATTTACAAATATACGTACCTTCAGCCATTATATTTGGTCACTTTACGACCAGTCTTAACACGCTCAGTGCTGACGTATCGCACGTGTGATACCTCCACATATCCTTTCTGTGGGCTGGCGTATCACAAGATGATCCCTCCGGCCTTGCTTTTTCTAATCAATGGGAGTGGCGCTCAGACACTCCTGCTCTCTCTAGGAATGGTCTGCCGCCTTCAGAAAGTCTATCTCTTGACTAGTGTGTATCGTTCGTGAAACCGCTTTTTTTACCTCTCGGCGAAGATTTATCAAATTTTGAAGCTGAATACCATCATTTTTCATTTTACACTTATTTATCTTTTCAATTTAAGAACAAATATAATGAAACCGCAGAATATCATATTCTGAATGTATACAAACAGATTTTCCATTTTTTTGCGTCCATTTCAATTATTATGCATATAATAATATTTCGTATATTATATTTTTATATCTTGCATCGCTTTTAGGATGCCTATATGCTTCTCTTGTAATAGGGATGCAGTGGTGTCTGAGCGCCATTCCCATTGGTTAGAAAAAGCCAGACCAGAGGTATCACCTTGTGATATGCTAGCCCACAGAAAGGATACGCAGAAGTATCACACGTGTGATACATCAACACTAAACGTGTTAACGTCGTATAACGACAAGGATTTCCCATACAATGCATTGTTTAAGAGATATTTTAAAAAGTATATTTTTAGCTGCCTCTTCCACAACACCTGGACGTGACTTTTGTAAAGAGTTTTCTGTTGACGTTAAGTTACGTCTTAGTAAGCCTCCTTTTTATTCTTAATTGATGGAGCTTCGTGGCTATATCCAATACCTATCAAAATACTACAGTATAACTTATGTCTGGCCTTTGTAAAGTCTATGAATTTTTCTCGCAGTTCCTTGAAGTATTTAATATCATATAAAGTATTTAAAAATACTACAGTTATGGAGAAAGTCGTGTTATTTCGGAAATACTATTTTTTTATTAATTTAAATTAGCTCATAAACTGCCTTTAATGGCCTTTTACAATGAGCGTAATAACGTTAACAAAGACGAACACGCGACCCTTGCATTGGGAGCCAGACGCCAGACACGCTAACCACCACGCTACCAAGGACGGCTATTAAGTTTATTAAAACATGAGAGATTTTAATAACTAGGAATTTGCCCTTCAAAGTCTTGGTTAATATATGAAATGTACAGTGGTGTAAGTTGGATTCGTGGAGGAATTTTAAGCGCGCAAAAACGACGTGATAGTTTCAATACCAAATATCGTTGATAATACGGTCTCTATTTTAGAATGAAATTATCATATTGCATAACCGCATGCATTTTCTGTTCCATCTCATTATGTGAGAGAATAGAAATTTGGATAAAGCAAAAAACATTTGATGTGAACTTCCAGTACATGTACGAATTCAATGAGAACTATTCAATTGGGATTATAGCATTGTATACCATTATATAATATAAATACTACAGTATAACTTATGTCTGGCCTTTGTAAAGTCTATGAATTTTTCTCGCAGTTCCTTGAAGTATTCAGTATCATATAAAGTTTTTAAAAATACTACAGTTACGGAGAAAGTCGTGTGGTGGTCACTTCAGATTTTTACATTTATTTATCTGCACGCGACAACTGAATAGGAAATGAAATATTTCGGAAATACTATTTTTTTATTTATTTTATATTAGCTCGTAAACAGCCTTTAATGGCGTAATAACGTTAACAAAGACGAACCCGCGACCCTTGCATTGGGAGCCAGACGCCAGCCACGCTAACCACCACGCTACCAAGGACCTTCGACCTTACTTCCGCGATCGTTTTTTGACTAAATGAAAATGGCTAGATTCCGATGGATAAATTGTAAATAGTGAAATGGAATGAAAACGTTAAGTAAACCAGATACCCGTTTCTGCTGAAAATTGCCGTTGATGACGACTGCCTGCTAGCGGATACGCGCATTTGTTTTTTTAAGACTTTTAAACACTATTAAAACTACATATTTTAACCAATAAAATATGACCTGCTTAAATAATTTTTGGCATGTAAATACAATTTTATGAAAAAACAAAAACGTTTTGCTTCCACTGTATAAAAATAAATATACAACAAGTATTGCCTTGAAATAAAGATAATAAAATCCAGATTCTTTAAAAATAAAAGACGATCCAAATAAAGGAGAATGAAACGCGAGAGTTAGGCCTTTACCATACATATTTTATATCTAAGAAATCATTAAGTACTGCGCTGTTTTTAGGGATCCAAATATGCACAAAACAGAAACAGTGTTCCTGCACGTCGTAATAACATATCCTAAATTCGAATGAAACTTGAAGCGTAAACCGTTTGCAAAGAACATTTTTCGGCGTATGATGATAATATATTAACTTCAAACACGTTCGCACATTATATCATCACTTCGAACAATGGTTGCCGTATCTTAAAATTATCGTACCAGCGACGGTTGGAATTTCGAACAACTCGGAAAAGTCTAGATCGATCAAAGATATAAATATGATTATTTCTCCTTCAAAAAAAGTGCTGCGGAAATGCAGCGTAGCATGTTTTGATCCGTCAAAAATAATCCCATAAAAACGATAGATAGATATATATCGGAGAGTAGCTCTATCTCGCTGCGCAGATTATCAGTGTTATTCAGAACGCGTGACAATAACAGAATGGGTCGGAACATTCGACTCCAATAAACCGACACTTTTGAAAGTATTACCTCATATAATACATCAAAAAGCGCATAAAATATAAAGAGCTTGAATTGCCGTGCATTATTAGCAAGTGTGCGAGGAATCTAATAATCATCGAGAAACACAGTTCTAAAATACATATTTCAAATACAGGGAGAAAAGTAGTACCGATAATGAAGCGCGTCCGTGACGAAGCATTAAGATGTTTGAGGGGAAACATGAAAACATCGAGATTCACAGTACAAATATTTTCCAGAGGTAGGAAGACAAGTGGCACCGACCATGAACAATGCCAGAGACAAATCATTAGGATGTTGCGGGGGAAGAAATGAGCACCGAGAATCGCAGTGCTAAATTATTCCAAAAGGAGGAAATGTCGCGCTGACCATGCACAGTGTCCGCTACGACTCATTAGGATGTTTGCGGTAAAACTAAAAAACATCGAGAAACGGTGCAAAAATATTACAAATGTAAGAAGAAAAGTGGCGCCAATTACGAACAGGTCGCGCGACGAAACATAAGGATGTTTGCGGGGAAAATAATTAATATCGACAATCGCAATGCAAATATATTCCAAAGGAAGAAGAAAAAGTGGCAGCGTGCCAGAAATTATGTCCGCAAAGAAGCATTAAGATGTTTGCCGGCAAAAAATGGACATCGAGAAACGATGTGAAAAATTATTCCAAACGTATGGGAAAAAGCGGCGACGAACATGAACAGAGTCCGAGACCAAGCATTAGAATGAACGCGGAAAAAACGAACATCGAGAAACGCAGTGCAAATATATACCACAGATAGGGAGAGAAGTGGGACCGAACAGAGACAGTCCCCGCAAAGATTCATCAGGATGTTAAAGGGGAAACTAATTCACTGCGAGAAACGATGTGCTAATATATTCCAGAGGTCGGTGGATAAGTGGCACCAAACATGAAAAATGTCCGAGACGAAGTCTTGGGCTGTTTGCGGGGAAGAAAAGAACATCGAATATCGCAGTGTGGAATTATTTGAAACGTACGCAGAGAAGTGACACCGATGATGAACAATGTCCACGACGAATCATTAATATGTTTGCGGGAAAACAAGTGAACCACGGGAATCACTCTACTTAAGGATTCCAAAGGTAGTGGAAAAGTGGTTCCGTAAATGAACAGTGTCCGCAACGAATAATAAGGATTTTTTCCGAGAAACAAATGAACATCGAGAAACGAAGTGCAAAAATATTCCAATAGTAGTGGGGAAAGTAAATCCTATAATGAATAGTATCCGCGACGAAGAATGGGATGGTTGCTGGGAAACAAATGAACATCGAGAAACGAAGTGCATAAAATTCAAAAAGTAGGGAAATGAGTTGCACCTATCTTGAACAGTATCCGAGATGAATCATTCAGGGCGCATCCGGGAAAAAATGAACATCGAGAATCGCATTTAAAAAATATTCCAACGGTAGGGGAAAATGTGGCACAATAACATGAACAGTCTCCGCGAAGAAACAATGGATACAAATAATGATCGAGAATCGCAGTGCCAAATACTCGAAAGGTAGGGAGAGAAGTGCCACCAAAGATGAACACTTTCCGCGACGAATCATTTTGATGTTAGGGAGGAAACAAATGAACATCAAGAATCGCAGTGAAAATATAAACCGTAGATACGGGGAAAAGTGGCATCGACCATGTAGGTATAAGGTCCGCGACGAATCATTGGCATATTGTGAGGAAACAAATGAAGAACGAGATCGCAGCGCAAAATTATTCCAAAAGTAGGAAGAGAATAGCACTGAAAATGATCAGGGTCCGCGACGGATCATTAGGTTCTTTACGGGAAATAAAAATATCTAGAATCACAATGCAAATATAATCCAAAGATAGGAGTGAAAGCGGTTCTTACAATGAACATTGTCCGCGCTGAATTATTTGGGTGTTGGAGGACAAATGAACATCGAGAATCGTAGTGATAAACATTCCAAAGGCAGGCAGAGAAGTGGCACTGACCATGAACTGTGTCAGCGACGAAACATTACTATATTTGCGGAGAATCATATTAACATCTAGAATCGCTCTACTTTAATATTTCAAAGGGAAGGGGAAAATTGGCACCGTACATAAACAGTGTCCTTGACAAATCATTAGACTATTTGCGAAGAATAAAATTAAAATCAAGAATCGCAGTCCCAATTTTTCCAAAGGTAAGTAACTAACTGTCACCAGAACGATATCTGTGACGAAACATTATGTTCATTGCGGGGAAACAAAGGAACGTCGAGAATCGCAATGCAAATATATTGCTAAGTTTGGGGTAAATGTGGCTCAGACAATGAACAATGTACTCCAAAAAGCATTAAGATATTTGCTGGAAAACGAATAAACATCAGAATCGATGTAAGGATGTACCGAAGGTAGGAGAAAAAGTGCCACCGAGCATGCATACGGTCCGTGGCGAATCATTGCACTGTTTGTGAGAAAACAGATGAACATCGAGAAACGAATTGCTTGAATAATGTTAAAGGAAAAGGTGCCACCATACCAAGGACAGTGACCGTGATAAAGCATAGGGCTATTTGTACGTCGAGCAGCATTTGTGTGTGCTAACAAGGGAGCAAAAAGACATCCTTGGGACAAAGAAGACATGTGTACAGGAAGAAATTCATGAAGACGAATCCCGAAACCACAACTTAAATTGAGCGTGGATGAGACAGGACTTCAGATCAACAATTGTTAAACTGACTACCGTGGAAAGGGGTGAGAACTGAGTTTAGTTGCATGTTCTAGAGCAAGTTTTGTGTTCATTCTTCCCTTTTTTTATTTTCAAGGTTGTTAGATTCAAGGAGATATACGAACAAAAGTTGCTCGCAAGATCTGAAGTCTCAATGACTCACTCTGGTTACATCAATCACGATATTTTTCTTAAATGGCTTCAGCATTTTCAGAAGCATCGATCACCAGGAAAATGCCTTCTGATCTTGGATGGACATGCTTCTCACTCCTATCTTAAATGTCTTGACTACTACCGAGACAATGATATTGAAATGTTATGCATTCCACCCAATACAACTCACGCCCTACAACCTCGCGAAAGAACTGTATTCAAGACTTTCTATCACTAAGAGGCAACACACTTCTTGCACATCCACCCTAATGCTGCAATAACCAAATTTCATTTTGGAAAACATTTCTTAGGACCTTGGAAAAAAGGAGCAACAGTTGGTAACGATGTGAAAGTGTTTAAGTGCAGAGGTGCAGAGATTTCCTTTTAACAATTCCGCTATTATTGAGGACAACTTTCTTCCCTCCCAACACATTCAACCAGTTACAACCGATTCCATACAGCCATCTTCTCCCGATCAGGAGTTGGTTTCCTCTTCCGAAAACCCAAAGTTTTCTAGATCAATACCTCTCCATTCGACTTCTAAGCGGTCTGCAGTAGACGTATCCACACCACACAAGAAAAACCTGAAGCTTACAAACAGTCTCCTTTTCAAACCATCATTTCCAAACCGGAGAAGCAGCAGTCCACGAAGAAGCGCCGAATGGGACAACGTACAAGGCATCAGACTTCATACTCAAATCTTGAAGAGACACGGGCTAAAACGAGACTCAAGATGGAGAAGAAAACGAGGGATAAGGCCGTTTTTAAAAAGAAACCACGGAGAACTCCAAGTGACACATCAAGTGATGAGGACATCTCTCTAGTCCTTCTCATAGATAGTGATGAAGGAGACTCACCTTACGGATTCTGCAGCTTTAAATATTATTCAAAAGAATCTGCGCAAAATGGTGACTGGATCAGGTGCCAGATACGATCGTATATGGACTGTGGTACCATGAAGTGTGCGTTGGGGCAGTGGGAAAAAACAATTAAAATATGTAAAATGTTTGTGAAAACTAAACCTAAAATCAAGTTAACGGAATAGCACCACCCCTGAGCGGAATAACCCCTCATTTTTTTAGGTTTTAGCTTTTCACATTACTTGATTTAATATAAAATAATTGCCAACCGTACAAAATTTTCTTTTTCTGGCTACTGTTTTGAAAACTACAATAAATTAACTTAATATTATGCATTGTATGTTTTCCAGAAAAATGATTTTCGTTGTATTTATTGAGCTTAGATTGAAATAAGCGGAAAAGTCCAGCCCTAACCTATATAACCCAAAGAACAGTTGGGCTTAAACATTCCAAAGTTAGGGGGAAAAACCGTGAAGAATCGTTAGGATGTTTGCGGGAAAATAAGCTAATATCGAGAGTCGTAATGCAAATATGTTCCAAATGTAACGGTAAAATTGGATTAACAGAAAGCAAAACCGGGACATAACATGCTCTGAACACAAAAAACTCTGGACATAATCGGGAAAAATCCGGGGCAACCTGAATTTTCGTATCTTTTTAATTACATGTGCTTAAATTAAAAGTAAATAAGCTTCGCAAATACAGAGCACAATTTCGTTCAATGTGTTCAATTTAATGAATATGCAAAAAAAACTTACAACACAATAAATCACAATTTGAGGTTAACTATTGCTTCAAGGACATATAATAAGGTTAACATCGTATGGCTTCTATTTCATTTATATAAATTTATATAATTTTTCATTAATTTTTTAGACTACGCTTGCCTGTCTCAATCAAATTTTTATCATTTTTATTCATCTGAAAAAACTTGAAATTTCATATTTAATTTAGACACGCAAAATATAATGGTATTGATTGTTTTAACGTCAAGACAGTTTCGTTTGTCAGATCATACAAAATTTATTTTTGAGACGTTCATTCTACATGTGCATTATGTGCCAGAAACACAAAACAAAAGTCACATAATTTCTAGAATTTATATGCCGAAAAATAGGATTACCACCGATCGTGATAAGATTTAACGAAAAATTTTCTTATTTTTCCAAGTAATGTGATTACGACAAAACACATCAATGAAATATTTGTGACGAGGAAATTTTGTAAAAACAGAAACAAATGGTTGTGCCGAAAAAAATTTATCAGGAATACGGGAAGGTCCCGGAATTTCCTGGACGTCTGGTCACCCAAGTGTACCATGAACAGGGTCCGCAAATAAGCATTAGGATGTATGCGGGGAAACAAATGAACATTCGGAAAAATAATCCAATGTTGGAAAGAGACATGTCACCGACTATGAACAATGTCCGCGACTAATTATTAGGTGTTTTCGGGGGAAAAAACGAAGGACGAGGATCGTTGTGCTTAAATATTCTAAAGGTAGGGAGAGAAGTGGCACCGACAATGGACTGTGTCCGCGAAGAATCATTAGGATGTTTGCGCGGAAACAAATGAACATCATTAATCGCAATGCAGATACATTCCAAGTCTAGGGGTTAAAATTCGTAACAACATTGAAAAGTGTCCGCGACAAAGCATTTGGCAGTTTCCTGGAAAACAAATGAACATCGAGATCCGCATTGCAGATGTGTGTGTGCGCGTGTGTGTGTTCCAAAGGTAGGGAGAGAAGGGGCACTGACAATGAAAAGTAACCACGACGAATCATTGGGATCCATAGGTAGGGTGAGAAGTGGCACCGACAGTGAACTGTGTCCGCGGCGAAGCATTAGGATGTTTGCGGGGAAAAAATCTTACAATTAGAGAATCGATGTGCTTAAATATGCCAAAGGTAGGGACAGATGAGGCAGCGAAAATGAACTATTTCCGCGACGGTGAGCGATCTTTTCGTCCCCGGTCTGTTCGCACCCTGTCTTTTCGCCTTTGGGACATGTCGCCGCCGGTCTTTACCCCTCCGGTCTTTTCTCCCCCGGGGCATTTCATTCACGATGAATATTTGAGGAAAAACTTTGCTTTCATTTAAATAAGATCAATAGTTTTAATAGTCATTGAAATTAAAAATAATAACAATTATCATAATAACACACCTATAGTATGTGCAATTACTAGTATAAACAGTTGAACGGGGAATGCGTACCGCCAGAACCCGAAAACAATTTAAAAAGTAATTTGTACCGAAAGTAGTATAAACAATTGAACCGCTAAAAAGCTCCGCTATTAGCATAAAAATTTGAATGCGTAAACTGTACCGAATGAAGTATAAATAACTGAATTAGTTGTTGTGTCGCATCTATTTGAACTCCACCCAGCTATATTTTCATTATTGTGTTTGTTATTTTTTATATCTTACTTTCAGTATAACTTACTAGTTCAATTGCTGGTTTTAATGGCAGTACAATTTACCCGTTCGATTGTTTATACTCCTGTCGGTATGATTTACCATTTTAAATGATTATTTTATTGAGAGTACAATTTACCCGTTCAATTGTTTATATGTATGGCGCTACACATTACCTGCTCAACTGTTTATAATAATAGCTGTGCTTTTTACGCGTCCAATTGTTTCTACTACTGTCGGTACAAATTACCTATTCAACTGTATATTTTATAGCGGAACTTATTACCTGTTCAATTGCTTATATTAATCTCGGTACAACATATCAGTTTATTTGCTGTTTTCAACAGGTAATCTCCATTTATTTTTGAGAATTCGCACAAAAACAACAAACACTACCATGGGCGGCCCGAGGAATTTTGGCGCCCAGGCGAGGTAGCACACACGAACCCCCTCCCCTACGTTAATATTTGTTGAGATATTTAAAAAGTGCATGTTAATTTATTCATCGCTCTGTAAAAATTATTTATAATAAAAAATCAAAATGGTGCTAATTACAGTTACTACCAAACAAAGGATGTCACTCGAAACGTGAATCCTTGCAAATACCAAATTACGAGAAATATGCCATACGTCGCGATCTTCTGAATTAATATGAATTATTACGACCAGTTGAACTATGTAACGAACGGGGTCGTGGTAAACGCCAAGCAAATAGATACGTATCGTGCGGGGCGAATTATCTTGAATCTCTCTGAAGATAGACCGATCGTGGCGCGTGAATCTTCATATCCTCTAAAAGGGGACCGTGCTAAATTATGGCTAACGATTCATTACGCAAATCGATGGAGGTATTGGTGATTTTAAGTGTTCTTCAAATCACAGCGAACAAATATTTTCCATGGTTTATGCATGCGTCGTCCCACGACATCTATTGTAGGTGAACGCCACTAATGACGGCCGCCTCGTATCCAAAATGCGCATTTTTCATGACCTTCCAACGGCCATTGAAATCATTCGAATAAGCAGAGACATATTTTCCTGTTAAATTTTAAGTGGTTATTTTGTGAATACAGTGTATATTGCGAAGTAAGAGACGTCTTTCCTTTAACGTGTTACTTAAGTCAGGCGTGTCAAATTCTTTGGGGTACATAAACCTATTAACATGAAAGATATTATAGAAAGGCCGAATTAGGATCATAGACAACTAAGCGTCTGGATCATAATTTTGATATTAAAAGGTAATAGAATACGTAGAAAACGTACTGTAATAACATAAAAATTGGAATAAAAACTTTCTCCTTTTCAGGAAGTATTTTTAAAAGACAAAAGGCTATTTTTGTACAATAATCAGAATTAGGGCAGCGAAAAGTCAAAGAAAGTGCCGCATACCTGCGTTAATCCCTTAACTCTAGGATGAATACGTGGAGTACATATGCCCCAAAAATTAGTCTATTTTCAAAGTTCCTAATGATATCAATCTATGGTCTTAGATATGTCTCAGGTGTCTCCTTTATGACTGAAACCCAGTCTTTTCAAGAGATAATCTCCATTTGTTTTTGAGAATTTGCACAAAACAACAAACACTACCAGGGGCGGCCCGAGGAATTTTGGTGCCCCGGCGAGATAGCACTCAGCAATTATTGATAATAAAAAATCAAAAGCAATTCCATCAAGATTCTAGTCTGTTCCTCGATATAAATTGATATCCAATATTTATTCACTTGCAGGTAATGTATAGATAAATGATCGGAATAGCGTCCCCAAAACTTTTGTGCCCCGGGCAGCCGCCAGGCTCGCTCGTAGCTCGGGCCGGCCCTGAACACTACACATAAGTGGGTTGCTTTCATTCGACATGTTTTCATAATTTTTCATGTGTTTAGCTATGAATTATATGTTTTATAGGCTAATAATACCTTGAATGAAATTTCGATAAAAAATATAAATTCCGTACATGACTGCATCGACCACACACGCCGAAATTGTTTTTTATTTCTGGGCTAAATAATTTCACACGGTCGATCCGCAACTATCATGTTAAATATCATTCCCCGCCCACTTCAAACTATAAAGAATGGAATTCAATAGACTCTACTGAGAGTACTAAACAATACACAGGCGTCATTGACGAAACAACGAAAAAGAAGCCGAAGATAATCCCTTTTTGTAATCAATGGAGTCGATTTCATTGATAAAAAATTAAAAACCAAATCTTTAAATGGCAGAAGAAAGATGATATTTTTCCATATAATGCAAGATCAGGGGCGTGGCAGCCCTAAACGTGTATGAATTTGATTATTCAGAAGTAGGCGTGGTTTGAAAGTAAAAAGTAAGAGAATACGTCTGTTTTTGTAAAACATTCAATACAATCGTTATCAAACAAACGTGTTAATATCTACGATGGCCAAGAGCTATCCTGGAAGATATAAAAATGTCTATCACTGCAGAAGAAACCGAAATCGTTCAGAAGCCTAAGCCAGGTAGAAGACGACGCCCAGTTTCAGCAGCGAAGAGAAGAAATGTAAAAGGAATTGGTCAAAATATCACCTGTAAATATATAGAGAACTTTGTGTGTTTCTGCTTGTAAATACGCGTGTGCGTTTGCAAGATGTATTTATTATTTTTGATTTCAAAACAAATTTATTAGAAAAATCGTACGACTTCGCTAGTGGGTCCTTTTTACTCCACGTATGTAAATATGTGCATACACTGAACCATGAATCTTAGGGTTTAATAGACTAATCGCCACAAAACAGATGTGCGCTAACTGCGGGCAGCGACCCATGTATGGGTACCGCTAAATATTTTCCAAGGGTCGAAAACAAAGGGGAAAATATTTCAAATATTATATGCTAGTATTTCTATTGCTGCGAGCAAACAGAAACTTTCGAAGTGTAAGTATTTTTCACATATCATGGAATAGTCACCTCTTCGCGCATGCGAAAAATTTTTTGCATGTATTTGCTATTTAAGAGTGAAGTAAAATCTTGCATTACGAAGGCAAAAGCAACATTCATAACTCTGGTCTCTTAAGATGGTCTTAGGATACACCCAGCTCTGTATATATGTAAATAATTCAGTTATGAACTATCAGTTTCTTTAATTTAAATCATCAAAAGTTCACATAATCTTCATAACTCGCATTTACTCACATCTTGCATTCCCGGTTGTCAATTAAATTGTTATTTTGTTCATATTCTCTGAGTCAAAAACTTTATAGCGGGAGGTATACGGCCAAATAACAAAGTTAGCCGCATTGTTATAAACAATTTATAAAATTAACACTTCGATTTCAACATAATTTTATTTCAGATTTTCAATAGCTCAATCGAAAGTTGCTGCAAACGGCTCGCAGCGAGCCGTTAAAAATTTCTGAAACACGGCGAGCCGGTTGTTGAAGGTACCTTTCTCGTTAACCTTTTTGTTAACATTTTGCCAACCCATACGTTTTCTAAAGCGCTGCGGTTTTTCCGTCACCTAAACCACTTCAAACGTTTTAGCAGGCTAACGACATGTAACCGCCCTCTCGTCTCGTTGTTGGCGTTCACGTTCCCGTTCGATCGTTAACTTGTTGAAATGAAAGAGAAATGAAAGAAAAAAGACTGAGAAATGTCAGAGAAATGACAGAGACAAGAGAGAGAAATGGCAGAGAAGGGCCCTCGCAATGTGCGAGGCCACCCTTTGTATGAGTGAGGCATCGCTCAACGGCGAGAAATTCACCGATGACCTGAATTAAATGGATAACTTCGGTTTTTCCTTCCCAAGGACTTCTCGTAAGTGACGCCTTGAGTCACAGGCTAAATATGAGTTAGTGCAGTAAAACCTGGAATAATTGGCGAGGTGGAGGAGTACGGATTACCCGGTTGTTCATCATTCTCCTCCTACACCTATCTAGATCTACAATTGGAATTTTCCTGTTTAAATATTTTAAGATTGTTAAAACGTAATTAAATTAATTGAAACTTAAATATTACATTACTTCTTTGTAAATTTTTAAGTTTCTTAGAATATGCGGCATATAATTTATCGATTAAAGACTACGCCATAGAATAAAAATTTTATTCTCCTGAGTGACGAAACTTTAAAGTTATCTTAAAATATTGATTTAAAATTAAAACGACCTTATTGTATTTTTGTATTAAAACTTGCGAATCCTGTTTTAAAATCGTGATAAAAGAGCTTTCCCTCATTCTGCTCGCCTCTTCATTTCGCGGCATAAAATACCATTTTAAAAATTTTAGTTCTTTCTATTTCACCTCACTCCTCCTCTCCTATTTCCCATTTAAAAGTATTTTACTAGTTTCCATTGTATCAGAATTTCTCCTTGCTACAAATCTTGAAAAATGCCCGTTTTTTCTGTCAAAAATCAATCAGCTCCGTTCTTCAAAAAAATACAATTATTACTTTCAGACGCACAACTGTCCAAGTCCCATGTTTATATCATATTTCTAACTAATTTAATAAAGCAATGTTGTGGATCTAAATCGCGACACAATTTTTGTTATGGTAAATTTTTTATATTTTGAAAAATCAATTACTTCATAATTATTTCACATTTAAAGGTTTTCCTGATGCTTTCGCAAGCCAAGTCTCAGATTCTCACCTATCCCGGTGTATCACACCGGTATGACCAGCGCACGCATGCTGGTACATTATAAAGTTAATAAAGACAGTCTCCGACTAACATATTAAATTTGTTCCGCGAATCCTAACGTAAGTCGAAAATTACGTTAGTCGGAAATACTCTTACACATGCGTTCATGTACGTTTGACTAGTTATTAAAATGCACGCTTGCGTATCCTAATTTAGGTGCGTTCGGATATTTATTATAATTCATTTTTATAATTATTGTGCACTTATATTTTCGTGGAAATTACGTACCCAAAATTTCAATTAATCTTAGAAATAAGTTCAGATGCTCCAAAACTATTGTATTTTCTCATATAAAAGCATTGCACTCGTTGCTACGCTAATACAAAAATTTCATAAACAATTTTCTTGAAATTACGTATTAATAATTTCGTAAAATGCTGGTATATACCATCAAATACAAATTAATATAGCACGATAAACGCCAACACATGAGGCAACGGGAATGCGTACACTCAGGCAATGAATCGCAATCGAAGGGTTGGCCGCCATAATATAGAAATTATTTTTTTATAATTATACAATATATTATATACATGTAATTTATTATACTTATATTATACCTAGCACTAACGCATCCTTACGCACACTCTCAGGTCAGTGGCGTAGCTAGATTCTCTTTCACCCAGGGGCAAGTCAGTTAGATGCACGCCCTTGCACTCCCCATTGCTCCCTGGGGGAATATAATGGAAACCCAAGCATGCTATACAAGCATTCCCAAAAGTCATATGTGCAGCTGTATAATACATTTCGTGCAGTTGCCAGTTCTTATCTTTCAATTAGGTAATACATGAATCATGAATTCCATGAATAAATTATCCTCTTTATCGCGGGTTAGGTATCTCAGAATCTGAACCTGAACCAGCCCAATGACCTAATTAGTTAAATCGTTTCTCGCGGCATCCACATGATATCACCTTCTTGGTGGATGTCAGGATATCTGTACCGCGGGAATCCAATGTACATCCCTATATATATATATATATATATATATATATATATATATATATATATATATAGCACTGGTGGTGTAGTGGTTAGCGTGTCGGCTTTCTATTGCAAAGTTCGGGGGAGGTTGATGGAGGTTTTATTTAAAAAAAAACTATCATCAGTGCCTGACAGTAGGCAGCAGTACTGTCAGTATGGTATAGAGCCGAAAGCAAATGATGTTGGTTGGGTCTATATCCAATGCACCTGTAGGCGTGATCAGGACGATTTGAACGGCTACAGTACTGCGATGTGGAAAGCAAGAGGGAAACTACCACATTACAATCCCTAGTAAAGATTATATGGTTGGACAATATGAGTTCTCTCGAGGTAAAACAATCCGGAGGTAAAATAGTCCCCCAATCGGATCTCCGGGCGGGGACTGCCTTGAGAAAAACATTTGTCGAAAGGAAATTACGAATAGGGACTTGGAACGTAAGAACTATGAGAAAGGCAGGAAAGCTAGAGAACTTGAAAGAAGAAATGAGAAGAAATAGATTTGACATTATAGGGATAAGCGACACTAGATGGGAGGGAGAAGGACAGTTCGACTCGGAAGAATTCACGGTAGTTTATTCTGGAGGAAATAGTGGGGAAAGGGGAGTAGCTCTGGTACTTAGGAAAGATATGATGAAAAGCGTGACAAAGATAATAGCAACGAACGATAGACTGATGGCAATAAAGCTAAAAGCAGTCCCAGTAGACATGCTGATAATCCAGGTATATATGCCAACGTCAGCTTATGACGATGAAGAAATAGATGAGATCTATGAGCAAATTAATGAAATTTACGAAGAAGACGGAAGAGGAAAGGTAAACTGCATAATAATGGGAGATTGGAACAGCATAGTCGGAGAAGGACAGGAAGAAAATGTTGTCGGACAATATGGACTTGGGTAGAGAAATCGAGGAGGGGAGAAACTCGTAGAATTCTGCATCAATAATGACCTTGTAGTGACTAATACATGGTTCAAAAACCATAAACGAAGGTTATACACATGGAAAAGCCCAGGAGATAGAATGAGATGCCAAATAGATTACATCCTTGTAAAACAAAGATTCAGGAACAGCATAAAGAACGCCAAGGCATTGCAAGGAGCAGACATTGATTCAGATCACAGCCTTCTAATACTTGACGTGAGTACAAAGCTCAAACAAATAAGAAAAACGAGAAGAGAAAGACAGACCTGGGACCTAGAAAAACTGAAAGAAAGGCAGGATGTAGTCAGCATGAAGTTGGAAGATAACCTAAGAAAGTTTGAAAACAAACCGAAGACCGTTGATATAGAATGGGATGAAATTAAAACCAGTATCAAGGATACCTTGGATAAAGAGATTGGGAAACAGGAGAAGAAAATCAGAAAACCATGGATCACGAAGGAAATGCTGGAGAAAATGGATGAGAGACGAAAATGGAAAAACGTTAACAGTGAAGAAGGTAGAGCCAACTATAGGCGTATAAACAATGAGTTGAGAAGGGTAACAGATAAAGCCAGAGAAAATTGGATAAAAGGAAAATGTGATGAAATAGAACAAATGGAGAAGTTAGGACGGTACGATATGATGTACGCTAGGGCACTGGAATTAGAAGATAAGAAGTCTAATGGAATTTGTGGTAAAGGAATTATGAATACGGATGGGAAGATTGTCTCAGAAACAAAGGATGTAGAAAAGGTATGGGAAGAATACATTAAGGAATTATACAGCAAACAGGCAGGAGCGGCAAAAATTGAACTGGAAAATGAGGAAAACATTGAAGAAGACAACTTAGGACCAAGTATTATGGAGAGCGAAGTAGAAAAGGCGATAGTGGAACTAAAGAAGGGGAAAGCCACGGGCAGCGATGGAATACCGGCTGAGATACTTAAAGTCATAGGATCAGAAGGACTAAAAGCGATCACGAAATTAATTAATAAGATTTACGACACGGGAGAGTGGCCTCAGGATTTCCTAGAAGTAACAATGATCCCTCTAAAGAAGAAGCCAAAGGCAATGCAGTGTAAAGATTACAGAACTATAAGCCTTCTGTCACACACATCGAAGATCATCACGAGGATTCTTAATGAAAGGCTGGAGAAAAAGGCAGAAGAAATAATAGGGGAGGATCAATTCGGTTTCAGAAAAGGACGAGGAACTAGAGATGCTATAGGTGTAGTTAGAATCATATCAGAAAGGGCAATAGAATACAGTCAAGATATCTGCGCATGTTTCGTAGACTGGCAGAAGGCCTTTGATAGAGTAAATTGGGTAAAGTTGATGAAGATATTAAAGGATATAGGTGTAGACTGGAAAGACAGGAGACTGATTAGGAATCTATATGAGAATCAAGTTGTAAAGGTCAGGTTTGAGAATGTGGACACCTGCGGAATAAATATCGGTAGAGGAGTAAGACAAGGCTGCTGCCTATCGCCAACCCTATTCAATATATATGGAGAAAGTCTAATGCAAGAAGCTTTAGAAGGCACAGGGGATTTCAAAATTGGAGGAAGGGTTATAAGAACAGTAAAATACGCAGATGATCAAGTACTTCTAGCAAGAAAGGAAGAGGAGCTACAAAAAATGATAAATAGACTAGTGATAACAGGTAGAAAATACGGTATGGAAATAAATACAGAAAAATCCAAGGTCATTCGAATATCGGGTAAAGAAGAGAATCTGAACATAACTATTGGGGGAAAGCCATTAGAACAAGTTTCAGAATATAAATACCTTGGAAGTATCATAACACGAGAGGCAAAATGTACGGATGACATCAGAACTAGAATAGGAAAAGCAAAAGCGGCTTTCAGGAGAAAGAAACAACTACTTACAGGGAATATAAGGGAAGATATCCGCAAGAAGTTGATAAAATGCTACGTATGGAGTATAGCATTGTATGGACGCTAAGGAAAAATGACATCAAATACTTGGAAAGCTTTGAAATGTGGACTTGGAGGAGAATGCTGAAGATAAAATGGACAGATAGGATGAAAAACGATGAAGTGCTACGAAGAATAGGAGAGAAGCGAATGATTATACATACTATCAGGAAGAGGAAGGCTAACTGGGTTGGACATTACCTGTGGAGAGAGAGTATGATTAAAGACGTGTTAGAAGGAAAACTAGATGGGAAAAGGGAAAGAGGTAGGAAATGGTTTCAGCTGATAGACAATTTGAAAGTGAGAGTTATCAAGATATAAAGATATAAAGGTTGCCGTATCATAAATGTATCGTGGACTATATATATATATATTTTTTATATACAGAAACGTTAATTTTCGGTCCAAATGTTTGCGCCCCATCAGCCCTGCGTCCGGGGGCAACTATCCCTCTCTTCTCCCCACTCGCTACGCCAGTGCCTCAAGCACAAATACAATGACAGTAAATTCTGATGTAGGAGCCGCGAACCATATGCCTGTTGATTTTTGGATCCTGATACATAAAAATTTGCGCACCCCTGGTATATAGGCCGCGTGGCGAGGAGAGCGCCTGTAAGCTTTCCTCGAAGAAAATTCTCGGTGGACAAAGCTTACGCGGACGCGATCACTTCGCGCGCTGCAATTCGGACTATCGACATCTACCGCGCTTTTTCCAACTCCGTAGTCACCGTACGAATCTTCGTGGACGCCTTCTCAGAATTGAAAGTTGGGCACAATTTACCTACGGTAAATATTACCTTGCGAATAATATATCCCAAATTAAATATATATGTGGTTATTCAACTTCGTACTTTAAATGTATTGCTTATCGATTTGAAAACGGGTATATTTCTTTAAAAAATGTTGGTATTTTTTATAAGCGAAACGTGTGTGTGAAAAAGGGAGAATGCCCACTTTTATAATAAAAGATATTTTTATTAATTACGATAGACATGAAACAAATGGAATTGTTGCTAAATGTGCATATCTAGATTATACCACAAGATAATTATCGAGTTCGTCTTATGGCTGAAAACAAATGCCAGAATAAGCACCCAAGCATCAAAAACTGGAAAAAGACGTACGTGTCTTAGGTATCTCCAATTACCAGAACAAGGTAGCTTTTTATGAACTTATTATGGCCTTAGACCAGAGCTCTTCAAGTTTTTTTGTTGACCCTCAGACTGCGATTTTATTTTTAACCCGAAAATATATTCCCTCCTTATATGATACCTCAGAATCTCTTGTTAACTTCCGATTTAAACTCTAATCTGGCCCACCTAAGCATTGGCAACTTCGAAAGCGGCCCGCTTAAGTATCCGCAAACACCAATGTTGCTCACCAGGTAAAAAATGTCACCAATCTCTGGGTTAGAGGAAATTTGTTTCCAGTTACAGGGTTCAAAAGATTCGTAAGGGTTCATCTCCGCGCACTATGAATGAGCCCATAATCATTGCCAGTGACATCTTGTGGCACTACTTTCAATACGTTTCCCTCCATATTTAAAAACTACACATTACAGGCTACAAATATAACTAGGGATATTATATTTCCGTCATTATTCAAATAGGTATAAAAACAAAATCAGGGCTTAATTAATGAATTTTAAAAAAAAAACATAAAATAGAATGAATGAAATTTTCTCACTAAATTCGTTGCGCTAAAACTATTAGAAACGCGATAATTTCTCAAAAACACGGAAACGAGATTTTATTGCCATTCCAGGCTCGAGAAGTAATAAATTGAGCTTTCAGAGGTCGGAATGTAAGATTCAGAATAAGAGATTCCTAAATCGTGAGATAATGCCTTTAAATTGATTAAGACATGCGGTTCAAATAGTATCGTTCAATAAAGTATCTAGGTAGGTCTCTTGATAAGTTTAGTCAGTGATACAACGGAGGATCCACCCTCGCAATTGCTTCCGCGATCGTTTTACAAATTGTTGACCTAATGAAAAAGGCTGGAATCCGATGGATAAACTATAAATAGTGAAATGGAATGAAAACGTTAAGTAAAACAGATACCCGCTTCGGCTGCAAACCGCCGCTGATGACGACTGCATGCTGGCGGATATGAACATTTGTTTTTTTAAAGATTTTTAAAGGCTATTAAAACTACAGAGTTGAATCACTTAAATTTAACCGGCCTAAATAATTTTTTGCATGAAAATACAGTTTTTTTTAACAAACGAAAACTTTTACTTTCCACACTGGTAATTGTCAAGGTTTTCCTTTGTAATAAAAATTTGCATTTTTATAAAAATAAATATACAATGAAATCCCAACAAGTATTGCCTTGAAATAACGATAGTAAAATGCAGAATCATTAAAAATTAAAGAAGATCCAAATTAAGGAGAGTGAAACGCTAGAGTTAGGCCCTTAACACATATATTGTATATCTAAGAAAGCATTAAGAACTGCGTTGTTCTTAGGGATCCAAATATGCACAAAAGTATAGAGAAATACAGTGTCCCTGCACGTCGTAATAACATATCCTACATTCTAATGAAACTTGACGCGTAATTCCGTAATTCTTCAAATGTAAACCATTTGTAAAGACCTTTTTTCGGCGTATGCTGAAAATATATTAACTTCAAACACTTTCGCACATTATATCACCACTTAAAATAACGGTTGCCATATCTTAAAATTATCGTACTAGCGACGGTTGGAATTTCGAACTCTTCGGAAAAGTCTAGATCGATCGAAGATATAAATATGATTATTTCTCCTTCAAAAACAAGTGCGGCGGAAATGCAGAGTGGCATGTTTTGATCCCTCGAAAAAAATCTCATAAAAACGATATATAAAAATATATCGGAGAGTAGTTCTATCTCGCATCCATGATTATCAGTGTTTCTCAAAACGCGTAAAGGTAACAGAATTGGTCGGAACATTCGACATCAGTAAATCGACACTTTTGAAGGTATTATCTATTTAATGTATCAAATAGCGCATAAGAGATAAAGAGCTTGGGTTACCGTGCATGGAGGTAGAAATTTTCCGATCACTTGGAGCCAAGGCCGGATTAGGAGACCCATGGGCCCAACGCACGCCACCATTAAGGCCCCGCCCAAATTTTAAATATGCAACTAGCAATAGATTATTGCATATTTCCTCAACCATAACCGTCAATATGTATAAAGTCAAAAATTACTGAAGGGTTGTGATCTGCGCGGCAATAATTGGAAAGGGTTTCGTCGAGACGAGATGAGATAGGATCGGCGACCTGTGGGCTACATTGTTCTCCGGACACCACGCACTTCCGTGTTTTGCGTACCGCTTAATCCGGCCCTGGGTGGACCATGAAGAATGTCCGCGAAGAATCATTAGCATACACAGTTCTAAAATATTTCAAGGGTAGGGAGAAAAGTAGCACCGATAATGAAGAGTGTCCGTGACGAAGTATTAATATGTTTGAGGGGAAACAAGATAACATCGAGATTCGCCCTGCAAATATTTTCCAGATGCAGGAAGACAAGTGGCACCGACCATGAAAAATGTCAGACACAAATCATTAGGATGTTGCGGGGAAAGAATTGAGCATCGAGAATTGCGGTGCTAAATTATTTCAAAAGTAGGAGGAAATGTGGCGCTGACCATGCACAGTGTCCGCTACGACTCATCAGGATGTTTGTGGTAAAACTAAAAAACATCGAGAAACAGCGCAAAAATATTGCAAACTTAAGAAGAGAAGCTGCGCCGTTTATGAACAGGTCGCGCGATGAAACATATGGATGTTTGCGGGGAAAATAATTAATATCGACAATCGCAATGCAAATATATTCCTAAGGAAGAAGAAAAAGTGGCAGCGTGCCAGAAATTATGTCCGCAAAGAAGCATTAAGATGTTTGCCGGCAAAAAATGGACATCGAGAAACGATGTGAAAAATTATTCCAAACGTATGGGAAAAAGCGGCGACGAACATGAACAGTGTCCGAGACCATGCATTAGGATGTATGAGGAGAAAAAACGAAGATCGAGGAACGCAGTGCAAATATATTCCACAAATAGGGAGAGAAGTGGGGCCGAACAGAGACAGTGCCCGCAAAGATTCATCAGGATGTTTAAGGGGAAACTAATTAACTGCGAGAAACGATGTGCTAATATATTCGAGAGGTCGGTGGATAAGTGGCACCAAACATGAAAAATGTCCGAGACGAAGTCTTGGGCTGTTTGCGGGGAAGAAAAGAACATCGAATATCGCAATGTGGAATTATTTGAAACGTGCGCAGAGAAGTGACACCGATGATGAACAATGTCCACGACGAATCATTAATATGTTTGCGGGAAAACAAGTGAACCACGGGAATCACTCTACTTAAGGATTCCAAAGGTAGTGGAAAAGTGGTTCCGTAAATGAACAGTGTCCGCAACGAATAATAAGGATTTTTTCCGAGAAACAAATGAACATCGAGAAACGAAGTGCAAAAATATTCCAATAGTAGTGGGGAAAGTAAATCCTATAATGAATAATATCCGCGACGAAGAAGGCGATGGTTGCTGGGAAACAAATGAACATCGAGAAACGAAGTGCATAAAATTCAAAAAGTAGGGAAATGAGTTGCACCTATCTTGAACAGTATCCGAGATGAATCATTCAGGGCGCATCCGGGAAAAAAATGAACATCGAGAATCGCATTTAAAAAATATTCCAACGGTAGGGGAAAATGTGGCACAATAACAATGATAATGATCGAGAATCGCAGTGCCAAATACTCGAAAGGTAGGGAGAGAAGTGCCACCAAAGATGAACACTGTCCGCGACGAATCATTTTGATGTTAGCGAGGAAGCAAATGAACAACAAGCATCGCACTTTAGATATGTACCGTAGATAAAGGGTAAAGTGGCACCGACCATGTAGGTATAATGTCCGCGACAAATCATTGGCATATCGTGGGTAAACAAATGAAGAACGAGGTCGCAGTGCAAAATTATTCCAAAAGTAGGAAGAGAAGTAGCAATGAAAATGCTTAGTGTCCCCGACGGATCACTAGGGTATTTAAGGGAAATAAAAAAATATCTAGAATCGCAATGCAAATATAATCCAAAGATAGGAGTAAAAGCGGTTCTTACAATGAACATTGTCCCGCGATGAATTATTTTGGTGTTAGAGGGTAAACAAATGAACATCGAGAATTGCAGTGCAAAAACATACCAAAGGCATGCAGAGAAGTGGCACTGACCATGAACTGTGTCAGCGACGAAACATTACTATATTTGCGGAGAATCATATTAACATCGAGAATCGCTCTACTTAAATATTTCAAAGGGAAGGGGAAAAGTGGCACCGTACATAAACAGTGTCCTTGACAAATCATTAGACTATTTGCGAAGAATAAAATGAAAATCAAGAATCGCAGTCCCAATTTTTCCAAAGGTAAGTAACTAACTGTCACCAGAACGATATCTGTGACGAAACATTATGATCATTGCGGGGAAACAAAGTAACGTCGAGAATCGCAATGCAAATATATTGCTAAGTTTGGGGTAAATATGGCTCAGACAATGAACAATGTACTCCAAGAAGCATTAAGATATTTGCGGGAAAACGAATAAACATCAGAATCGATGTAAGAATGTACCGAAGGTGGGAGAAAAAGTGCCACCGAGCATGCATACGGTCCGTGGCGAATCATTGCACTGTTTGTGAGAAAACAGATGAACATCGAGAAACGAATTGCTTGAATAATGTTAAAGGAAAAGGTGCCACCATACTAAGGACAGTGACCGTGATAAAGCATAGGGCTATTTGTAAGTCGAGCAGCATTTGTGTGTGCTAACAAGGGAGCAAGAAGACATCCTTGGGACAAAGAAGAAATGTGTACAGGCAAAGATTCATGAAGACAAATCCCGAAACTACAACTTATTTTTAGTGTGGATGAGACAGGACTTCCGATCAACAACACTTCCCCTAAAACAGTCGCCACAAAAGGAGCTGAAAAAATTGTTAAACTGACTACCGTGGAAAGGGGTGAGAACTGAGTGTAGTTGCATGTTCTAGAGCAAGCGGTGTGTTCATTCCTCCCTTTGTTATTTTCAAGGGTGTTAGATTCAAGGAGATATACAAACAAAAGTTGCCCGCAGGATCTGAAGTCTCAATGACTCACTCTGGTTACATCAATCACGATATTTTTCTTAAATGGCTTCAGCATTTTCAGAAGCACCGATCACCAGGAGGCCTTCTGATCTTCGTTGGACATGCTTATCATTCCTCTCATAAATGTCTGGACTACAGCCGAGACAATAATATTGAAATGAACACACTTCTTGCACATCCACCCCAATGCTGCAATAACCAAATTTCATTTTGGAAAACATTTCTTTGGACCTTGGAAAAAAGGAGCAACAGTTGGTAACGATGTGAAAGTGTTTAAGTGCAGAGGTATATTTCCTTTTAACAATTCCGCTATTATTGAGGACAACTTTCTTCCCTCCCAACACATTCAACCAGTTACAACCGATTCCATACAGCCATATTCTCCAGATCAGGAGTTGGTTTCCTCTTCCGAAAACCCAAAGTTTTCTAGATCAATGCTTTTCCATTCGACTTCTAAGCGGTCTGCAGTAGACGTATCCACACCACACAAGAAAAACCTGAAGCTTACAAACAGTCTCCTTTTCAAACCATCATTTCCAAACCGGAGAAGCAGCAGTCCACGAAGAAGCGCCTAATGGGACAACGTACAAGGCATCCGACTTCATACTCAAATCTTGAAGAGACACGGGCTAAAACGAGACTCAAGATGGAGAAGAAAACGAGGGATAAGGCCGTTTTTAAAAAGAAACCACGGAGAACTCCAAGTGACACATCAAGTGATGAGGACATCTCTCTAGTCCTTCTCATAGATAGTGATGAAGAAGACACACCGTGCGAATTCTGCAGCTTAAAATATTATTCAAAGCAATCTGCGCAAAATGGTGACTGGATCAGGTGCCAAATATGTGGACTGTGGTACAATGAAGTGTTTGTTGGGGTAGTGGAGAAAAAAAATTCTAATGTGGAAAATGTTTGTGAAAACTAAACCTAAAATCAATTTAACGGAATAGCACCACCCCTGAGCGGAATAGCCCCTCATTTTTAGCTTTTTGCTTTCACATTACTTGATTGAATATATTATAATTGCCAAACAGTACAAAATTATCTTTTTATGGCCACTGTGTTGAAAACTACAATAAATTAACTTATTATTATTCATTGTATGTTTTCCTGAAAAAATGTTTTTGTTTTTTTTTACTGACCGTAAATTGAAATGAGCGGAAAAGCCCCGCCCTACTTTATATAACCCAAAGAATAGTTGGGCGTAAACATTCCAAATTTAGGGGGAGAAATCCGTGAAGGGTCATTAGGATGTTTGCGGGAAAACAAACCATCAGTGAGAGTCGTCAGGTACATATATGTTCCAAATGTAACGGTAAAGTTGGATGAACAGAGTCCTCGACAAATCATTAGGATGTATGCGGGGGAAAATTCACATCGAGAATAACTGTGCTTAAATATTTTAAAGGTACGGAAAGAAGTAGCAACGACTATGAACATTATCCGCGACGAATAATTAGGATGTTTGCGGGGTAGCAAATGAACAGCGAGAATCGCAATGTGAATATATTCCCGAGGTAGCGTAAAAGTGGTCCCGACAATTAACAGTGTACTCGAAGAAGCAAAAAGGATGTATGTGGGGAAACAAATGAAAATGGAGAATGGCAGTGCAAATATATTCCAAGCGTAGGTAGAAAAGTGGCACCGACCATGACGCGATGAATAAATAGGATGAGATCGGTGAAACAAGTAAACATCGACAATCACATTGGAAATAAAATCCATAGGTAGGGGGAATGTGGCAGAGTACCATGAACAGAGCATTAGCATTATGATGATTGCGGATAAGAAATGTACATCGAGAGTCGCTGTGCTTAAATAATTCAAGGGTAGGTAGAGAAGTAGCACCAACTATGAATTGCGACCCCGACAAAGCATTAGGACGTCTGCGGGAAAACAAATGCACATCGAGAATAGCTGTGCTTAAATATTTTAAAGATAGGGAAAGAAAAGGAAACTACCAAGGACAGTATCCGCGACGAATCATTAGGTTTTTTGTGGGAAAACAAATGAACATCGAAAAAGGCAATATAAAAAATTCCAAATGTAGTGTAAAATTGGTTCCCTCAATGAAAAGTGTCCAAGCGGAAGAATTAGGAGGTTTTCGTGGATACATAAACATTTGCGCACCCCTGGTATATAGGCCGCGTGGCGAGGAGAGCGCCTGTAAGCTTTCCTCGAAGAAAATTCTCGGTGGACAAAGCTTACGCGGACGCGGTTCACTTCGCGCGCTGCAATTCGGACTATCGACATCTACCGCGCTTTTTCCAACTCCGTAGTCACCGTACGAATCTTCGTGGACGCCTTCTCAGAATTGAAAGTTGGGCACAATTTACCTACGGTAAATATTACCGTGCGAATAATATATCCCAAATTAAATATATATGTGGTTATTTAACTGCGTACTTTAAATGTATTGCTTATCGATTTGAAAACGGGTATATTTCTTTAAAAAATGTTGGTATTTTTTATAAGCGAAACGTGTGAGTGAAAAAGGGAGAATGCCCACTTTTATAATAAAAGATATTTTTATTAATTACGATAGACATGAAACAAATGGAATTGTTGCTAAACGTGCATATCTAGATTATACCACAATATAATTATCGAGTTCGCTTAATGGATGAAAACAAATGCCAGAATAAGCACCCAAGCATCAAAAACTGGAAAAAGACGTACGTGTCTAAGGTATCTCCAATTACCAGAACAAGGTAGCTTTTTATGAACTTATTATGGCCTAAGACCAGAGCTCTTCAAGTTTTTTTGTTGACCCTCAGACTGCGATTTTATTTTTAACCCGAAAATATATTCCCTGCTTATATGATACCTCAGAATCTCTTGTTAACTTCCGATTTAAACTCTAATCTGGCCCGCCTAAGCATTGGCAACTTCCAAAGTGGCCCGCTTAAGTATCCGCAAACACCAATGTTGCTCACCAGGTAAAAAATGTTGCCCATCTCTGGGTTAGAGGAAATTTGTTTCCAGTTACAGGGTTCAAAAGATTCGTAAGGGCTCATCTCCGCGCACTATGAATGAGCCCATAATCATTGCCAGTGACATCTTGTGGCACTACTTTCAATACGTTTCCCTCCATATTTAAAAACTACACATTACAGGCTACAAATATAACTAGGGATATTATATTTCCGTCACTATTCAAATAGGCATAAAAACAAAATCAGGGCTTAATTAATGAATTAAAAAAACATGAAATAGAATGAATAAAATTTTCTCACTAAATTCGTTGCGCTAAAACTATTAGAAACGCAATGATTTATCAAAAACACGGAAACGGGATACAATTTATCGTCGAGAATTGCAGTGCAAATATATTCCAAAGGCAAGTACAGAAGTGGCGACGATTATGAACAAAGTCTGCGACGAAACATAAGGTTGTTTTCGTGGAAACAAATAAATATCGAGAATCGCAATACAAATATATTCCACAGTTAGGGGAAAATGTGGCAATGTACCATATGGTTACCAGATTCTTAGAAAGCAAAACCGGGACATAACATGATCTGAACAGGAAAAACCCGGGACATAATCGGGAGAAATCCGGGACAACCTGAATTTTCGTATCTTTTTAATTACATGTATTTAAATTAAAAGTAAATATGCCTCGCAAATACAGAGCACAATTTTGTTCAATGTGTTAACAAAATATTTCAATTAAATGAATGTGTAAAAAAACTTACAACACAATATATCACAATTTAAGAGAAGAAGAACTATTGCTTTAACTATTGCTTTAAGGACAAGTAATAAAGTTAAATATATAAATATCATAGAAGATAAAATAACATCGTATGGCTTCTATTTCATTTATATAATTTTTCATTCATTTTTTAGACTACGCTTGCCTGTGTCATTCAAATTTTTATTATTTTTAATCATCGGAAAAAACTTGAAAATTCATATTTAATTTAAACACAAAATATAATGGTATTGATTGTTTTAACGTCAAGGCTGTTTCGTTTGTCTAATCAACAAAATTTATTTTTGAGACGTTCATTCTACATGTGCATTATGTGCCTGAAACACAAAACAAAAGCCACATAGTTTCTAGAATTTATATGCCGAAAATTAGGAATACCACCGATCGTGACAAGATTTAACGAACATTTTTTTTATTTTCCCATGTAATGTGATTACGATTAAACACATTAATGAAATATTTGTGGATAGGAGATTTTGTAAAAACAGAAACAAATGGTTGTGCCGAAAAAATTATCGGAAACGGGACGACATTTCAAAATCCGGGAATGTCCCGGAATTTCCAGGACGTCTGGTCACCCAAGTGTACCATGAACAGGGTCCGCAAAGAAGCATTAGGATGTATGCGGGGAAACAAATGAACACTCGGAACTGCAGTGAAAAAAATAATCCCAAAGGAAGTGAGGAAAGTGGTACGGACCATAAGCAGTGGCCACGACGAAACATTAGGATGTTAACGGGTAAAAATTGAACATCAAGAATCGCAGTGCAGAAATATTTCATATGTAAAAGAAAAAATGGCAGAGTAACATGAACAGTGTCCGCGACGTAGCATTAAAGGTGTTTGCGGGGAAACAGAGAAACATCGAGAATCGCAGTGCAAAAACATAGCAAAGATATGTAGAGAAGTGCCACCGACAATGAACACAGTCCGCAACGATGCATTAGGATTTTAAGGTGAAACAGATGAACATCATGAATCGCAGTGAAAATATATATTCCAAACATATTGGTATAAGTGGTTCCGACAATAAACAGTGTCAGCGACGAAGCATTAAGATTTCGGGGAAACAAATTATAATCAAGGATCGCAGTGCTGATACATTTTTTAGGTAGATAGTGAAGTGGCAGGTATCCTGAACACCGTAGGTCACGATTGATGAAAATGTTTGCGAGGAAACAGATGAATATCGAGAATCACAGTGCCTAAATATTCGAAACGAAAAAAGAGAAGTGGCACCGACCATAAACAGTGTCGGCGACGAATAATCTTGATATCTGTGGGGAAACAAATGAACATCGAGAAATGCAGTGCAAAAATATTCTAATGCTAGAGAGAGAAGTGGCACCGATTATGTACTGTGTCTGCGAAGAATAATTGCTTTGTGCGGGGAACAAATGAACATCGAGAATCGCAGTGCAAAACTATTCCCAAGATAGGGAGCGAGCTAGCATCTACCGTAAACAGTGTCCACGACGAATTATTAATACGTTCACTAGAAAACACTTAAACATTAGGAATCCCAATGCAAAAATATCCAATAGGTATGCAAAAGTGACAGCATAGAATGAAGTGTGTCCGCAACAAATCAATAGGATATTTGCGAGGAAACAAAGGAACATCGATTATTGCAATGAAAATATATTCCATAGGTAGGGAAAAAAGTAACGAAGTACCACAAGCATTTCCTACGACGAAGTATTACGACGTTTGCGACGAAACAAAAGAATGGTAGTGCAACTTTATTTCAAACGTAGGTAGCGAAGTGGCATGGACCATGAATAGTGTCAGCGATGAATCATAGGATGCCTGAGGGGAATAAAATAACCATCGCGAATCGCAGGGCAAGTATATACCACAGATAGGACAAACACAAAACAAAAGCCACATAATTTCTAGAATTTCAATGCCGAAAAATAGGAATATCACCGATCGTGATAAGATAACGAACATTTTTTTATTTTTCCAGGTAATGTGATTACGATAAAACACATTAATGAAATATTTGTGCCGAGAAGATTTTGTAAAAACAGAAACAAATGGTCGTCCCGAAAAATATTAATCGGGACAACAGAACGACATATCAAAATTCGGGAATGTCCCGGAATTTCCGGGACGTCTGGATAGGATATTTGCGAGGAAACAAATGAACATCGATTATTGCAATGAAAATATATTCCATAGGTTAAAAAAAAATGACGGAGTACGACGAACATTGTCTACGACGAAGTATCAGGTGGTTTGCGATGAAACAAATAAATATCGATAATGGTAGTGTAACTTTATTCCAAACGTAGGTAGCGAAGTGGCATGGACCATGAATAGTGTCAGCAATGAATCACAGGATGTCTGATGGGAATCATATGAACATCGCGAGTCGCAGGGCCAATATGTCCCAAAGATAGGGCGATAAATGTTCCCGACAATGAAGAGTGTCCGCGACAAATAATTTGGATGTATACGAAGAAATAAATGTACATCGAGAAATGCAGTGCTTAAATATACCAGAGGTAAGCATAGAAGTGGAATCGTCAATGAACAGTATCCGCAACGACTAATTAGGACGTTTGCGAAGAGAAAATTAACATCGTGAATCGCTGTCCTTAAATATTAAATAGTTAGTGATAAAAGTATCACCGACTATGAGTAGTTTACGCGACGAATCATTGAATATTGCGGGAAAACAAATAATCCTCGAGAATCGCTCTGAAAAAATAATCCAATGTTGGAGAGACACATGTCACCGCCTATAAACAATGTCCGCGACTAATCTTTAGGTGTTTTCGGGAAAAAAAAACGAAGGACGAGGATCGTTGTGCTTAAATATTCTAAAGGTAGGGAGAGAAGTGGCACCGACAATGGACTGTGTCCGCGAAGAATCATTAGGATGTTTGCGCGGAAACAAATGAACATCATTAATTGCAATGCAGATACATTCCAAGTCTAGGGGTTAAAATTCGTAACAATATTGAAAAGTGTCCACGACAAAGCATTTGGCAGTTTCCTGGAAAACAAATGAACATCGAGATCCGCATTGCAGATGTGTGTGTGTGGGTGTGTGTTTGTGTGTGTGTGCGCGTGTGTGTGTGTTCCAAAGGTAGGGAGAGAAGGGGCACTGACAATGAAAAGTAACCACGACGAATCATCGGGATCCATAGGTAGGGTGAGAAGTGGCACCGACAGTGAACTGTGTCCGCGGCGAAGCATTAGGATGTTTGCGGGGAAAAAATCTTACAATTAGAGAATCGATGTGCTTAAATATGCCAAAGGTAGGGACAGATGAGGCAGCGAAAATGAACTATTTCCGCGACGGTGAGCGATCTTTTCGTCCCCGGTCTGTTCGCACCCTGTCTTTTCGCCTTTGGGACATGTCGCCGCCGGTCTTTACCCCTCCGGTCTTTTCTCCCCCGGGGCATTTCATTCACGATGAATATTTGAGGAAAAACTTTGCTTTCATTTAAATAAGATCAATAGTTTTAATAGTCATTGAAATTAAAAATAATAACAATTATCATAATAACACACCTATAGTATGTGCAATTACTAGTATAAACAGTTGAACGGGGAATGCGTACCGCCAGAACCCGAAAACAATTTAAAAAGTAATTTGTACCGAAAGTAGTATAAACAATTGAACCGCTAAAAAGCTCCGCTATTAGCATAAAAATTTGAATGCGTAAACTGTACCGAATGAAGTATAAATAACTGAATTAGTTGTTGTGTCGCATCTATTTGAACTCCACCCAGCTATATTTTCATTATTGTGTTTGTTATTTTTTATATCTTACTTTCAGTATAACTTACTAGTTCAATTGCTTGTTTTAATGGCAGTACAATTTACCCGTTCGATTGTTTATACTCCTGTCGGTATGATTTACCATTTTAAATGATTATTTTATTGAGAGTACAATTTAACCGTTCAATTGTTTATATGTATGGCGCTACACATTACCTGTTCAACTGTTTATAATAATAGCTGTGCTTTTTACGCGTCCAATTGTTTCTACTACTGTCGGTACAAATTACCTATTCAAATGTATATTTTATAGCGGAACTTATTAGCTGTTCAATTGCTTATATTAATCTCGGTACAACATATCAGTTTATTTGCTGTTTTCAACAGGTAATCTCCATTTATTTTTGAGAATTAGCACAAAAACAACAAACACTACCATGGGCGGCCCGAGGAATTTTGGCGTCCAGGCGAGGTAGCACACACGAACCCCCTCCCCTACGTTAATATTTGTTGAGATATTTAAAAAGTGCATGTTAATTTATTCATCGCTCTGTAAAAATTATTTATAATAAAAAATCAAAATGGTGCTAATTACAGTTAGTACCAAACAAAGGATGTCACTCGAAACGTGAATCCTTGCAAATACCAAATTACGAGAAATATGCCATACGTCGCGATTTTCTGAATTAATATGAATTATTACGACCAGTTGAACTATGTAACGAACGGGGTCGTGGTAAACGCCAAGCAAATAGATACGTATCGTGCGGCGCGAATTATCTTGAATCTCTCTGAAGATAGACCGATCGTGGCGCGTGAATCTTCATATCCTCTAAAAGGGGACCGTGCTAAATTATGGCTAACGATTCATTACGCAAATCGATGGAGGTATTGCTGATTTTAAGTGTTCTTCAAATCACAGCGAACAAATATTTTCCATGGTTTATGCATGCGTCGTCCCACGACATCTATCGTAGGTGAACGCCACTAATGACGGCCGCCTCGTATCCAAAATGCGCATTTTTCATGACCTTCCAACGGCCATTGAAATCATTCGAATAAGCAGAGACATATTTTCCTGTTAAATTTTAAGTGGTTATTTTGTGAATACAGTGTATATTGCGAAGTAAGAGACGTCTTTCCTTTAACGTGTTACTTAAGTCAGGCGTGTCAAATTCTTTGGGGTACATAAACCTATTAACATGAAAGATATTATAGAAAGGCCGAATTAGGATCATAGACAACTAAGCGTCTGGATCATAATTTTTATATTAATAGGTAATAGTATACGTAGAAAGCGTACTGTAATAACATAAAAATTAGAATAACAACTTTCTCCTTTTCAGGAAGTATTTTTAAAAGACAAAAGGCTATTTTTGTACAATAATCAGAATTAGGGCAGCGAAAAGTCAAAGAAAGTGCCGCATACCTGCGTTAATCCCTTAACTCTAGGATGAATACGTGGAGTACATATGCCCCAAAAATTAGTCTATTTTCAAAGTTCCTAAAGATATCGATCTATGGTCTTAGATATGTCTCAGGTGTCTCCTTTATGATTGAAACCCAGTCTTTTCAAGAGATAATCTCCATTTGTTTTTGAGAATTTGCACAAAACAACAAACACTACCAGGGGCGGCCCGAGGAATTTTGGTGCCCGGGCGAGATAGCACTCAGCAATTATTGATAATAAAAAATCAAAAGGAATTCCTTCAAGATTCTAGTCTGTTCCTCGATATAAATTGATATCCAATATTTATTCACTTGCAGGTAATGTATAGATAAATGATCGGAATAGCGTCCCCAAAACTTTTGTGCCCCGGGCAGCCGCCAGGCTCGCTCGTAGCTCGGGCCGGCCCTGAACACTACACATAAGTGGGTTGCTTTCATTCGACATGTTTTCATAATTTTTCATGTGTTTAGCTATGAATTATATGTTTTATAGGCTAATAATACCTTGAATGAAATTTAGATAAAAAATATAAATTCCGTACATGACTGCATCGACCACACACGCCGAAATTGTTTTTTATTTCTGGGCTAAATAATTTCACACGGTCGATCCGCAACTATCATGTTAAATATCATTCCCCGCCCACTTCAAACTATAAAGAATGGAATTCAATAGACTCTACTGAGAGTACTAAACAATACACAGGCGTCATTGACGAAACAACGAAAAAGAAGCCGAAGAGAATCCCTTTTTGTAATCAATGGAGTCGATTTCATTGATAAAAAATTAAAAACCAAATCTTTAAATGGCAGAAGAAAGATGATATTTTTTCATATAATGCAAGATCAGGGGCGTGGCAGCCCTATACGTGTATGAATTTGATTATTCTGAAGTAGGCGTGGTTTGAAAGTGAAAAGTAACAGAAAACGTCTGTTTTTGTAAAACATTCAATACAATCGATATCAAACAAACGTGTTAATATCTACGATGGCCAAGAGCTATCCTGGAAGATATAAAAATATTTATCACTGCAGAAGAAACCGAAATCGTTCAGAAGCCTAAGCCAGGTAGAAGACGACGCCCAGTTTCAGCAGCGAAGGGAAGAAATGTGAAAGGAATTGGTGTAAAATATCACCTGTAAATATGTAAAGGACATTATGCAATTGAGCGTGTGTATACGCGTGTGCGTCTACAAAATGTAAATAAACGCTTTTTGATTTATGTTTATTTTTAATTTCAAAACGAATTTATTAGAAAAATCGTACGACTTCGCTAGTGGGTCCTTTTTATTCCACGTATGTAAATATGTGCATACACTGAACCATGAATCTTAGGGTTTAATAGACTAATCGCCACAAAGCAGATGTGCGCTAACTGCGGGCAGCGACCCATGTATGGGTACCGCTAAATATTTTCCAAGGGTCGAAAACAAAGGGGAAAATATTTCAAATATGATATGCTAGTATTTCTATTGCTGCGTGCAAACAGCAACTTTCCGAAGTGTAAGTATTTTTAACACATCATGGAATAGTCACTTCTTCGTAGATGCGAAACAAATGTTTGCATTTATTTGCTATTTAAGAGTGAAGAAAAATCATGCATTACGAAGGCAAAAGCAACATTCATAACTCTGGTCTCTTAAGATGGTCTTAGGATACACCCAGCTCTGTATATATGTAAATTATTCAGTTATCAACTATCAGTTTCTTTAATTTAAATCATCAAAAGTTCACATAATCTTCATAACTCGCATTTACTCACATCTTGCATTCCCGGTTGTCAATTAAATTGTTATTTTGTTCATATTCTCTGAGTCAAAAACTTTATAGCCGGAGGTATACGGCCAAAAACAAAGTTAGCCGCATTGTTATAAACAATTTATAAAATTAACACTTCGATTTCAACATAATTTTATTTCAGATTTTCAATAGCTCAATCGAAAGTTGCTGCAAACGGCTCGCAGCGAGCCGTTAAAAATTTCTGAAACACGGCGAGCCGGTTGTTGAAGGTACCTTTCTCGTTAACCATTTTGTTAACATTTTGCCAACCCATACGTTTTCTAAAGCGCTGCGGTTTTTCCGTCACCTAAACCACTTCAAACGTTTTAGCAGGCTAACGACATGTAACCGCCCTCTCGTCTCGTTGTTGGCGTTCACGTTCCCGTTCGATCGTTAACTTGTTGAAATGAAAGAGAAATGAAAGAAAAAAGACTGAGAAATGTCAGAGAAATGACAGAGACAAGAGAGAGAAATGGCAGAGAAGGGCCCTCGCAATGTGCGATGCCACCCTTTGTATGAGTGAGGAATCTCTCAACGGCGAGAAACTCCCCGATGACCTGAATTAAATGGATAACTTCGGCTTTTCCTTCCCAAGGACTTTTCGTAAGTGACGCCTTGAGTCACAGGCTAAATCAGTATAAGTGCATTAAAACCTGGAATAATTGGAGAGGTGGAGGAGTACGGACTACCCGGTTGTACATCATTCTCATCCGAAGCCTAGCTAAATCTACAATTGGAATTTCCATGTTTATCATGTAACGATAGTTAAAAAATTAATTGGAACTTAATAATAACTTTACTTCTTTGTAAATTTTCAAGTTTCTTATAATATGCGATATACAATTTAGCGATTTAAGATTGCGCCTTAGAATAATAATTTTATTCTCATGAGTCACTTTAAAGTTATCTAAAAATATTGATTTAAAATTAAAACAACCTTATTGTATTTTTGCATTAAAATTACCGAATACTGTTTTAAAATCGAGATAAAAAGAGCTTTCCCTCATTCTCCTCGCCTGTTCATTTCGCGGTATAAAATACAATTTTTAAAATTTTAGTTCTTTCTATTTCATCCCCCCCTCCCCTCTCCAATTTCTACGAGAATATATAATTATTCCTTTCAGCCATACAACTGCCCATGTCTCAAGTTTTTATCATATTTCTAACTAATTTAATAAAGCAAATGTTATGGTTCTAAATCGCGGCACAATATGTTTGTTATGGTAATTTATTTTATTCTGAAAAATCAATTACTTCATAACTATTTCACATTTCAAGATTTTACATAGTTTTCCTGATGCCTTCGCAAGCCTAGTCTCAGATTCTCACCCATCCGGGTGTGACACACCGGTATGGCCAGCGCACGCATGCTGGTACATTATAAAATTGATAGAGGCAGTCCTCGACTAACATATTTAATTTGTTCCTCGAATCCTAAGGTAAGTCGAAAATTACGTTAGTCGGATAATACTCTTACACATACGTTCATGTACGTTTAACTATTTATAAAAATGCACGCTTGCGTATCCTAATTCAGGTGCGTTCGGATATTTATTATAATTCATTTTTATAATTACTGTGCACTTATAATTTCGTGGAAATTTCGTATCCAAAATTTCAATTAATCTTAGATAGAAGTTCATATGCTCCAAAACGATTGTATATTCTCATATATAAGCATTGCACTCGTTGCTACGATAATACAAAAATTTCATTAGAAATTTTCTTGAAACTACGTATTATTAATTTCGTAAAAAGCTGGTATATACGTTCAAATACAAATTAAAAATAGCACGATAAACACCAACACATGAGAGAACAGGAGTGCGCATACTCAGGCAATGAATCGCAGTCGACGAGTCGGCCGCCATTATATAGAAATTATTTTATTATAATTATATAATATATTATGCTTGTATATATACGTAATGCATTATACTTATATTATAACTAGCACTAGCGCATACTTACGCACATCTTCAAGTCAGTGGCATAGCTAGATTCTCCTTCATCCGGCGGCAAGTCCGTGAGATGCACGCCCCTTGCACTCCACTTTGCTCCCTGGGGGAATAAAATGGAAACCCAAGCAAGCTATACTAACATTTTAATACGTTATATATTGTAATATTATTATCAGGGCCTATTTTAACATGCAGCTCTAACAACTTCGTGCATTCCTAAAAGTCAAATGTGCAGCTCTATATTCCGTTTCGTGCAGTTGCCAGTTCTTATTTTTCAAGCAGGTACTACATGAATCATGAATTCCATGAATAAATTATCCTCTTTATCGCGGGTTAGGTATCTCAGAATCTGAACCTGAACCAGCCCAATGACCTATTTAGTTAAATCGTTTCTCGCGACATCCACATGATGTCAGCGCATCTCTACTTATGGGAATCCAGTGTACATCCCTTATTTGTTTATATGATGTTTCGCCGTCATGGCGTGACATTTACAATATGACAGTTTTTCCGAATTTCAGTTAAAAAATGGGCTATGATGAGACCAAAAAATTGATTTTTGCAGCTCTAAATTTCCCATTCTATATATATATATATATATTGTTTATATACAGAAACGTTAATTTTCGGCCCATGCGTTTGCGCCATTCAGCCCTGCGTCCGGGATCGCCATCGCCATTGTAAAGCCCGGGGTGCATCCCCGGTGTGTAAGCCGATCCGGTCGCTGACCACTTCGGCTAGATAAGCTGTAGCCTTTGATTGCGAGCCATGTGCCTGTTGATTTTTGGATCGCGGAACATAAGTTTGCGCTCTCCTGGTATATAGGCCGCGTGCCATGGGGAGCGCCTGTAATCTTTCGTCGAAGAAATTCTCGGTGGACAAAGCTTATCCAGACGCCGTTATCTCCTCGCGCGCTTCTGGCGGGACTATCGCCATCTACCGCGCTTTTTTCAACTCGGTAGTCGCCATACGAAACTTCCTGAAAGTTGTGCAAATTTACGTAGGGTAAATATTAGCATGCGAATAATATATCCCAAATTAAATATATATGTGGCTATTTAACGGCGTACTTTAAATTTATTGCTTATCGATTTGAAAACGGGTATATTTCTTTACAAAATGTTGGGATTTTTATAAGTGAAACGTGTGAGTAAAAAAGGAGAAATCCCAATTTTATAATAAAAGATATTTTTATTAATTACGACAGACATGAAATAAATGGAATTTTTGCTAAATGTGCATATCTAGATTATACCACAAGAGAATTATCGAGTTCGTCTTATGGCTGAAAACAAATGCCAGAATAAGAACCCAAGCCACAAAAACTGGAAAATGAAGTACGTGTCTTAGGTATCTCCAATAACCAGAACACGGTTGCATTTTATGACCATATTATGGCCTTAGACCAGAGCTCTTCAAGTTTTTTTTGTTTACCCCCAGTCTGCGATTTTATTTTGTAACCCGAAAATATATTCCCTCCTTATATGATACCTCAGAATCTCTTCTTAACTTCCGATTTATGCTCTAATCTGGCCCGCCTAAGCATTGGCAATTTCTACGCGGCCCGCTGAAGTATTCGCAACCACCAGTGTGGCCCACCAAGTAGAAAATGTTGCCAATCGCTGGGTTAGAGGAAATTCGTTTCCAGTTACAGGGTACAATAGATTCGTCACGCGCTCATCTCCGCGCACTATGAATGAGCTCATGATAATCGCTAGTGACATCTGTTGGCTGTGTGCAGCACTACTATCCAATCGTTTCCCTCCATATTTACAAATTACACATTACCGGATACAAATATGACTAGGGATTTAAGAGTTCCGTCATTAGTCAAATAGGAATAAAAACAAAATCAGGGCTTAAATAATGAATTTTAAAAAACATGAAATGGAATGAATGAAATTTTCCCACTAAATTCGTTGCGCTAAAACTATAAGAAACGCGATGATTTATCAATAACATGGAAACGGGATTTTATTGCCATTCTATGCTCAAGAAGTAATAAATTGAGCTTTCAGAGGTCGGAATGTAAGATTCAGAATAAGAGATTCCTAAACCGAGAGATACTGCCTTTAAATTGATTATGACATGCGATTCAAATAGTACCGTTCAAAAGCAGTTTCTAGGTAGGTTTCTTGATCAATTTTGTCAGTGATACAACGGAGGATCCACCTTCGACATTACTTGCGCGATCGTTTTTTGACTAAATGAAAATGGATAGAATCCGATGGATAAATTTTAAATAGTGAAATGGAATGAAAACGTTAAGTAAACCAGATACTCGTTTCGGCTGCAAATCGCCGCTGATGACGACTGCACGGTGGCGGATATGAACATTTGTTTATTTATAGCCTTTTAAAGGCTATTAGAACTACACAGTTGAATCGCTTAAATTTAACCTGCTTAAATAATTTTTTGCATGAAAATACAGTTTTTTTAACGAACGAAAACTTTTACTTTCCACACTGGTAATTGTAAAGGTTTTCCTTTGTAATAAAAATTTGCATTTTTATAAAAATAAATATACAATGAAGTCCCAACAAGTATTGCCTGGAAATAACGATAATAAAATCCAGATACTTTAAAAATAAAAGACGATTCAAATTAAGGAGAGTGAAACGCGAGAGTTAGGCCTTTACCACACATATTTTATATATAAGAAAGCATTAAGAACTGCGTTGTTCTTAGGGATCCAAATATGCACAAAAGTATAGAGAAACACAGTGATCCTGCACGTCGTAATAACATATCCTACATTCTAATGAAACTTGACGCGTATTTTCGTAATTCTTCAAATGTAAACCATTTGTAAAGACCTTTTTTCGGCGTATGGTGAAAATATATTAACTTCAAACACTTTCGCACATTATATCACCACTTAAAATAACGGTTGCCATATCTTAAAATTAACGTACTAGCGACGGTTGGAATTTCGAACTCTTCGGAAAAGTCTAGATCGATCGAAGATATAAATATGATTATTTCTCCTTCAAAAACAAGTGCGGCGGAAATGCAGAGTGGCATGTTTTGATCCCTCGAAAAAAATCTCATAAAAACGATATATAAAAATATATCGGAGAGTAGTTCTATCTCGCATCCATGATTATCAGTGTTCCTCAAAACGCGTAACGGTAACAGAATTGGTCGGAACATTCAACATCAATAAATCGACACTTTTGAAGGTATTATCTATTTAATGTATCAAATAGCGCATAAGAGATAAAGAGCTTGGGTTACCGTGCATGGAGGTAGAAATTTTCCGATCACTTGGAGCCAAAGCCGGATTAGGAGACCCATGGGCCCCACCCACGCCACCATTAAGTCCCCACCCAAATTTTAAATATGCAACTAGCAATAGATTATTGCATATTTCCTCAATCATAACCGTCAATATGTAAAAAGTCAAAAGTTACTGCAACAATTGTGATCTGCGCGGCAACAATTGAAAAGGGTTTCGTCGAGACGAGATGAGATAGGATCGGCGACCTGTGGGCTACATTGTTCTCCGGACACCACGCACTTCCGTGTTTTGCGTACCGCTTAATCCGGCCCTGGGCGGACCATGAAGAATGCCCGCGAAGAATCATTAGCATAAAAGCGGGGAATCAAATAATCATCGAGAAACACAGTTCTAAAATATTTCAAAAGTAGGGAGAAAAGTAATGAAGTGTGTACGTGATGAACCATAAGATATTTGAGGGGAGACAAGATAACATCGAGATTCGCCCTGCAAATATTTTCCAGAGGTAGGGAGAGAAGTGGCACCGACCATAAACAATGTCAGGGACAAATCATTAGGACGTTTGCGGGGAAAGAAATGAGCATCGAGAATCGCAGTGCTAAATTATTCCAAAAGTGGGAGGAAATGTGGCGCTGACCATGCACAGTGTCCGCTACGACTCATTAGGATGTTTGCGGTAAAACAAAAAAACATCGATAAACAGTGCAAAAATATTGCAAATGTAAGAAGAGAAGTGGCTCGGTGCTCGGGGCGAGACATGAGGATTTTTGCCGGGAATCTAATGAACAATGCAATGCAAAAATATTCCAATAGTAGTGGGGAAAGTAAATCCTATAATAAATAGTGTCCGCGACGAAGCAATGGGATGTTTGCTGGAAAACAAATGAACATCGAGAATCGTAGTGCAAATATATTCCAAATGTACGGGGAAATGTGATTCCAAAAAACCGTGCTCGCCAAAAATCAATAGGATTTTTGCGGAGAAAGAAATAAACATCGAGAAAGCGGTGCTTAAATATTCCTAAGGTAGGTAGAGAAATGGCATTAAACATTTAAAAAAGTATTTGCTGGGAGACAACCGAACATCGAGAAACGAAGTGCATAAATATTTCAAAAGTAGGCTGAGAAGTTGCAACGATCTTGAACAGTATCCGAGATGAATCATTCGGGTGCATGCGGGAAAATGAATGAACATCGAGAATCGCAGTTAAAAAATATTCCAATGGTAGGAGAAAATGTGGTACAATAATACCAAGTCTCCGCGATGAAGCAATAATACCTATGCGGGAATACAAAAGATGATCGAGAATCGCAGTGCCAAATACTCGAAAGGTAGGGAGAGAAGTGCCACCGAAGATGAACACTATCAGCGACGAATCATTTTGATGTTAACGTGGAAACAAATGAACATCAAGAATCGCAGTTAAAATATGTACCTTAGGTAGGGTGAGAAGTGGCACCGACCATGTAGGTATAATGTCCGCGACAAATCATTGGCATATTGTGGGTAAACAAATGAACAACGAGATCGCAGTGCAAAATTATTCCAAAAGTAGGAAGAGAAGTAACACTGACAATGAATAGTGTCCGAAACGGATCATTATGGTATTTATATATATCTAAAATCGCAATGCAAATATAAACCAAACATAGGAGTAAAAGCGTTTCTTAAAATGAACAATGTCCACAATGAATTATTTGGGTGTTGGTGGGGAAATAAATGAACATCGAGAATAGCAGTGCAAAAATATTCCAAAGGTTGGGATAGAAGTGGCATGGACCATGAACTGTTTCAGCGACGAATCATTTCGATATTTGCGGAGAAACATATTAACATTAATTTTTCTGCTTAAATATTTCAAAGGGAAAGGGAAAAGTGGCATCGTACATAAACAGTGTCCGCGACAAATCATTAGACTATTTGCGAAGAAACAAATGAAAATCAAGAATCGCACTCCCAAATTATTCCAAAAGTAAGTAAGTAACTGGCACCAGAACGATATTTGCGACGAATCATTATGATCATTGCGGGGAAACAAAGGAACGTCGAGAATCGCAATGCAAATATATTCCTTAGATTCGGGTAAATGTGGTTTAGACAATGAACAATGTACTCAAAGAAGCATTAGGATGTTTGCGGGGAAACAATCAAATATCAAGAATCGATCTAAAAATGCACCAAAATTAGGAGAAAAAGTGCCACCGAGAATGCATACGGTCCCTGGCGAATCATTGCAATGTTTGTGAGGAAACAGATGAACATCGAGAAACAAATTGCTTAAATAATGCAAAGGTAAAGGAAAAGGTGCCACCATACTAAGGACAGTGACCGTGATAAAGGCTATTTGTACTTCGAGCAGCATTTATGTATGCTAACAAGGGAGGAAGAAGACATCCTTGGGACAAAGAAGAAATGTGTACAGGAAAAGATTCATGAAGAGAAATCCCGAAATTGCTTTGAGAAAACCAGAGGGTTTATGTAGAGCAAGAGCAAAGGGGATGAACAAGAAGACAGTAGAAGATTAATTCACTCTCTAAAAAAACCTCTAAGGAAGTGAATCGCAGTAAAGACCACTAATTTTTTAGCGTGGATGAGACAGGACTTCCGATTTACAATACTCCCCCTAAAACAGTCACCACAAAAGGAGCTAGTGAAATTGATAAACTGACTACCGTAGAAAGGGTGAGAACTGAGTGTAGTTAAATGTTTTAGAGCAAGTAGTGTGTTCATTCCTTCCTTTGTTATTTTCAAGGGTGTTAGATTCAAGGAGATATACGAACAAATGTTGCCCGCAGGATCTGTAGTCTCAATGACTGACTCTGGTTACATCAATCACGATATTTTTTTAAAATGGCTTCAGCATTTTCCGAAGCATCGATCACCAGGAAAATGTCTTCTGATCTTGGATGGACATGCTTCTCACTCCTATCTTAAATGTCTGGACTACTGCCGAGACAATGATATTGAAATGCTATGCTTTCCACCCCATACATCACAGGCCCTAGAACCTCTTGATAGAACTGTATTCAAGACTTTCTATCACTAAGAGGTAACAAACTTCTTCCACATCCACCCTAATGCTGCAATAACCAAATTTCATTTTGGAAAACATTTCTTTGGACCTTGGAACAAAGGAGTAACAGTTGGTAACGCTTTGAAAGTGTTTAAGTGCAGAGGCATGTTTCCTTTTAACAATTCGGCTATTGCTGAGGACAACTTTCTTCCCTCCCAACACATTCGACCAGTTCCAATTGATTCCATACCGCCATTTTCTCCCAATCAGAAGTTAGCTTCCTCTCCCGAAAACGCAAAGCTTTCTGGATCAACACTTCTCCATTCGACTTCTGAGCTGTCTGTAGTAGGAGTATCCACAACCACACAAGAAAAACCTGAAGCTAAAAACAGTCTCCTTTTCATACCATCATTTCCAAACCGGAGAAGTAGCAGTCCATAAAGATGCGCCGAATGAGACAACACACAAGACATCTGAATTCTGACTCAAATCTGGAAGAGACACGGGCTAAAAGGAGACTCAAGATCTTATTCACGTAACCTAAATTTCCTATAAATAACATATAATAATAAATAGTGTTCTGCATATCTGCAGGTTCAGGTGCTCCTCCTCCGCCTTTTTCTATCCTGTGCCCTTCTATTCATCTCCCCATACCCTCCTCCCTCCCTTAGTATATCCAACATTTTAATTCTTCTTCTTCCTCTTTTCTTTCTTCCCTCCACCGTTCCTTCCATAACATCCTTCAGTAATCCCTCTCTTCTCAAAACATGTCCTATCCATTTCCTTTTCCTAGTCACTATCGTGTCCATCAAACTCCTTTCCTCTTCTACTCTTCTTAGCACTTCCACATTTGTAATCCTGTCAGTCCATTTAACCTTCAGCATCCTCCTCCACACCCACATTTCAAATGCCTCCACCCTCTCCCTGTCTCTCTTCGTCAATGTCTATGTCTCCGACCCATATAGCATCACACTCCAAACATAACACTTGACCAATCTCTTCTTAAATCCCAAATCCATCTTGCTGTTAAATAGCTTCCTTTTTCTATTGAACGCTTCCTTTGCAAAACCTATTCCCATCTTAATTTCCTTCTCAAATTTCCAGTCCTCTGTCAACAACGTACCAAGATACCTGTACTGTTCCACCTGCTCTATCCTCTCCCCCCTCACCTGCACTTCCATCCTTTCCTCGCCCCCTATTGTTATTACTTTCTTTTTCTTTCCATTTATTCTCAACCCATATCTGTCTTCCACGCTCACCAGATTCTGTAGTCTCAAGTCTCAAGTCTTCCGTCCTCTCAGCAAACAGTATCATGTCGTCAGCAAACCCAATTGACGACGTAATTCTTCCTTCAACGCTTACTCCTGTGCTCGTCTCCCAACACTCCTTTATCATTTCTTCAGTATGGATGTTAAACAGGGTTGGTGATAAACAGCAGCCCTGTCTAACTCCTCTCCCAATCTCGAACCACTCCGTCCTGCTTTCCCCTATCCTCATGGCCGTCTCCTGTCTCATGTTTAGATTCCTTATCAACCTTCTGTCTCTCCAATCTACTTTCTTCTCCCTCAATATCTCCATCATTCTTTCCCACCTCACACAGTCGAAAGCCTTCTCCAATTCCACAAAGCACAGACTGATACCCTTGTCCCGCTCTAAATACCTTTCTCCACTCGTCCTTACCGCGTCTATGGCATCCCTCGTACCCATTCCTTTCCTAAATCCAAATTGTTCTTCTGCTACATTCTCTTCCATTACCCTCGTCAACCTTCTATTCATCACTCTCAACATTATCTTGGCCGCGTGAGCTATCAAACTAATAGTTCTATGCTCCCCGCACTTCTTTGCCCCTTTCTTTTTAGGTAGTGGTACCATTTCCGTTCTGACGAACTCCTCCGGCCACTCTCCACTCTCATATATTGCATTGCATAAGTTGGTCACCTCTTCAATGCCTTCGTCTTGCAGACACTTGAACAGTTCCACAGGTATCCCGTCTACTCTTCCGCCTTTCCCTCCCTCATTTCCTTCATAGCTGCAACTACTTCCTCCCTCAGTATTGCCTCCTCCATCTCCTCCCTATCCACTTCCCCTTCTTCCTCAATTTCCAGCTCTGCCGGCTTTTCCTTTGTCTTATACAACTCATCCATGTATTCTTTCCACCTGCACATAACCTCCCTTTCCTCCTTCAGTATCCTACCATCCTTGCTCTCAATTTCTTTTGAGCCTCCTCCTCCAGATCTCTGTCCATCCCAAGTAATACTCCTGACCTTCTGATACGCTAGGTCTTACCTACCCCTCTTCTCGAGCTCATATATCTCCTTGCACTCCTCCTCCAGCCACTTTTCCTTCGTCCTTTCCGTCTCCCTCCTCAGTTCATTGTTCAACCGCCTGTAGTTCCTTCTCCCCTCCTCTGTTTACATTCTTGTATCTCTTTCTCTCCTCCAGCTTTTCTATCATTGTAAGTATATATGGCGAAAATGAATGGAGAAGTCGGGGTGTACTGGGACAACCCAAAAATTTCTCTGCACACCCGTCAGAGGGACTAAATTGGTGGTACGCCGGTGAAACAATGGCAGCCCCTTCAGGGGGCGCATTTATTGCCCTTTTACCGCCCCTGTTTTCCGGGTTATGTATCTCTTCTCTATCTGGAAGAGAGGTATGAGGGACAAGCAAGCGTTATTCCGCAAACCGCCACACTCCTCGCTAACACTTTTCTTGAGAATACCATCAAATGTTCACCCTTCCATAGCATCTCAAACTAGTTGTACCGACGAGGTTTCGTATTTTTGAAGAATCCTTGGAGCCGACCGGAGTTTATTGCTTCTATTTGGCCCATCCCTGCATTTCCGTTTTCATCCCTGAAGTGTTCAAGAAACGTCTTACTACGTGTATGTTGTATATGCGAACAAGAGAAAGAAGTGGTGTTTTGGTTTCTGCTTAAGAGTCTGCAGTGATAACTTCTTCTTTCATCCATAAAAAATCAACGTGAAACCATCAGGGTAAGTACTCTTTTTCCTATAAACACAATTTACTAAATTTAAGTCGGGCGAGCTTCATATACCTTTGACTTGTATTTCAGTGTATTTGCTTCCCTTAAATTTCATATTTAATGTTAACAATGTTTTTAAACGTGCTATATTGCGATTAACTCTTTGCTTGAAGCGGCATTATATTTATCTCGTTTTCTACTCTCATGCGTGATGACCTCTAGTGGAAGAAATAATTAATAATTGCTATTACTAAGTATTTGTTTACAATGCACAGGAGTTTTAGAATAATTATATAGGACTAGAGAATCTGTGGCTCTTCGGTACTACATTACATTGCATTTGATTAAAAAATAATTTTAATTCAGAATAACGATTCCTTTTTTGCTCGCGAAATATTTTTTCTTATTTTTCCGCTATTGGCTTTCATACATTCCTTTCTATTTTTCGTCGTTCACTATCCATTTTTTGTTGAACTTACTACCAAGTATTTCTTTCGTATTTATTATCTAACAGTATTTGGATTCAGGAGTATATTTGATTTTTTTACTTTTCAAGTGTGTGATAAATAAAATTAAGTGATATTACTATGTGCGTTTAAATGTATTTCTTCGGAAACAGATCCGAGAAAATAAGCTCAACATAAATGCAGTCCGAAAAAACTAAATCATAACATTATTACAACATTTTTGCATGTGTAGCATCGTCAGAATCACGTGAACAAATTCCGATGATCAAATTATAACGCTTTTTTTCTTTTTTAATTCTTTTCATTAATTTAATTCAGACACATTGACATAAAATATAAAATAAATAAAGCAAAAATTTTGCGTGGTTCTCATAAAAAGGTTCGTTAATTCAGGGAGATGTTATTTAATTATTCTTCAGAATTGTTCAGAATATTTGTAAAAGAAGGCATGGACGTCAAATCATCAAGGGACTAGCAATACACTTAATGTTACCGATCGCCCAATTTGTGTGACCATTATCATTGTTGTAAGTTGCGACTTTTCGCATTGCAAGGAATTTTTTTGTCAAATTCGGAACGTAATTGAATTTACCTAATAATCATAATTAAATTCTTTCTTTTCCAAAGCAGCTGTTCCGGTCTCGACTTACAATTAGTATCTTGATTCTAACCAATTTAAATATGCAAATTTGTAATGCCTGAAACTGATTCCAATGCTTCCATTCAATGATTACATTCTTATGCAGTATAGGTTTGTCGGAACACCCCCTTATAGAAGGAATTATTTAACATTTTTAATTAAATTAAGTATTGTTTAAGAACAGGAGTTTTTTTACAAATTAGAGAGGACAAAAACAGCCCAAACAGCAGCCGTATTAATTAATCTTATATCTTAAAATAGATTTATGGTAACTTGCTGTAATGTAATGTAAAATTTATATTATTCTGTAAGCATCAACTATATCATTATTGTAAAGTGTCGATATATCTGACTGTCACGCTTTTTTAGGCGCTTCAAGATGGGCTACCGATTATAAATTTAATAAAGATATAGGGCATTGCAGTTCAGTGGTTTTCAAACTGTGTTCCGCGGAACCCAAGAGTTTCGCGAAGGCGTCTCAGGGATTCCGCGAAATGATAAAAACTTCAATATTTTGCATGCTTTTGTAACTATTTTTCTTAAATTAAACAGCTCAGTCTTAATATTTATTTTACACAGAGCAATAATACTATTTTGTAGAGCAACTTAAAAAGACCTTACTATTTCTATTCCAAGCTTTTGGTCTAGCTTAACTGAAGAGTATCCTACGATTTCGAGGCACGCTATTAAAAACTACTGCCGTTTCCAAACATCAATGCGAGTCGGGATTTTTTCTATATTGTTTGATAAATAGAACACAGAAATAATTTAGATGCTGAAACATGCTTGCATTGTCGCTGTCACTGACTGTGACTATCACCTATGAAACGGTATTTTTAGTCTACTTTTAAAAATGAAAAAGTAGGCTTATGAGATAGCCTCGGTGTCCGTGTGTGTGTGTGTGCCTCTATCAAATTGGAAACCTATAGACCGATTTTCACGAAACTTGGTGTGAGATTAGTCCCACCGGGGTCCTCCTCAAGCCCATAGTTTTTATGACGAAAATCGCAGTCCTGAGTTTGATTCCAAGCACATTCTCTCTACATTTGCTTCACATTCAAATTCGCAAAATCGACTAGCAGAGACATTATCTTTTGAACATTAAAATATCATATACCTATTAATGATATTGACTTGAAATTTACGCTATAATAAGGAGAAAAGAAAAACGTTTCTTATTCTTATCATTGAATTAAGTAAATCGGTCGCCTTCCTCGGATTTTGACGTAAAATTGAGTGTTTTATGGCTGCGCGAATATTCGCCAAAAGCAAAATTTCGCGACGATTTTAAAATAATCGAACTTGATCGTGAAATTTTTAAGGAAAAATAAAAATAATACTAATGAATCATATATAACTTTTATTTTTTTTAATTACCAAAAATATTCAGGATTATTGACCTGAGAAATAAAATTTTTGGCATTTTCTTTCGTATAATAATAATATTCTTCAGATTTTCATTTTTTTAATTCTTCTTCTCGGATTTTTATTTATTTATTATCTGATCCATTAATACTTTATTTCTTGATTGAATTGTCTGTAAAAATTTATTTAAATAAAGAAAACAAGGATAAGATTGTCGAAACGAATTTTTTCTAATAGTGTACTTTATTTTTTCAACCTCAGCTTTCACAAAATTTGCGAAGTGATTATGTTCTTTTTTAAAGAACGATATTTATCGTCGTTAATTAATAATATGGCATTGTATTCGCTATCTTTACAACGCCACCTGATCATGCTTTGCGAACTTCCGGCCAGATTGTAAATATAACCATTAAGATTAAGTTTTTCCGTTTCCTTCAAATTTAATTACAATTTCATTATTTATAGTAACCTTATTATGAATCATTTTATATAATAAGGGTAAAATTCCATTATTTTAAAATGCGCGAATATTCGCTTTTGGTTTCTTATTCTTATCATAGAATTAAGTAAATCAGTCGTCTTTCTCGGATTTTGTCGTAAAATTGAGCGTTTTATGTCTTTCAATTGCATTTTATTCAATTGTTGCCATGGAAACGATTATTGCTGTACGGGGATTGAACATATAACCCGGATGAAAACATAATTATTTTAATTGATAAATAAAATTTCTTTCTATGTTTTATCACGTTCTTTTTCACTTTGCATAGAGAAAGTGTTGTTTTCATTATTATTTTTTTCTATATTTCCAAAGACATTGGCCGCGTGAATTGGACATTCGAATCTTCGACGTTGCGCAATATTATGAATCAGTAACCAGTTACCCCTAAGCCTATATGGATTTTAATTTTGAATCACATAAAAATCGCCCTACATTCTTAGTTGTTAATACGTATCATCAAAAGCTTTTATCACTTGCTGGCAAATAATATCGTTTATTATACTTTTTACTTATTTAGGCAGCAGAAATGGTTTAATTAGGCATAATTTATTCATTTTATCGACATTTTCTCCCTTTCTTCCACATATTCTGAGTAATCTTCAATCACAATTTGGTACTTTATTCCCGTTTTCTTAAGTTTTACCTATTACACCCGCAAGTAATGTCATTTAAGCTTATTTTTTTTACTTATTTAGTTAGTGAAAGTGGTATAATTATATATTATTTACTCATTTAATCGACGTTATCGTCGGTTATAAACAATTTATCAGTAATTAGAAGAAAGTATTCGTTATTGCACATACGTTATCGGCTATTTAAACAAAATATCCGTAGTTATATACACCTTATCGACATTTACACACAAATTATCGGAAATTATAAACAAACAGCTGTTATAAACAAAAATTACTCACTGGATTGCTTCAAATGCTAAAATAATTCTAGTATTATTTAACCGGCATGCCGCGGCACGTTAAAATGAAATTATGCTGATTAGTTATTTCCAGAACTACTTGTTAATTTTTATTCTCGTCAAAGCAACCACATCCTTCTCACTGAGAAACAAACATTAATATGCATTGGTATTTTATTCACTGTCGAAGGTATGATGATTTTTAATTTCTGTTTTATTTATTTTATTTAAGGCATGCACGTGCGTATTTATGTTTCTGCCTATTACCAATTTTATAAAATTTTGGGGTACCGCGAAACATTTGAGTTTGAAAAGGGTTCGGCGGCCGAAAAAGTATGAAAAGCACTGCATGCAAGCCCAGGCATTCGCTGCAATTCCGTGTTCTTACATGGTTGCCTAAAATTTCATTCATCATCATCATCATGCTTCTGTCCGAAGACAGGTTTTAACTGAATCGCTGCCTCCATTTCTCTCTCTCCCTAGAAGCCTCTTTTATACCTCTATAAGTAGTATATCCCTGCTTTATATTATCTAATATTCCTATTCTTTTTCTCCCTCTTCCTCTTTTTCCACTAATTTTTCCTTCTAAGATCGTCCTTTGTAAACACTGTCTTCTCAATATGTGCCCTATCCAATTTGCTTTTCTTTTCCTGATTGTTTTTATTAGCATCCTATCTTCTCTTACCATTTCTAATACTTCTTCGTTTCTCTTCCTCTCTGTCCATTTCACTTTCATCATTCTTCTCCATACCCACATCTCAAAACTTTCTAAATATTTTTCCTCCTTTCTCCTTATCGTCCACGTCTCTGCACCATAAAGAGCTATGCTCCATATGTAGCATTTTGCTAATTTCTTCCTTGTTTCTAGATTTATTTTCTTGCTTGTGAGAAGCTCCTTCTTCTCGTTAAATGCTGCTTTTGCCATTGCAATCCTACTTCTGATGTCCTGTGTACTACTTCCATCCTGTGCTAAAATACTGCCGAGATATTTGAAACTACTTACTTGTTCCAATTTTTGGCCATTTACCATTATATTTAATTCTTTATGTTCCTTTGAAACCACCATGACTTTCGTTTTTTCTGTATTGATCTTCATTCCATATTGTTGGCCAACCTCCACTAGTCTGTCTGTCATCCTCTGAAGCTCTTTCTCGCCTTCTGCTATTAAGCCCTGATCATCTGCGTATTTAATGGTGGTAATACTTTCACCTCCTATCTTAAATCCTTTCTCTTCCATCAACGCTTCTTCTGTTATTGTTTCTGCATACATATTAAATATCGCTGGTGAAATAGGACAACCCTGCCTCACTCCCCTCCCTATTGAAGTACTTTCTGTTTCTTCTCCTTCAACCCTGACTCTAATCTTT